>CM056995.1:165324710-165924710 GCA_029891345.1 Dryococelus australis
TGTGAAGATATAAATAGTAAGCGCGCCTATTATTCTATTAATATAAAAAATGCGAAAGTTTGTATGTTTGTTACTCAATCACGTCATAACGGATCGATGGATTTAGATGAAATTTGGTACAAGGGTAGATTATATTCTGTATTAGCACATAAGGGTATTTTCATCCTGGAAAAACGAACAGTTTCTTCGATAATATATACAAAATATGCCACCAACTATTTGAGTAGGTGCTGATTGGTAGTCTGCTTTTTATTCCGGGATGAAAGTACCCTATCTGCTAATCCAAAATATTAGAGTAATAAAGAACAACAATTAAGATAGAGTATTTGGTCATTATAATTAAGGTTTGAATTTTGCATGCAGATAACAGCTAGTATGTTTATATATTATCATATGTTATTAACAGAACTTGAAAATGCAAATGTGTCGTTGAATTATGAATGTATAGTACACTTTTGGTAGCTTGCTCTAAATACTACGAAAAAATAAATAAAATAAATATTATAGCAATAGATTATGGTAACTATGTTTTATGTGCTTATGTTGGCTGTGGCTGTCTTAATAATGATTCACATTCAGTGAAAAGAGTGCAACAGTAATCAATCATGTTTTCTGTACAGTATTATGTTAAGATTTTCTCTTAAAACGTGGGGTCAACTAGTACTTTCAATGATGTACATTGCAGTTTGCATTGTCTTCCATAAATGTGTGCAGTTTTTGATTTAGCTATCAGTAGTCATGGCGTGTTAACAAACTTGCTTATTGGTGTTGGTACTATTAATTTAACAAATTAAATTAAAAATAATGTAAATTAATATGTTGGTACTCAGGCAGATATTTTTACTTACAACACCGCTTGTATTAAAAGGTGTTGTGGTCCTCTTTGTATTTAACACATTTATAAGTACGAACTAAAACATATGCCTTAATAGAAGTACAGTATACGTGCCGAGAAACAGAATCCATGAAGAAATAATTTAAGAACTTCATGGTCATATTTAAACAAAGCATCATTACCTCTTTTCCATTAGGAACTGAAAATGTTTTTCGTACCCCAGACAGCCAGACAGGCGAAATGCTTTATGCTACGAGACAGTGGTTTTGGTGATAAAAAGTACGAGGCTAAATTCAATGCATATTGCAATACAGTAGGTACTTAGACTGCAGTACAGATAACGTGTGCTGTTTCCAGACTCTCTTCCCCATTATGACATTTAGAATATTGATTGGTTGAAATTATATGAGTATAAATAAGACATTTTAAGGAATTTAAAACTAATTCCTAAATACATCCTACAATGACCTGGTGTTTCCCCCTCCCCCTGAAGATGACACAGGTCGACGCCCATGGGGGTGGTCCATTAAAGTTTTGAATGCTTTGGATGTCATCTAGTTGCAAATCAAACCACTCATATTTAAGGATTGATACATGACCACATTTTTATCACTTATATGTTGAAGACCTAATGCATGGCCGATTTCGTGTATCAAAATTGCTAGTAAATTAACTTAATTTCCAGGAGTGTTTTTTTCTATCATTATACCAATGTTCCTGCATATTGATATGAATTTCAACAAGACTGTTAGCTGATTTGGAAAAAATGTATGACTTAGTGCACTGCCATGTGGATATAACCTAGTCTGACACAACCCAGATAATGTCTGATATTTATGTTTACCTTCTTTGTATAATGTAACTATATCTGGAAATTTTGTATCATAAACAAATTTCAAATTTGTGTGTTTCAGCCAAATGCAAAAAGCGTCTTCAGCTAACTTTGTAATTGATTTATTAACATATGCGAAATTCCATTTTAATGGGTTTATAGTCCATGCTTAACACCATATCTAGGCTTGTTAATTAAACTAAGCATTTTTTATCGAGTTTAACATCAACTGAAGAAGTGTTATGATATTCTTGAAATATTCTTAAATTTCTTTCAAATTTTTCTTTGTCAATTTTTGAAAGTGAATTTGAATCATCGTCTAGATATCAATATTTATTTTAAAAAGTTGAAAACTCATTCTGTCTGATTCTATTTTTTTTTTGACAGTACAACATTTATATTTGTGATAGCGAGAATAATTTCATAAGGCTTTAGTTATATTCTAAAAGTTTTAAAATATATTAAACTCCTTAATTTTATTTTTATACTTTCCTTTTTTTATTTTTCTACTCAAATCTATTTTATGCCATAATCTTCATCCAACATTTTGCACAAATCTCTTTAGATTCTACATAAGGCATATCTCCACCAACAAAAGCATTATGAATGTGTTTTTAAATTAGTATCACCTTGTCTAAATATTAACAAAAATATGTATTATCTATTACCAATTGTTTAGGTATGTTTTAATATGTTTTGAGCTAAATAAAATACATCTAAATTTTTATGTCTTCCTCTAATGAAATAATCGTAAACAATATCTTGGTCATCTAAAATAACATCTATACTAATATTATAAACAGGTAGTGTTTGTAACTTTGTGTGTTTGTGTGTTTGGATGTAGGAGGTAATCTTCGAAACTACTCACCCGATTTTAAACATTCTTTCAACAGTAGAATGCTACGTTATCACTGATTGTCATAGGCTATATTTTATTTTAAAAATCAATAGGGATCCTTACTAAAACTCCAATAATGTAACCCAAAGTGTAAATAAATTATCTATAAAATTCCTTACATTGCGTGCGCTGCGAAAACTATTGATGATAGAACAAAATAATGTACTACAGCTTTGCAGGACGGACAGATTAGGAAAATAAAACGTGCTGTGTGCTGCGTACGGCGCCAACCTTAGAAGCTCTACTGCCATTATGGGGGGAGTTACTTTTGTATTTGCTAGGGATTTTCGGCAGACACTCCCTCTAGTTACAAAAGGGACGCGTGCAGATATCATCAAAGCATGTCTTAAATCATCTCCCTTATGGAGTTCTATTCAACACCTAAATTTGCGAACGAATATGAGAGCCTATCTTGGTGGAGACACACTTAAAGATTTCCCACAACAATTGCTCAGACTTGGAGAAGGAGTTTTTCCTTCTCTAAATTTGGGCACTAATTCTGCTGAAATCATTTTAAATGAGATATTAGGTCAGATAGTCCACAGTCTGCAGCATCTTATAGAAGCAGTATATCCAGGCCTCGGAAATTTACTAGAAAGAGACTTTCACTGGTTGTGTTCCAGGGCAATAGTATCGCCTAGGAACGACACTGTCAATGAAAACAACACTCTCATTATACAAAGAGTTCCCGACCAAGTCAAAACCTATAAGTCGATTGACACAGTCACCAGTGTTGACGATGTCGTCCACTTTCCTCAAGATTTTCTAAATTCGCTTAATCCGTCTGGCTTGCCACCTCACGAACTATCATTTAAAGTCGGTACTCCTATCATGCTTTTAAGGAATATAAGCCCTCCTAACATGTGTAATGGCACAAGATTGCTCTTTAAAGACTTGAAAGAAAATTTTATTGTCGCGACCATCCTCACCGGTCCAGCAGCCGGCCAGCTGGCAAACATCCCGAGGATTCCCATGATTCCCACGAATTTGCCAATATCTTTCAAACGATTGCAATTTCCCATAAAAACATCGTTCGCGATTTCTATTAATAAGTCCCAGGGTCAAACTTTCTCTTTGGTTGGAATCTACCTATGAAAAGAGTGTTTTTCCCATGGCCAACTATATGTTGGTTTATCACGAGTTGGAAGTCCTGAGAAACAGTACATTTTGCTACCAAACAATAACAGGACGTCAAACATTGTCTACAGAGAATGTCTTAGCCAATAACATATTAAATACTTCTATCTCAGATAAATTGCATTGTAATGTAATGTATATTAATATGAAAAATTATAAAAAGTAAAAAAAAAAAATCAAATAAAAATAGCAAAAAAAATTAAAATTATAAATTATTTAATTAATTATAAAATTATAATGTGCTTTTTTTTAATGCTTTAGGAGAGTTTACCCAACCTAATCAATGAAGGGTTAAGCAGTTTTTTAAATCTTAATTGAACCCGTGCAAAGCCGGGGCAGGTCGCTAGTCATCAAATATAACTAGAGAATAATTTTCATATTGATCTAAAGGAGTCATTTATTCATTCTTATTAAAAAATTATGTAACATTTTCTTTCCCTTTAAGCTTTTTGGATAATATATTAATATAATTTTGTAACTTAATATTTTTGTGGATATAAACTTTTTGAACAAGCACACAATTTTTTTAATTTATCCCTCATACATTATAAATAAAATTTATCATCAAATTAGTTTTTCCACTATTCTTGGACCTACTATTATAGCCCTCATATTATCAGGCAATAATTCACCATTATTTTTAATTTCGCAATTGTCTTCATGAATTAAAACACGGACACCCCATTTAACTTTCTTCATTCAATAAGATAATTTTTGTAATAAGTGGATAGCAGAGTATTTAAATTAACAAATAATATTTCTATTTTCAAGAAAAAACTTAATTATATCATTCATAATGAAAATCGATTGCTTTGGTTAGTTTCCATACAAAAAATTTTATCATTGAATATAAACAAAAAATACTATAATGACAATTGAACACACGAGTCCTATTGTTGATAAAAATGAAGTTACAACTATTCCTAGATGTCAATACAATATCGAATCATTAAAGGAAACGATAAATTCAATTGGTCCATTTTCAACAAATGACATTGAATTAACAGCAGATAATGTAAAAAAATAGAATATCTATCAAATCTAAGTTTGATACTAAATTTGATGACTGGCTATCTGATATTCTTGATTTTGAAAGAAATATGACTACTGAAAAAGAGAAATTGGTTATATGTACTAAATTACCTAATTTTAAACTGATTAAACAATAAAAGTTCACTGTAACTTAGCATGTGGTAAGTTTATCAAATATGATGAATAAAATAATTTAGAAACAGTTATAATCGCCAGTTTTCCACCAAAATTGATGTTCGGTTTTAGAGAGTCTATTATTTATGAGCCTGCATATCCAATTTTTTTATAAAATTAATATTCAGAAGTTTAATCATATTGCCTTGTAAATTAAAGACAAAAATGGTAAATTTATTTATTTTGATGATGCTGATATTGATATTGTTTTAGAAACTAAAGAAATTTAAAATATAAAAATAGAAAAATTAATTAAAATTATTCATTTCGATACCCATATGGTAATGTATCTATTTTATTTTCTTGTATAATCCTTTTGTTATCGAATGGGCTTAGTGCTATTTTATCAATTTTTACTGTACATATCTAATGTTTCTCACTCGTTATTAAATGCATTGTTCTATATTGGAATTTTTCTTTAAACAAACATTTCTTATAGTCCTCGAAATGTAATTCTCTTATTAACGACGCAGTTTTTTACGCCCTTCGATCTTATATTTTCTTTTTCATCAATCTTGCAAGCATACATTTTTGCTCGTAAACCAACAAATTCATTCGTTATTTTGCCATTGCATTCATCATACATTTTTCCTAAAACTTTCTTGTTTAATTGAGATATGTTATAAATATTGTCATTTGGATAATTACTTGCATCAAATTTATTTATCATCAACTTCACATCTTGGAAAAAATCTTCTGTTTTCATGTTATAAATCTACAAATTGGTATCTAGATAACATAATTCAATTTTGTTGCCATATTTTGGTTTCATAACTTTATAATGATAATCATGCATTAATTCCTTCGATATATCTAAAATTGACATGTCAACATAAATTGGCTAATTAAATTTTACATTTGTTTTATTCATACATAGAGCCGCAATATTCTCATTAAATATAGTACTTCTTTTGAAATTTGGTTTTGAGATTATTTTTCACACTTTTCTTCATATGTCAGTCTTATTAACTACCCTGTTTCAAATATTCTCCATCGTTTTACCAAACCCAGAATTATTCATGAGTTTATGAAAATCTTTTTCAAAGCCATTTTTCGCATTAGTTCTTAACTCTGTATTCAGGTCTATATGTTTCTTCAGCCAGTTAGACTAATTAAACTTTAACATTCTATGTATTTCAGTAAGTTTTTTATATTCTTTAGACACTGTTTTAAATTACGATAGTGTACTACATACTTTTCTTGTTTATATTATGTTGTTAATAATTTAGATAGATTTTTTTTGAAACCATCTTATTTTCTGGGTAAAATGGTAGATCTTTGTGAAAATTATGTAGTTCTTGTGTATATTCTAAATCAACTTCTAAAATGTAACGATGTGGCAAATCGTCCTCCAAATTTAACATATGTTCATTGTAAAAATGAAGTGATGTATAATTCTCCCACTCGAAACTACCACAAGATAAATATTGAAACATTGCCCAACCACATAAATTATTAGCATCAAGTTAAGCTAAATAATTTGATTCTTGATTAGAGCTAAACACATCTAAATATTTATTGTTGACTTTAACATATCGCTTACAACATTGCGATATTCCACTTCTAATACATTTTTTTGCCATTATAATGATATTATAATTGTGTAATAAACATTGTTTCGTAATTTTCAACATTGCTTCCCACGATAATCCTGGTGCTGTAAAATACCACGCAGTAAATAAATCATAATAATGTATACATATTTTCCTGAAATTTTCGAATATATCTGCTAACAATGATACATCACTTTTTTAATATAAATCATGGTATTCACCCAGATTCTTAATATTAAATTGATTCCATACAAGTTTTGCATGCTCATATCCATTGTCATTTAATTTGTTATAAAATTCATTCTTTGGTGGAAGTTCTGGTTTTTTCGAATTTCTCCCAACTATCCATATAATCATAGTTACTAATTATACAATGTTTTTGAATGTGTTTCAGTTGTTATCTATTTAAATTCGATGATGATTTAGCTAAATTATAAACTACTGGCCATACATTTTAATGTGTGTATAAATTTCATCTTCAAATTTTGTGTTTGTTTCCCAAGAGTAATAAACTTTTCTTCATTATTTGCTATTAAATCTTTTTTTTTTTTCATCATATCCTAGCTATTTAATAAATAAATGTGCATCATATCCAGCTAAAATATGTAAATAAATTGGTACAAAGTTGGGCAATTTTAATTGTAGATTACAATTATTACACACTGGATTAATGAATTTTACACTTATGTGATAATGATGATGTACTTCTTTATTTTATTCTGTATATTCACATTCACATAGAGTGCATTTTTTTAGATCTATTATATATCGATCTTTCTTCTTTTGATAGCGGATGCATTGGTTCAATTTGTGAATATATTTCACCAATTTATTCTACCTCCCTTTTAATTGATTGTATAAAAATGTTATGATCACTTGGACCTCGATAAACTACTGGTGGTTTATAATCACCATAATTAGATACAATATAATAACAAAAACCAGATGCTTCGTGTAATTGGTATTTCATAGTATATGATTCGTCATTCGACTTTAAATAAATGTTATTTATTTGTCCATTAGTACGTTTTTATCGATAATTATAAAGACCATTATCGATATCATCTTCTGTTACAATTGGATATTATTTGATTAATTTAAACTTAGTTATTTCCTTTGGATTTGGCTTAATTGTTGATATTTTCTTTCAAATTGATTCAAAATCAGCATATATTGTAAAAGGAACCTTCATTGTATGTTTATAATTTTTAAAAAACATTTTCTCTCCTTTAGAGAGTAAAGTGATTTTTACTGCTTAAGTATTAGAGCAGTCTTCTTTATGTTTATTTAATTTTTCTTGCAAATAAAATAATTGAAGACACATATCACACATATAAATTTTACCATGCTTATTATTTTTTTGCATTGAAAGCCGATTCGACAAGTCATTAATCCAACAGTAATGTGAGTTATCACCATATTTGAAATAAAGTAAATTTATATGCTTATCCTTTTTACTTTTTGTAAGTTTACCATGGATTTCTTAACTTCGTCTTCAATATAGTAAATATTTATAGATGTTTCAATTTTATTTTCTATTTTTGAGATATATCATCTATTTTAATCGGATATTCATAATTATCTAATATTTAGTCGATATTAGGCCCTACTTTTTTTTTATTTAATAACTCTATCCGAATGACTGTCTGCACAGGAAACAATGCAGATTTTTATGCCCAAGGAAAGCATTTTTGATCATTATTCTTTACATTAATACATACTTTTTTTCTTAATCACTTCCAGTAGTTCAATATATGATGAGCCATTTAATTGATTATACTTATTTATTGCCAATTGTATTCCAATTACTCTAGCTAAAGTCCATCCAGAACCTCTTTTTTTAAATTCAGATAGTTGTGTAATTATTCCTTGGTATATGAATTTATAAATCCTTTTAATACCTCCTTCATTCAGTACTGTATAGCTGGGTGATTAAAATGTGATTAATTTTACTTGATTATTTTTGTGTTTGTGACAATTAGCATATAATTTAATGCTGGTTTTCAACCCTCTAAAAGTTCTATGATTCTTGCGTATTATCTCAAATGCTATAGTTTTTTTAAGAACATAACAATTGATTATGCTCAACTAAACTTCAAGAATTTTCAGTTTTATATGCTGATATCCTACATTTAAAGGTTTTATTAACAAAGTTATTCTTATTGATTCTTCTACTTCTTTTGTTAACAAATAAATTATTAGAAAATGGAAATACTTCTGTTAATTCTTTTTTATCTTTGGGGTATAATTCACTGATATTTGCGTCATCCAAAGGTAAATTTGTAAATAATATACTTTGTTTTCCCTTCTTTTATCCGCTGGCCTTTATTTCTAAATTTTACAAATGGATTACTAGTAAGTGGGAATATTTCTTTTAATTCATTTTCCTCTTGTTTTACAAAAAGATAATTTGAAAATGGAAATATCTTTTTTCAATTTCTTTCTATCCTTATATAATTCATTGATATTGGAATAAGAAAATGGTAAATTTGCAATGTTTATTTTCCTTTGCTCATTAATTATAGCTGTAATTAAATCTGCTTTCCTTAAATTATTTATATTTTGTTATGTTAAAGCTTTTAGCTTTAGTTCTTAATTCAGCAACTGTTAAATCATTAAAGATTTTCTCCTACTTGACGAATTTTTGTAATAATGATTATAATAAGATCATCTTTACCTAATTTAGATAATTTTTTATGTTTAATTCTCTAGCTATAATTCTCAACTCTGCCACTCTTCTTTCGCTCAGATCTGCTATTGACTAATTCGTAGCCATATTCGTTTATTTATGAGAAATAAAAATTTATAAACATCTATAGAAATAAAGAAATGTAAAAAATAATGAAAGTACTGGAATGAAGTGCCTAAATTATTGATAATAATTGGTTTTAATATTTAACTTTTTCTGTGATAATATTTCTCACTACAGCAATTTTTGCATATTGTTGTATGTTTATCAGGGTGGCCACTCTATTGAAAATATAAAATTCCAGGATTTTTCAAGGTTATCTCAAGTGTTTTCAAGATTTTAGAAACAGACTTCAAAAACCAGATTTGTACGGTGTCCCATCTTTTAGAATGCAGTATATATAGAAATACATACAAGTACACAATAAAAAGGCAATATAAATGCAATATAACCTCCTTAGACAAAAAACAAGTTTTATTTACACATTCAGTACATCTTATAAAGTTCTTTCCTTGAAAACCTGCAATAAGAGCAATTTATAAGCCCAATAAATAAAATTGAATTACATCTACATTATGTATAAAGATTTATCCTTGAAAAACTGTAATAAATGCAATATATGCCATGAACAAACAAAAATTAAATTTATATGCACATTATATATAAAGCTTTATCTTTTGGAAAACTGTAATAAATATAAATAAATATATGTATATATATGCCCTAGACAAAAAAATTTCAAAACATATACATTATTTGTGAAGCATTTTCCTTGAAAAACTGTAACAAATGCAATATATGTAGACCCAATACAAAAAAAATCAAATTACATCTACATAATTAATAAAGCTTTATCCTTCAATAACTGTAAAAATTATAATTATAGGCACTAGGAAAAATGTTCAAACTTGTATTTGCATTATTTATAACATTTTCTGTAAAAACTGTAATTAATGCAATATTCAGGCACAACAAAAAATACATATTATTTACAAAGCTTTATCATTCAAAAACTGTAAAAAAAAAAGCCATATGTAGGCCCCTGAAAATTTAAAAAAAAAATCGAATCTACAATATTTACAAAGCTTTTTAATGAAAAATTTGTAATAAATACATATGTAGATGCTAGACCAAACAAGTCTCAAATTTCCATTTACATTATTTGTAAAGCTTTTCCATCAATAACTCTCATAAGTACATTAAACAGGCACGAGACACAAGAAATTAATATTTGTATCTACATTATTTTTTAAAAAAATTTTCTCCTTCAAAAACTATAACATTTTACAATTTCAAGTATTTAATTTGTTCATCAATAAAGTCTGCCTGTTGTAAGGCATCTTGACCTTTTTTGCATGTAGTTCCTGCAGGTCCTTTTCAACTTGTCTCTTCCCATCTTTTTCCATTTTTAACGCAATTTCCTTTTCCTTTTTACTTTCCAAATGCTCCTTGTCTCTTGATGAAGAATTCCTGGCATAGTGGATCAAGGACTTGGTTATTTTTATATTTTCAACATCCCCTGCATGTATGATGGCATTGTAAATTACTCTTTGTGTGACAAGAATTTCCTCTGATTTTAAACCAGACAATCAGCGTTAACTGAAAGTCCATGTTCCAACACAGCATTACCATGCAAGAGAATAAGCAAAAACTTTAAAAACTGCAACAGACTTGGAAATGATTTGCCACATTCCGAAACTGCCTGCATGTAAAATTCACCCAGGTGCCGATTAAAGCGATGGAAAGACTTCAATGCTTTTGTCACTGAAGATATTTGGCGAAATTCTCTGTTTTCGTCTAGAACCTTGTCAGCGACAGACTGGAATTCTGCTGCTTTTCAACCAGAAGTTCCAAGCAAGATTTCAGTCTCTGCTCAGCAATATTTGGGCTTCTGTAAATCAATTCTGGGTTGATACAGGAAATGCGATTTGTGAAGTTATACGCAACAGGGGAGCACTCAGGAACTTCTTGAAAGAAGCCAATAAAAAATGATTTACAATCACTTTTAAACAATAGCACATCCTTCTCAACAACCTGACTTCGAACTTTCTTCAAGGCATCTGATGTGGCAAAACCGATGTCCACCTGACTTGCTGCAAGAAGGTCTTCATTTTTCGACAAGTCTATGCTTGTACTTATGGGAGCAATTTCAAGAACTTCCTTTTTTACAACCCTCTGAAAAATATTGGCTGTAAGTGTCCGAAGATCTTGATGTAGGAATGGCGCCATTCGGTTGTCAGTCTGAAACTCCCTCAGAAAAGGTTCAGTAATTGATGCTGCTGCAGAGAAAAATGTCAGTCTGGAACACATCTTTTAATGCTTCAGAAACAACCTTGAAATTTCTGGATTCCTTAAGAGCAGGGATGCTTCTTTTAAATAGTGGATTCTTCTGATTTACTTTATCTTTTGTCTGCTCCTCAACAGCTTCCACATATACCTGTACATGTGGCAGTATTTCATAAGCCCCATCCGCCACTTTCTTGTTTTCTAGCAACTTTATATAGCAAAATTAAAGGGGGAATACTGTGCAACCTGTGCACAACATGAAATCTGCCCTGCACAGAGGAACATCCTTGAAATGAAAATAAAGAGCCCTTAAGAATCTAGCCAAGAACCATTCTGTCTTCTCCATTCCTTCCTTGAATGCACCATGAACAACATGAAGACCACAGCTGCCAATGTTGATTAGGTAGGTCAAAACCTTCACAATCAATTTCTTGTTGCAATTCAGTTACCAAATATTGACGTAATTTGCAGTTTACAAAAGGGCCATCCATGGAAATCAGAATTTTTTTTCTCAAATTTTCATGCCCTAAAGTACACTTCAGACCCTTCAAGAGATCTTGTGCTTGAGTAGATGTTAGAAAAACTGATATCAAGTATTTAGATGTCAGCTTTTTGAAATCTTCATCCCAGAATCTGACATGTACATCTATCTATCTGTTCACGTTGAGCAACCTTATTCAGGGACTCATCAAACCCTACCACTATCTCTGATGCTCTTTTGAAATGGTCTTTCAGTTCTCATTCAAAATAGGGAGCTATACAATGGTTTAGAAAATAGCCAATTTTCGTGCACTTCAACTCCATTTTTTGAACAATCTCACGATCAGGAAACATGAGTTTAATGATAGATACACCTTCGGTTGCACTGTGGAATGATGTGTGGCAGCCAATAGTGTGAAGAGCCCACAAAATTTCGGCTCTAGTCACCTGTTCCCCCACAAGATACTTCTGAAGAACATCCGGCTTCTGTATCTCTCTTGTGTCTGCAGTTGATGTGTGGCTGCCAACAGATAGCAATAGTTTCTTATCACCCGCATTATCCAGCTGAATTTGTCCAGAAGTTAGACTGGATTTACAATAATCCCTCATGCCCGTATTACCAATAGCCAATATGAGACCTCCAATAATTTCATTGTAGTTCCGTGATTAGCTGTTGGTCACGTGAGGATATTGTATATCCAGCCTTAATCATTCCCAAAACACAAGATTTTAAATTCAGCATAGATACAAAAAAACATTGCTGGGGGGGGGGGGGGGGGGGGGGGGCAAAATGGAAAAATTAATAAAGACAAAGTCAGTAAAAGTATATTACTTGGGGCAAGGAATTCATATGTAGTGGTTTTAATATCGCTACATTTAATTACAGTACGTAGCTGTAAGAAAAATTTAAGAAATAATGTTAAAAAATTGGCGGTGCTTGCCCCTACCATGTGCGACTCTCGCACCTGGTGAGTTCGGCCGCGTGCAACGTATGAACTCGTAAGCAGAGTTGCTGACCCACGCTGTCTTCCAGCTAGGCGGTGCGCTGTGTACTGCTTAATTGCAGGCCAACTGTGGATAGCTTGCTATATGCTGCGTGCCTGTCAGCTATAAGTTGTGCTATTTTCATGCATCGCTGACTATTGACAGCGGTTCCTACTTCCTTTTATCCCCACGTGCGAGTGGAATGCATATATATATATATATATATATATATATATATATATATATATATATATATTATTATATATATATATATATATATATCTCTCTCTCTCTCTCTCTCTCTGTGTGTGTGTGTCGTGTGCGTGCAAGTTCAGAATTCATAGGACACGTAACAGTACTCCATTAATGACAATTTTTAGGCTTTTGATTTTGGATTTCGACATCCCGCACTGAGTTTGAAACCTGTAATGGCATTTACAGTAAAAAGTTTATTACGTGCAATTGTTTTGGAATAAAACAATACTAGCAAATCGTGATTGTAAATTTTGTAACGAACGGAATGTAAACTTAATGTCCTCCTCGCAATTTTACTATGAAGGCAGAGTGGGATTATTTAAGAACCCGATACCACAATGTTTACATTCTTCTTGTAACATCACCAATATGGTGTCGATGACATTATTCTGTTTTTTCTATTGCTCCACAGTTGAAGGGGATTGTGGGGTTTTTCGGGCGGGATACTTTTCAGCATTTCTAGACGATATCGCAAACTATAATAGAGGTAATACGATACAGCCCATCTGCTCTATCGTGTTACCTGATACCACATATACTGTGTAATACGATAGACCCCATCCACTCTATCGTACTACCTGATACCACATATGGTACAGTGTAAGTACACTTGGGCCCATCCACCCAAGTGAACGACATGATACCACATTTGTATCATAGTCAATATATTACTATCTTGCCACCTAAACTAAAGTTTGATATTTGTAAAGGGCAAAAAACATTTTTCTGTAAATCAGCCTCACCTCGTTTATCACAGGTCATGTGTGGGCGAATAACTGTAATGATCGCATTTTTCAACCAAAAAAGAGTTGATTATTTACTAACTTGATGCCTAAAATAGTGTATATTTAAAGACAAATCACTTTTTTTTTTTTTTGGTTCTTAAGCGACACTGTTTATCACGGCTCGTGTGTGGACGAATAACTGTAATGGATGCATATTTCGAAAAAAAAAAAAAAAAAAAAAAAAAACTCAATTATTTACTAACTTGGTGCCTAAAATAACGTATATCTAAACGACGAATCACATTTTTTGGTTGTTCAGCCCCACCTTTTTTATCACAGGTCGTGTGTAGATGAATTACTGTAATGGGTGCATATTTCACTTGAAAAGGATTATTTCCACACACATTCACATTTCTCCAATTTGTTTAATACAATTTCTGGTATATTATATGCTTCACTTTATTGAATATCGCAAACATTAGGCCTACCCTATCCTAACAGGGCTTACCTACAACAACGTGTTTCTGCATGCCACTACAACCATCAAACACATTGAATAATTAATTACAAATGGTAAAGACTAGGTACTTGCTACAGAATCTTGACCTAACATTACCTAACTACAACACTCGTTATTGCACCAGAAATTAACGTTTCTACTTAACTGTAACAACACTTACCTTGACCAAACATATCCATTTTCTGCAAACATGAAATACCACGCTCATTTTTATTATCCGATGTGGAACATATTGTTTGCACAATGGTACATGTATAATTTTCATTTGAAAACACCATGATGCACAACATATTTCGATTTTAGCTCCGTATTAAATATCTCTCTTCTGAATAACACCATATATACACACTTATTTCAACAAATACTTCTAACAGTATTATTTCCTATAAAACAGCCACTAAATCACTCCTAAATCTGACACATTGAACCGGCAAATTACTGTAGTTAAACTAAACTCACCTGTTTCATTTTCTAACGTTTATTTTATTCTGCATTTTATACAGTCGTACCACACTCGAAAACTTAATTCCTAAGTTACTCGAAAACTTAATTCCTAAGTTACTCGAAAACTTAATTCCTAACTTGTTGCATGTTATTGCTTCACTCGTTTAATCTATTACCAACATCATCAACCAGACGTTCAACGTCCTGACGTCATTAACTGCGTCACACTTATAAACAAATGTTTGGTATCATGATCTTGTATACACCTGGCAGATTCTTTGAAATAACAGTGTGTTAATAATACATCAGCTGTGAAGTTTCTAGAGCACACTTGCCATCAAATGGTGCAGTACAGCTAAAGACAAATAACACATCACATTACTTGCAATAGCTAATTTATTAGCACTGCAGTATTAACAATGCATGTATAATGATAAAAAAAAATGCAACAGAAGATTCTCTTGTACCTGCAAATAAATAAAAACTTGATTCCCAAAACTAAAACTATATTCACCCATAACCCATTATAAATACACAAAACTACTTATTTTTTTCATTCTGGGAAAACTGCTAAATGGCGTTAAGTTAAGTAGGCCTACCATTTTTGACAATCACAGTGACTACTAGCCAGTGGTCATGTCAACAGATTCAAATATCTCTAGTAAAATGTGTAGTCATCGAAAATACATTCAACACTTCAATTAAATTACGATAATGTGTAACTGACCTCTTTCCACCAATATTTGAACTGATTTAAGTTAGGTATGTACACATACTCTGACAAGTTTGAATTTGTTAATGTAGTAAAGGCAATTATATTTGCTAAAAACCTATGCTTTTCGGATTCAAAGAAAATCTGGATCCTGAGTACTTCTAGTAGTGCATGTAACTGTCTCAGAGTATGACATGAGAGACAGAAAACAGTCGGCAAATCTCCATAAGAAGCACTGTCAGGAGAATCCAATAAACATAACATTTAAAACATTTCCTGGGTGTAGGTTACCAATATGGATACTGTAACTGTATGATTTAATATGTAACTGTATCATTCAATATGTAAAGAAACAATAATTATATATCATACTCCAAATACCCCTGTAATTACAGTTCGGATTAACCGTAGAACAAAAACACCCTTAATATATGAAGAAGCCAAAGTGCATGTTTCATATTTATTAACAATTTATCTCATGGAAAATATTCAGGACTCCAAATGCAAGTACATTTAATACAACCTCATGAAGGGTCAACAAAATATATTGAATGATTGGATGCAATTTTTTTAAGCTTACTAAACAGAAAGAAAAAAATTAGAACCGCAAACTTCTACAAAAGATTTATTTCATCAGAAAGCAGACTTGCCAACTTTTAAAGTTTCCAATCAGTACAATGGATAAAAACTATTAAAAAACGCGTACACTACCCATGGCAATTTCACATACACTAATATTCTTATCATTCACACGTAATTTCAAGTAATAAAATTTCTATAATTTCACTATGGAAATTTAATAAAATGTAACATTTTTTCAGTGTTTTAGGGCAGAAACTACGATTTCTCCTAGACAAGACATACATCAACAAAATGTGTTTGCTTAATATGACATGCAAAGCAAAAATATACTTATTCCTTGCCTTGGCTGAAATATACATTAATTTAAGATAACTTCCATGCCATAAAAGTATTGAAAATTCACTTTATAATACACAAAATCACTATTCTGCAATTATTTAAATTTTAAAATGAGATTTAAAACAAACTTGTGCATCAAAAATGTGCATATACTAACATGTCAATTTTCTAACTAAAAAAGATACATGAAGTAAGATTTATTTTATTTGTGGTTTTGTTTTTGTAGTTTCACATATTGTATACACACAAAACATGTTAACATAAATATTAAATACTTGTTGTGAACACAAATGGCATGTGAAAAATTGAAATATGTACTTGCATTCAGAATACCAAACACAAGAGCACTAAATTTTGAGTTTTAGAAATGTAGCACCGCAATGCATCCTTGTTAAACAGCTGCTCTGTCTATGAAGAAAGCAACAAGGTACACAAATGCTGTGATCAATGTAGGTTACCATTCCAACCTACCTTATTTCTGTTATGGCTAAGTCATACTGCTGGGCCTCCATTAATTTTATTGTCAGTGGATAGGATGGGGTTGGGAGATACTTTAGTTTTAAGTCTTTCATGAAACGATTTAGTTTTGCACCTCTTCTTACAAGACTTATCATTTTTAAATACACATTGTTTGAATGGAAGAGTCGAAAATTTGTGTTATTTTGTAAATTTAATTTGGTTGGCATCAACTGTGACATTGTCGACAGTGATTTTTTAGCACTCGTGGCAATGCATTATTACATTAACAGTTAAATACATTTTTATCTAAATTTAATGCTTAAAACGGACGTAATATATAAACAAAGCACAACACTTACTTGCTTTTTAAAACATGCCTCGTGTATTTTATGTACAGTTAGGCCTAGGCCTATTTGTTTTTTTAATATAATTTTATTTACGCATCACATGTTTTTAAAGTAAAAACAAACATGACACTGATTTTGCAATTTTGCTCACATCCGCTGAATACAAAATATGAAATACCAAAAACGTTACGGCTTCAAATTATTTTATAACCTGTCAAGTTTTAACCTTACCAAAAGAAAACGCAATAAATATGTAGTTACAATTCAAATATTAAACACGCATGAAACGTAAATATTTTTGGCAAAGTTAGTTTTCCATAGAATAAACGTGTTAAGTCTACTTTTACACTGCAAAACAGAGCTGAAATAATGGTTTTCTAGGCCATGTACATTTCAAACATTTTAATAACCGTTTCAAAATACGTTATTTAGAATACACGCTGACTTACTATTTGTAATTTCTATTTGCAACTCCTCAATACATGTTGTTCTGGTAAATTCTTACTACATGTTTCAATGCCATCAATGCAACTTAATTAGCTGATTCATTAAATAGATATGACATTTCACCAGCTTTCCGAAACTAGTAAACTCAACTGCAGAACGAAAACACTGTGTCTTCCAGGCAATTGGGAAAATGGCGAAGAAAGCCATTAACGTGTCGACAACATAACATTTCATACATCGAACAAATGTATCGATATGCACAACGCAATACTCTACCTTTTCGATACTTCCCGATATCGAATTCACTCAAGAAATTTTTCTGTGTCGGAATTCAGAAAAAATCAAGGCTTTCCCGTAAAATCGTAAAAAGAGTATGATTTCTGTACATTTTACGGAAAAATCGTAAAAGTTTGCAAGTCTGGGAAAGCTGTTAGTTCAGCTAAGGGAAAGAAACACAATCAATAAAATTGGAAAATACATACTTCTGGAGAGGAAATTGTACGAAGGATAGTAACAATGAAAATAATTTTTGAAATGTTAATTATTTAATTTAAACACAATACTACAACATGATAAAATGACACAACAAGAGTTACTATACAACACAACTGATGGTACTGCATGATAATTTTATTTTTTCTTCTCCCTGGTGGTGAAATCCGAAGGCAAGAAATGATTACCACCACATATTTGTTGGCATGGATCTGTGCTTCTTCAATGTTAGTCAGGGGTACAATATCAGGCGAGAATTTTGCAACGGCCCCAATCTATTCCAACCGCCTGTAAAAGACAAATTAAATTACCTTTGACATGCTTATTAAACGACATGAGACACAGATAAAATTCTAGAATAAGGGCTTTGTTGAAAGAAAAATCTACAAAAGTGGTATAATTCCACTCTACTACTTACACAGAACACGAATTTACTAGGGGCATCAAGATATGACCACTAGAAACTCCAAAAACGATAGTTGGGAGGGCTATGAAGATCAGGGAAAATGTGGGGTAAAATAAGTGAAAAATATGTACACAATTGTAATATTTATTCACAAAAATACATTAAATTGCAAAAAGACCTAACCAAAAAATACCTAAATTGGCAATATTACCAATAATGCTACAAAGACGATAGCGAGGAGGGTTATGAAGATCGTGGAAATTGCAGGGTAAAGAAATCAAAAATATGTAAATTTTCATGATGATATTGCACCCCGCAATTTCCTTCTACTTCACAGCCTTCCCCACTATAATTTTTGTAATTTGTATTGGTAATATTGCTAATTCAGGTACTGTTTGGTTACGTCTGTTTGCAACAAAACATATTTTCATAATACTGTACAATATTACAATTATATCACACACAGCACAACAACACATTAAACTGCAAAATACAAACACATTAATTTTCAGTGCAAATGGGTTACACTTTAAATTCACTTCTGGGGAAACTCCAAGCTTCGCTAATACACGACGCTTCACGTCACTACCTACAAAAAACAACCGGCATGCCTTAAATCACTGTTGCGGGAATTTACTCCCCTGCTAGCGCTGGGACTCTGGTTCGGTGCTTAATATTTGGCTATGCTTGTACTACCTGTCTGATAAATAATTACCGGTCCAGTCAGGGGAACTACAGTGTAGGTATGATGCCACTGCATCGTGCACACAGCAGTGTACAGTCTGCACCACTACGCAAGGGCACCTGTGAGTAGCGCTGCTTGTACTGTAGTGTTGTATGGGTCTAAAAAGATTGCAGTGAGCATTGATCGCTGCTGTTATTTCATATGTAAAGTAAATGTGTTATGAGTGTTATAGTTATGTAACACAGCAAAATGTGATTTGACAAGTAATCAGGGCCTACATACAGAATGAAGACTCCTCAAAAGAAATCATGGGAAGTGAAGCAGTCACAAAGTATAAAGATTATTTACAATGTTTTACAATTTTGTAAAGGAGAAAAGAAACGAGGTCTCATTAACCCGTTAGACAAAGCAGTAGAAAGGGCGGTCAAAGCAGTAGGCCTAGGTGTAAGTGAAACTGTCTGGCTATGTTACACACTAACATAGCCAGACAGTGAGAGATAGCAGACAATGACGGAATTGCCATTTCCATCCCAGGTAAACGTTGTCCATGACAAAAGAAGACGGAACTTGACCAATTCGATAAAAGTGTCGTGTGCCGAATGTTCTTGAAATATTATGAAGAACGCAAAGGAATTCCCACTCTGCATAAACTCCTTAACGCTGTGAAAGAAAAGATACAGTTTTCCAGGAAGGAGGATACATTTTGAGATTAAATCCATGGGATTTAAATTTAACAAATTTAAACATGTTGGACACATGTTAACGGAGCAAAGTGATATTGCCGCACAGCATGCAGCCTATCTACATGCACTGTGGGAAAATGTAAATGGACCTAACAAACCTGTAGTGTATATGGACGAAACATGAGTTACGACAGAATAGCATGTGTTGTGTTCATTAGCCTCCTAGTGTTTATTATGCACGTGCACGGAGTGTACTTGCCATTCCATCTTCCCGTGCTACATCCATGACATACCATAGTCTAGTTAACAGACAACAGCGTGCTCGTTCCTCAACGGTAAAGACTTGTCAAACATGTAATACAGTATGCGAGGGGGGCTATGCTTGAATATCATACATTAGGCTTATCACAATAACATGTGGGTGAGTTTGTATAGGTAATATTGTGAATAAAGATTCGTTTGAAACAATAATTCTTACATGTAATACAATTTAGCAACCCGATACTAATATATTGGGTGTAACTTATACGTGTTTTACTGCATAAACACCGAAATTTTCAATAGGCATTGGCCTTATCACATTTCATTTTTTTTTACAGCAAACTACTTAAAGCTCCACTAAAATTCTTATTAAGTATGATTAGTAATAATCATATCTACCATATCCAGGCATTATTTTCCCCATTTTAAAAAAAAACCCCTATTCTAGAAAATTACTGACACATTCACCCTAATTGTAAAAAAAACAAGAAAGTCATCTAGTAAGCATAAACAATACAACCTTCAAGATGAAATTGCACTGAGAATCCTGAGGCTAGTGAAACAAATCATATATGCCTACTCCAATTACTCTACTGAGTTGTACTAAGTGCACACTGGCAGAGTGCACTTATTTACAATGCCACTAAGGTGAGCTCTGTAAGTGTGCAGCAAGTACTATGTTTCCTGTACTATCACACCAGTTAAAATATCTGTTTTAATTGCCTATATGCCCGATAATGAAAAAATATTTATGGCTATCACATCATTATATAACATTTTGTTGTTTCCAGGGACAAGCAAGTAAGTACTCACCCAGTATAGTCTATTAGGTGTATTTTAATATTTTACTGTAATTTTACACATAAATGGCTGAAATTCAAAACATTGTACAGTTACTGCACTATCTCAAACTCAGTGCACAATGATCACTCATCATGAAACACAATCGTATAGGCACAGTGTTCCCAAAACATCCTATGAAATCAACATTGGGAGAGTATTATAAGCAACAATTTAGTTGAGTCAAATTGCTTATACATACAATAAAAATTTGAAACACAATTTTATAAATTTTTTTGGACTTAACAAGGAGATTCTATCTTTAGGCTAGATTACATGGCTTACAAAAAACACTTATTTGCCAAAAAAAGAGGCACACCTGACTAGGGTAACCCAATGAAACATATTATAAGTTCTTCTAGTAAGGAGGTGATCCACGAGCACAGTACTCGACAGGTCAATGTACTAAACATTCCCAGGTCTAGACGCGGTACAACCAGAAAACCATATCCTTTATTAGCATTAAAAATTTACAATTCAATATCTCAAGCAGTAAGGCAAATTAATAGATTATTCCGTAAAACTAAAAAAAAAAATTTTTAATAAGCCACTTTATTCTCTAGAAGTGAACTCAATATAAGAGCCCCTCTAGGATGGAAACTGGTTTTAAATATGAATTTTAATAATATGTTATCATTTTTATTATAACTATGTATACAATCTTGTGTCATGTTCTGTTTTAGCTATCTCAACTTTATTTGTAAAATGTTTACACTGTCTTAATGTTTAGTAATGTGCTACTTTTTAAATGTTTATTTTTTGATGCAGTCAATTGTGATAGTAACTCGTAAAGACATACTAAAAAATAAAAACATAACCTACGCCAAGCAGCAATACTGTTGGTAATTTGAAGTGTGACTACAGGAAGGATCACAATAATTGTGCAAATATTGACACATTTAAATAGTTTTTTACTGACAATGAGACCATTTTCCTCATCAATGAAATACACAAATGTTATATGAAAGTTTATTTTAGTGTTAGTAAACAATAAAACATTAATATACAAAAAATAAATGTTGTGCCATTTGATACTTGACACATAAGTTATTAAAAAAAACTCTTGCAATTGAAAATAAGTTTTGTTTCCCTGATTTACAACAAAGATGCAGTGCAGCATTAAGTTCACAATATCACTTAGCCAAACTTAGCTGAATGCTAAAACGGAGAACATAATATTAGATTAAACCAATATTAAATTTGAAATACTGTATATTAAGTGCATCACCCATTACGCACACAATTAGGTTACAAAATAATGGTCATCAGAAGCAGCAACATTAGCATAGGTATACAATTCTAACATATTCTTCAATGGGCCTAGCTACACAAGCAAAACACACATCTATTTACACTACCACTTCAAATTAGATACATGACTTTACGCAATAAAACTACTGCAGCATTCCAACATAAAACATGCAGAATAGCATTTATAGGTACATACCTTCCCGCACCAGGATTTATACAAATGTTATTTTCACATGTCGGCACAAGAAAACGACGCGTGTTCCTCTACATTACTAAATAACACTTTCATAACCTGTCAAAAAATACGCATTAAAGTAATGATAACAACCAAATATAACTACAACAAATGGCCAAAATTGCCATATTTTGAAGCGGCCATTGAACAAAACATGTACGACATGCGTACTACACAAATCAAATTTAGTAACATTACAGTAACAAAATTAAAACCATTAAATACATTTACTTTCACCTAATAAACATAAAAATATATTATTTTAAAAATCATATCCCACAAAAATACTTACTTTATTTATAACTAAATGACAATACCACGACGTAGTAGCGCTTGTACTGCGATCTCTGGATTTTGCAAAAAAGCTGATTGGGGAACCTGTTTGCCTATCAAAGTTTCACAGGCATGGGCGGGTGGGAACTGGGCATGGGAATCTACTCTGGCCTGAAAAAAATTCTGCACTAGGTTGACAAATGATTGTTCACGTAACTACCCCGACCTACCATCACAGTATTCAGCGACGAAACTCCAAACGCCCGTAAGGGGAAGGGGGGGGGGGGGGGACAATTCCCTACAGGACAAAATTTCAGACTATTTCCACATTTTCCCCGGGTTCTTTTCAATCTCATACTTTTTCCAGGTTTTCCCGGTTCGGTAACCACCCTGAAGATGTTTATCCATAGTATTTTTATGAAGAGAAAATAATTGTTTAGATTTATTTTCTTTGCATACTGTACATGTTTTTATATGGTAATCATCATGTTGAATTTCATTTAGAATATATATTATTGTATTGTGTGATTCTGTTTTTTTATACTCTTTGAGACATATGATACAAACATATTTTCCACATTCACACAGTATTCTCTCTAAAGCATTTTTTACATTTTGTTGTATGTTTATCTTTAGTTGCTTTATAAGGATAAAATGAATTGGCAGATTTGTTCTCATTACATGCTACGCATGGCTTAGTTGAATAGTCATGTTGAATTTCATTCATATTGTGCGATTTACTATTGTTATGCTTCTTAGGATATACTTTAGAAACATATTTCCAACATTCGTATAGTACTTTCTTTTTTTTATAATTCATATTGATTTTTGGCATAATCGGTAGGACATTTTTTACATGTGTTAATATGTTGTATCTTTTGTGTGCTTATGTGATGCAAAACATTAAATGTTTAATACTTCACCACATTTTTTACATTGCTTAGATATGGTACTATATTCCATTTTGAACATAGTTTCCATTTTATTTATTAAGAAAATGAGTTAACTAAGAAAATTAAAAAATATTTTTTTAGTAATTTTTTTCCCTTTAAAATAAATACAAAAATGGAGGCTAGGGTCAATAAGTTGAACAATTCATATGAATTCACTAAACTAACGGATCTAGAAATTGATAAATGATATGAAGCCACAGATTTTTGAATTTATGAATCTAAATTCTGTAAAAAAAATAATTGTACTCTAAGACGATAGGTATAAAATTACTTTACCAGATCGCTATGTAAAGATAATCGATGAAAATGATTTAAAATTGATGAATGAGAAACAAGTTTTTGTGGCATATAAAGGATTAAAAGAAGTGAAAAATGGAAAAACTATGCATGATATTGTATTCATATAATAAATTTAATTCTATTAATTTGTATCTTATTATTTGATTTTACGCTTAATTTCCTTGATTTTATATTGTAAAATTTACATTTTTACTAAAATGTGAAAAATTGCTTGAAAAGCAAGAAATTTGCATGTTTTTTGGTTAAAGTTTGATGTTTTGTAAGTGGCACAAAGTGACATGGTATTTTTTGGCAAAATTGAAAATTTGGTTGATTTTCAAGGAAAATTGCTTGTTTTGGAAAGCGCCTGTTAAAAACTTTTAGATCCTAAATTTAGCCTCAAAAACCTTGATTTTGAAGCTAGACCCTCGAAATTTCGATGAAAATAAGGAGTGGCCCAGAACTCCCTTTATATATCTACTCAGAATCCATGTGCAGAGCTTGGGGAGTAACGAGGCAACCTTTTTTTTTTTTTTTTTAGAGAAGAGTAATGCGACATTCTAGAATGGGAAAAAATAAATAAAAGATAGCCTGTCACTGATAAAAGGGGGCAGGAGAAAAATGAAAAACGAAGCCGGAAGTGTTGAGTAGTAAGAGCATAAGGTTTGCAATTTTTTTTTTTTTTTTGCTTTTTGCACTTGTTATTTAATTCAAGTATTTGCCAAACACATCGCAATCACCACACATTAATGCAAAGAGGAATTATTTGTTCCATACTAACAGCATGCCACAAATTTTTGGTGCAATTTTATTTTTTTTTTCATTTTCCCTGGAACTTGCAAAAATCATGGTGTGCACTATACATGACTGCACGCTATTCACGAGTAAATATGGTATCTCATTTTCAAGAAAACTTTTTTATTACAAACTTTATCACAAAACACTCATTTTTTGTGACATTGACAAATTTTGGTTTTTAAAGGGCAATAAAAAGAAACTCAAACTTCTGAATTCTTTACATGATGATAAAACATGCCCCCTGTACACAATTTTAAAAATTTTCTGGCTAAAGAACCGCACAGGGTTCATCCTTCATGACTACTAGCTTGAGAGCTCTAAAGTTACAAGTTACATAGCTACAGTTTCAGAGTTACATAATCAAGAGGAGTACTAAACTGGCACGATCCCAGGAGATGACTTACCCAGAGGCAGGCTCCTGCGATCAATTTATACAAAATATTCTTACAAAAAAATGACAAAATAGCCAATAAGAAATCCTTTAATCAGCTTAGATGGAATGGTCTTTTCCTTCGTGGTTTCTCAGAAAACATACAAAGGTGGTACAGTCTGTTTTAATTTTACCGCTAGGCGACCGCTCCAAGCGATAGTGCTGCTCTCAAATGATGCCGCACCGAAACAGCGGCAGCCACTGAGCTCTCATCTCAGTCCATGAGATGAGAGCTAACTGTGCAGTTATGCTGCTACTCAATGTCGGTAACCTTGACGAAAGTCAATCACTAGTGTCATGGACGTTAACTTTGAAACCAGAGTTCAACTCTTCAATAAGGTAAGGAAAGAAACAGTTTTTTATTCACTATAGTTTTCTTCAGGATGAAAGTCTTTAATTATGTTTTCACATGGTGACTGTAATTTTGCATACGTGCTAAGCACACGTCAGGCACAGGTGACAAATTGGCCAGGCTGCTAGGCAGATGAAGTTGTATAGTTATGGAAAGTTTTGAGACTAGCTGTCTCAACGTAACATCACTGACTTCATAGATGTGTGCTCGCAGCTATTACTTTGATGCATGCTCAGTTTCGTGTTTGCTTGTCTCAAATTGCTTTCTCCATGCTTTGGTTCGGGTGTGAGACATATGCACAGTTAGGGATTAGGTTCTACACGTTGGGTTACATGGGTTAAACTTTGACTAATGACTGGGGATGCTAAAGGCTATTCTAATTATAGCAAAGAACAATTTATTAAAAGAAACCTTGGTCATCGTCAAACTCTTTGTTTATGTTGTGATTCCAGTATCACGAGGTACATTGAGGCGGAAGACAGGGATCTTAAGATCTCTGTGGTGCCCGGCCGGTATACAAGCTAGGCCTAGAGGGTCGTCTGGTCGGCACAAAATTGGAAACTGCTGTCACAACCCTTCGCCTCGACCGACACAGTACCTTAGGTTTGGCGGGAAGAGGGGTGCTCATCCGTGATGGTTGACTCACTATTGTCGGCAGGCAGTTGGTCAGGTGTTGGTTCTGGAAGGCGTGCCATAGTGTTGTCCTGATTGTCTGGAGGAGAGGTTTTCTGCACTCGCACCCATAACCAACGGCAAGCAAGACCTAGAGACACCTCTTCCCCACATAAAATTGCTTCTACAATAGGATGTTGCCTAATATGTAATTTAATTAAAGGCAGGAACAATGATTTTACAGAGGCAATTTCAGAAGGATGTAATTTAGCTATTTCACCTTCTACAGCAAGAAGGGCCCTTTTTAACTCCTTTATATACATCCCTGATGAGTGTATGGCATTTAGAAACAAAATAAAACTGGCAGAAGACAAACCGGCCCTTGCAAGTGGTAGACAGAATGTTGGGCAACTCATGCCACTTCCTTGCTGAGATACCCAGGTGTCGTATCCACAGGAGGTCAAACAGGCTGAGTTCCAGCCCCTTTCAGCCATGTGAGCAGCGGTAGTGGAGTATGGAACACATTGTCTGTTTGATTCCCTAGTGGAGGAATACCTAGTGATTTGGGCGCTGCTGAAGGTCTACCAGCTGGCATAGCTTGGTTTGTCTCTAAAGTTGTGTGTAATTACCTTTGTAATTACTGGTCTGCCAGCTTCTTATTAGGAGAGTTACGCTTACGAAAAGGGTTGACTCAATACTAAAAGCCTAAATTAAACTCTAGAGAAATTAGTTAAAATACGTGTTATAATGAACGTATTTGAAAACATATTGTTTCCGCACTATCTCCTATATTAACTCAACGTAATTTACGGAAGTTAATCATATCATGAAAAGCCAGGTAAAGGCGGCCTGGGCAAAAGTTAAGTGTAATGCGTGGAAGAATTAAATCTGGCAAGAAAAGATTGTAAACAGTTAACGCAATTCGACAGTGCCTAACTACTAGGGGTGTTCTGAAGGAACAATAGGGAGGACGGCTACCAGAAGGGTAGTTTCTGTCGTGGCTGCACCCTCCGGTGGGCAGGGGAGGTACAAAAGGGACACTGATGTGACTTGCTACCAAGGGGTTCTGGGTGTTAAACCAGAAGGAGGTGGTAGGCAAGGAGCAACATCTTCAGGCGTATCTGGTGTGGTGGAGTCTCCCAGAAGCTGCAGGATATGCAGTGGCTGAAGAAGGTGGGTCTTTGGCTGCTGAAGAGGTGTTGAGCTGGGTTGAGATCCTGGCTCTTGTGAGTGGTGGAATGTCCGGATGCCCCAAAGATCACACATCCCGATGGCTACCTCTGGCTCTTGCGAGCTGTGGAGGAGCAGAGACTGCAGAGCTTAGGGGTGCTAGCCCTTTTAATCTGATCTCGGCGAGGAACTTGTTGGTGTTCGGAGGTGTAGGGTGCGGGGGTAGCTAGCCTTGATCTTGGGTGTTGAGACTTCTGGACTGCTGAGGCAGCGCTGTTGATTTCTTATCTCCTCTGCGGGAGGCATTATCCTTTCTTCACCTGTGTGCGAGGGGCTTTGAGACTGGAGCTGCTGGATTAGACTAGGTGCTGCCCTCCAGTGGTGTGCTGTGATACTAGCTTGGCCTTCACTGGGGGGTGCAGATTGATCAGTAAACAGTACAATTTTACGTCAGTGGGTGTTGGCATGATAACTTTCCAAGTGTCTGGGGAAACAGTACAATTTAGGCTTATGTGCGCGTACCCTGTAGGCACGTGCCCCACAAGTACTGTTATTATTGGGTAAAACTGCCCCTGAATGAATGCTGCATTCAACGATAGGGTGATGCCGTCACGTAGAGTGCACATAGTAAATGTGCAGGAATGCATTACGCGTAACCTAAACGTCCCATAATCAGAGGGGCCATAAAAGGGATAGCTTAAGACTCAGTGACCAGCTACTTGCTCTTATGAGCCAGGGCCAGACGCTACGGGTTAAGATGTGTCAGCCCAGACGACCCCCATAAGATCCTTGTTAAGAAAACTATGTTTCCCTACTCTCTAGAAGGATACTGGTCCAATGCACCATCATTCATTCCACGCTGGCATAACTATAAAAAAAGTTATATTAAAGGGATAAAGTCAGCAGCACTATGGTTGAAAAGAAAAAAAATGTTATTCACTGAAAGATTGTAATATGCAAAATATACATATCCCAAAACCCTTGTTTTGCTGCAATGTAAAGGAGAGACAGGTTGTTCAAAGAAAATTTCCCAGACTAATAAATTGCTGCTGGTGATGCTCTTAAGCTTCAGACAGCACGCAGACATTATCACCTGAACCCAGTGCAGCTGATTCAAGGAACCACGTACAATAGACCTGCACTCAACAGCCAATTCTGTAGCCATCAAGCCTTCCACACTGTATATGTTTCAAACGAGGGCATTTAAAGGCTACTGTTCTCCAAAATAAAAGTTATTGCAGTTACGTAATAGTGTTTGATATACTATTACAGTGCAAGAGTAATTTAAGTTACAATGACACTATGCTGTAGAGATAATTTATCTCACCATTGTGAATAGTCATTACAGCGTGGTTCCACTGTATTGTAAATGGAATTTTGCCTAGATTTACCTTGCCACCACTACAGAAAATTTCAATAGAGTTTGTCAGTTTATTTTTTTATTAAGTCTGTTTCACTGCATCACAAATTCAACACAAAAAAACAAAAGGGTATGTACATAAACAAATAAGTAGCAACTATGCAACCATTTGTGTTGGGTTTCAGGGACTTGGCGAGAAAAATAAAAAACTGCAGCTTTGGTGCAATTACTGAACACAGCTACTGTCTACCTGTTTCAGAAGAAATTCAAACTTATTTTGAAGCAAAGATTTGGGGATGGTAACAATTTTTGTAAGGGAGATTATTTTCCATTTCAGATGTGTATGTAAAAAGATTAATATTTATTAAATCATTATTTCCTTAATTTATTATTACTTATGAAATGTTCCCCAGCTTAAGTACTTCAGTGTAGAGAACGATTGCTTTTACAACTTCAAGATTCACTTACTAGCTAAAAGATAAAGGAATTCTGTCTAAAACGAGTTGCGTTTTTTTTTGACTACTTTTACAAGTTAATGATTTACTTCACAGTTCACAGCTGAACAGAGGCTCCCCAGAATTAACTACACTGTGCCTAAGAAGACTTGCTTTTTTAACTGAATGATTTACTACACTGATCACAACTAAATGGGCACTCCTTACGAATGAGTTTAAATGTGCCCAGTAAGATTACTCTTCTTTTTTAATTATTTTCCATACGGATTACATGTAAAGGGACGCTCCCCAGTGCGAGATCTAATGTGCTCAGTAAGACGACTGTTCTAACAAAATTATTTACCACAAACATCACATGTAAAAGGATGCTCTCCAGAATGAATTATCTTGTGGTTAAGTACTAAAAATATCCATTGAATTAAATTATTATCCACACAACCAGTAAAGAGATGCTACCCACTGTGAGTTCTAATGTGCTCAGTAAGACGTTTCTTTTGTCTAAATGATTTACCACACATATGACATGTAAAGGGACGCTCCTCTGAATGAATTATCCTGTGATTTCTATAAATACCCTTTGAAGTAAATGATTTTCCACACACATGACATGTAAAGGGACGCTCCCCAGTGTGAGTTCTAATGTGCTCAGTATGAGTATTCTTCTTATTAAATGATTTACCACACACATCACATGTAAAAGAATGCTTCCCAGAATGAAATATCCTGTGGTTATCAAGAATTTCATTTGAAGTAAATGATTTTCCACACAGATCACAATGAAAGGGATGCTCCTTAGTGTGAGTTCTAATGTGTGCAGTAAGATGACTCTTCCTACTATATGATCTATTACACAGATGACATGTAAAAGGACGCTCCCCAGCGTGAATTCTAATGTGCTCAGTAAGACGTTTCTTCTCTCTAAATGCTTTACTACACAGATGACATGTAAAGGGACGCTCTCCAGAATGAATTACCCTGTGGTTTCTATAATTACCCTTTGAAGTAAATGATTTTCCACACAGATGACAAGTAAAGGGACGCTCCCCAGTGTGAGTTCTAATGTGCTCAGTATGACTACGCTTCTTACTAAATGATTTACCACATACATCACAAGTAAAGGGATGCTCCCCAGAATGAAATATACTGTGGTTATTAAGAATATCCTTTGAAGTAAACGATTTTCCACACAGATCACAATTAAAGGGGTGCTCCTTAGTGTGAGTAACAATGTGCTCAGTAAGATGACTCTTCTTACCAAATGATTTACCACACATGTCACATGTAAAGGGACGCTCACCAGTGTGAGTTCTTATGTGCTCAGAAAAACGACTCTTCTTACTAAATGATTTACCACACACATCACATGTAAAGGGATGCTCCCCAGGATGAATTACCCTGTGGTTTTTAAGAATATCATTTGAAGAAAATGATTGACCACACACACCACATGTAAAAGGATGCTCCCCAGAATGAATTACCCTATGGTTATTAAGAATATCCTTTGAATAAAATGATTTTCCACACAAATCACAAGTAAAGGGATGCTCCTTAGTGTGAGTTATAATGTGCTCAATAAGATGACTCTTCCTACTGTATGATTTATTACACAGATCACATAAAAAAGGACGCTCCCCAGTGTGAGTTCTAATGTGCTGAGTAAGACCTTTCTTTTGTGTAAATGATTTACCACACAGATGGCATGGAAAGGGATGCTCCCCAGGATGAATAATCCTGTGGTTATTAAGAATATCCTGTGAAGTAAATGATTTACCACACACATCACAAGTAAAGGGATGTGCCCCAGAATATGTTCTGTTGTTCCCAGTGAAATTACTTTCACAAGTGTACTTGTTACTATGCTCGTGAGTTAAGGGAACCACCTGTAGTGTTTGTGTTTCTATAACTGATGAAATATCATCTTCACGTCTGCCAGACACGCACTGAGCTTCAGGATTTTGCCAGCACTTGAAATGAGCGGAAATGAAGTTGCATAACTTCCCAAGTACGGCACTTTCAGGTATAACTGTTTCTGTCCTGTCATCATCTTCAGTTATACACTCACTCTTCACTCTGCCAGTTTCTGCACCACAATACTCCACTTTCGTTCCTGGATGTTTTGCTTGACAAGTAGTCCTCTCAGCGAAATCTCTCGATTCCTGCAATGATAAAGTAAATTGCTGCACTATATAACAATGTGTTTTTGAACTTAGGAAAGAAAAAAAAAAAATACTATTATAAGATAAAAACTCGCACCAAACCTCTAACTTTAAATTTACAGTAAAAACCAACAGCAAATACATTTTGTTAGGGTAACATTACCTTTCTTATGATTTGTTAGGGTAACATTATCTTTTTTACAATTTGTTAGGGTAACATTATCTTTTTTACAATTTGTTAGGGTAACATTATCATTTTTACAATTTGTTAGGGTAACATTATTATTTTATAACGATTCCTAAGGAGATGCTTTACTAGCATATTTATGCTTATATTTTTCATTAAAATGTAAGTCTTTATTTCCCAGTTCTAGGATTTTAGGATGTTTTGCAACTAGTAAGTTTTTTCTAAATTCTATCTAAGAAAAACCACGCATCACACTGAAAGGTGTCACGTAATAAATCAGTGCATTACCATTTTTACAGTTTCTGTATTAGAACCTTAATTGTTTGTAGGCACATAAATGCACTAGCGTAGCACGTTTCGACAGATGTGATACAACTTTTTATGTCTAATTGTCCCATTCCTAGCAGATCACTTATATAGTTACCAAAGTTAGTCCTTAACTTTCACATATTTACAATCATATTTTAAATTTTTTCCCTGAAAAGAAAAAGAGTACAACTAAAAATTAATTTATGTTACTGGCATTGTTCTGGTATATAATTTACTCAGTGATAGATTTTGAACGCGTTAGCAGATTTTGGCTATAACCTAACTTGTAAAAGTTCCAAAATTACTATTTGTATTGCCACATTTTGGACTTAATGTTGCTGCCATTGTATGTGCCCAATTCACACTGTGGTTCACTGAAGGTATCTAGAGGAGCCAACTATTTAAAACACAACCACTGATTTGGCCTATTACTACAAATAATGTCTCACAATTTTCTGCTCAAACAGAGAATAGTGTGCATGTGACTGAGGAACAAGCTCTGGGAAACATTCACATCAATATTGGTGATAAGGATGGATTCTGACAGCTTACTGAGAAATGTTTTGACACCGTCGTCACTATGTGCCACTCGGGGGGCAGCCCGATAGTGCTTGCTGCTGCATGGACTGCACAACGTGTGTGATGTAGTATGTCGTTCGTGCTTGAACGAACTAAGGATCTGTTCACTGCATTCAAAGATCGCTTGCCAAGAGTAACTGGCGACCAGCTATAGTCCATTCCCCATTGGGAGTAACTTTCTTGGAGCCCTGCTAAATATCTACTTGCAGGCCCGTTTCGTATCCTTCCGCCAATTGTAAACAAACATTGCCATGTGACTGCCATGTAGCATCTGTCAAAATCAATCTTTACATTCCATTGTGTGTGTATATATGTTTGTATACTTTGCTACACCTAAAAATAAACATTGAAATGTGACTTCTACTTTTATACCTGTCAAATGTGTTGTTTACTGTTTACAGCTTTTCAAAGAATTCTGCCATGTTCCAAAAACCATTCCGTATAAATATTCAGTTTAGGCCTCTAACATTATTTTGGTCAGCTTTATGACGTTTTAAAAATGCCTGAATTGGAGACAATTCTTATGGTTATTTTACATTAACATATTTGTTTTCCACGACGTAGCTCAATACATGTAATGCACGTTAGTATTTTGCCACGACTGTATTCAACACTGTTACAACTGCGAGGTAAAGGGCTGTACTAATTGTAATCCTTTTGTTATTGATATGTGTTGGGTCATTTCTCTAAAAGGACGGCCTCAGTTGGAATAAATACTAAAACGAAGGAACAGCCAGTGAAAAGGCACATTAAATTCAAGCACGCAACTCGTGTACTCGTGCACTTTGTCATACAAACTTAAAAGATAGCGGTGAACATGCACACAAATAAGCTTACCGTAACTTTTATTCCACTCATATTTCTATGTAGTGCTACTTACTGATTATTAGGTTTATTTAAATTTATTTGCTGGGCTTAATATTTTTCTTCTGGAACTGTGGCAAACTACGTTACAGGACTGTGTTTCTAACCCCTTAGGGCAAAGGCACAACGTTGTGATAAATAAACAGGCGTGGATGTAAATAAATAACTTCATCATAAACAGTTAAAACGTATAAATAGTGCTAATCAAATATTTGTAATCACGCACACACAGGGCCAGCATATCGACCACGATGCACAAAGACACGCCATTTCACAGACGCAATGATTAACGAAACACACGTAACAGTACATTTATTACTGCAGTGGAAACGGAGATTTACCACAACATCGTAACTTGCCAAGGTAGGTTTAAAAAACACAACATCTACAAATGTGATGTATTAATTTGAAGTATTTTTCAGTGTAAGAATAATTTACGTTCCGTTTGACAAAAAGCAACACGCCACGTCATGGCTCGCCACATCTGCCAACTTCACTAGGTAACTGCCCCACCATCATATCTAAACATATTAAAATACGTATTCAAACATTAAAATTTGTTTTCAGTTGTAAACTACAAATTCAAAAATAATTATTTTGCCGTAATAAGTATGAAATATGATACAATTGAAAACATGTATAATGTTCCTGCTTACTAGCGAAGTGAAATTTTCAGAGTTTGAAAGAGACGAAGAAAGAGAGAGAGAGTGCGACAAGCCTCACCAACAACCGTTTTTCAATTGCTTTCTCACTCGATAAAACAATACCGTACCATTACGGCCTACTCACAATATTTTCCGCTGGTATGTTAAACTGTAAAAATGTGACATGTTGCCATTGGGGCTACATAAATTTACAAATAGTATACTAAAAAACGAGATTAAAATAATATTTTAACTGTGAACTATTTCTTACCGGTCGTTGCCAACACGTTGCTGCACTCGCTGTTGTTAATTCATATTTAAAAAAGAAAGTAATATTACAAGTTATAGAAGATAATAAGGTAAAGGTTCATTTATCAATAATACAGTACTCTAAAGTTAACCACAGTGTTATATATTTGTGGAGTACAGGTTATTGAAAATAACACGTGACATGTTATGCGTAGTGTTTTTTAAAAGGTTGATTTTCATAAGTCGCTTCCAATCGGGAATGGACTATAGTTCCTTTTTGTGTAATAGTGTGAACCCCTTAAAAAAGAGTCTAATGAATGCTTGAGGAAGTGTTATCTCCTCCTTGCCTCCCTGCCTTCATTTATATTTTAATGTTGAATGTTGACACACGTAGTGCACGTGTGTTCACACATTCACAATATGAGACCCTAAATTATTATATTATTTTTTTCAAGTGCTATGCTGTGTGTTATTTCGTTTTCAGATGATAAATAATTTCACATTTTAAATAAAATAAACAATTCACAGTTGCTTGCAGTTCGGCAGCCATATTGCCAAGTTCACGGAATAAATTTCCAACAGCTCATGTGTTAAATTTTACTTTAATTAATTACACTGTTTGAGAAGAGTTTATATGTATGCTTTATTTTTGTTAAACTTTATTACAGTGTTTTATGTCTTATGCTTGCCTGCTCTGGCATTGAAATATGATATGGAAATCTCAAAGATGCTTATCAACAATAACAAGAGACTTTCCTGAAGAGTTCCGAAAATTACAATTTATGTAAAATAGTCCAATACTTATTATTTTCCTGCTCTCAGTTATCTTTTGTATGAAGTGTTTTTGCATTTTTTCCTGTGAAAACATTTCCCTAGAGATGCTTGTAGGAAAGTGTCCATTGCTAACAGTACCTACACGCCACCATCTTTAGTCTTATCTAATGGATGTTCGAGGGCGGACGTGCGCCGCTCCACACAGCGTGTCACGAGAGCAACATCAAATTTTTGTTATTCATTTAGAGTGTCAATAGTTTAAAGTTTGTGATTATTCCGGAACCTTTTTCAAGCTTTTGCTCTCCCGTGTGCCGACCCTCCTCTCCGCCGAGTTTAATCTAGTAATTTTCATCTTGGCATAGTTAGGCTTTTTTTGCAGCATAGGCCCCTGGCAGGCCTCGTGTACCAGGCCCGCTTCAGACACGAGGAGATCGTATGTTACCACATGTAATCTTTCTGGTAATATATTTCTTTGTTACAAACCACGGGTCTTATTTTAACGTAAAGAACTTTCACCTCAGGAACTGGCCCTAACCAGCAAGTGTAAACACGTGGTCGCCGAGCATGCACTCAGTGTATCAAAGTATTGCCATTACTTTTTTTTTATCATTTCGTAAGACGTGTGCTATGAGGGCATGCCGCCACAGGCTGTCAACCTAAAACGACCCTGAGAGGAGATCCTCGTGCTTTTCCGAGTAATTGAAAAGAATGAGCCCTGAGAAAACTACCATCTGAATCTGCATCTATCAATGATCTGGAGCATTATTAAGGCAATCTGGAATTGTACACCTCTCGCAAGCCCCAAGCCATGTCACATGACGTGGCCAACTTAATGGTGAAGACTCGCGTTACAGAAAATATTGAGCACGTGGTGAACATTATTGTATACCAGAAGTCCGCCATTGTTCCCAGAAGCACGTGGGACAATGAACTGGCTGCCAACTTGGGAGCGTATTGAAACCCCTTGTGTCTTGTAGGGCGGAGATACCCGTGACGTCACAGTGTACTTGAACTTTTCTTCGACGTCACCGCGTTCCTGCAACCTGGCATGCGTGCATGGTTCGGTCCGGCCACGTGCTGACCACTGCACCCTACCAAGTCAGGTATACTGGCGGTACCCCGAAGAAACCCTTTGTGCGCATGGGTTAATGTCCAACTGCGAGTGCAGTCATGGAATCGAAAGACAACATGTGGGACATGGGTGAGATCTGTGCATCAAGTGGAAGAACCGTTTTGCTGGATCCATATGCCAAGTACAACCTGCAGACGAACACCTACCACTGCAGACTTGAAGAATGGAGTGTACTGATAGTGCCCACGACAGCATCAACAAGCAGAGCAACATGCTGTACACGTCCTGGCTGTGACGACCCTGGTAGCAACACCATATGCTGTGAGTTGTGTCAATTGGGAACGCACTTCGCTTGTCTGCCTGCTGAGAAATGGCCTAATGTGCGCCGCGACGTATTCCAGTGCCAAGAATGTACAAGCAACATAGGCAACGGAACAGACGACGTTGAAACGATTGAATCGACACACCTGATTGCGCCCGATGCTTTTCTACCTCTTGTAGGAAGCCACGCGCAAGAGTACCACGCTAGAAGGTGCAGAAGAACAGGCTGTACCATCGTTGTGTGTAACCTGTGCAAAATAAATACCACCAAAAATGTGTGAGTGACTGGAACAGTTTCAATGAGGGAAATTTCCTCTGCGAAGAATGTGTACCGGTCAATGTCAACAGTGACACGCTACCGAATGTAATCAACATCTGCCAAGATATGCAACCATAGAAGGGAGAATGGCACGAGTCCAGATCACATATCATGCACACCCTGATGTCCTGGCGAAGGAGCAGCCGAGACCGCACACCAATGCCATGCCTGGAACAGCAGACGAACACGACACCAACACCAGACTTTAAAACTTTTAAAGTTTTCAATTAATAAAATGGATTAAAACTATTAAAACATGCATAAACTGCCTGCTGCAATTTCACATTCACTAATTCTCTTAAAATTCCCAGGTAATTTCATGTAATAATATTTCCATAATTTCACAATGAAAATGTAATATAATCTAACATCTGTTCAGAGTTTCTGACCAGAAACAATGATTTTCCCTAGACAAGACTTATACATCATCAAAATGTGTTTGCTTAGTATTACATGCAAAGCAAAAATATACTTATTCCTCACCAAACAGCTGCTCTGTCTACGAAGAAAACAATGAATGTAAACAAATGCTGTGATCAATTAAGGTTACCATTCCAACCTACCTTGTTTTTGTTAAGGTAAAGTCATACTGCTGGGACTCCGTTAATTTTATTGACAGCTGATTGGATGGGGTTTGGAGAAACTTTAGTTTAACGTCTTTCATGGGACGGCTTTGTTTTGCACCTCTTCTTACGAGACCATAATTTTTAATTACAAATAGTTTTAATGGAACAGTCGAAAATTTGCTCGTTATTTTGTAAATGCGTGATTTGGTAGGTATCAACAATTGTGACATTGACAGTTACTTGTTTGGCACTCATGGCAATGCATTATTACATTAACAGTAAAAAATATTTTTATCTAAATTTAATGCCTCAACAGACGTAATATTTATGCAGTTATCACTGGAATGCTATGAACACGATACCTAAAAATGAAAATAATAAATTATGCAATAATGACTTTTACTAAATTTTGTTCCGGAATATATATATATATATACACAGACACACACACACATACATACATACATACATAAATAAACATAGCACAACACTTACTTGCATTTAAAACATGCCTAGTGTATCTTATGTACAGTTATTTGTTTTAAAAATAATTTTTAACCATGCATTCGCATGTTTTTAAAGTAGAAACAAACATGCCACTGATTTTGTCATTTTGCATTTTTGCCAACATCCACTAAGATACCAAATACAAAATACATCACCATTTTTGTATACGAAATCGGGTCACATGATCATTTTGTCAACAAAAATCTGCCAATTCGGACACTGACTCAAATTATTATAATACAAGCTGTCAAGTTTTAACCTTACCGAAAGAAAACGTGATAAACATGTAGTTAGTACCAATTTGGATATTAAATGTGCTTGAGACGTAAATACTTTTGGCGAAGTTAGTTTTCCATACAATAAATGTGTTATTTTTGCACTGCAAAACAGATTTGAAATAATGGTTTCTACACAGAGTACATTTAAAACATTTTAATAACTGTCAAAATACGTTATTTATAATACACATTGACTTACTGTTTGTAATTCCTGTTTGTAACTCCTGAATACACGTTCTGTTAAAATTCTTAATACATGTTTCTCTGCCACTAACACAATTAATTAGCTGAATCATTAAATAAATACGACATTTCACCGGCTTTCCGAAACTAGTCAACTAAAATGCAGAACGAAAACATTAATGTTGCTTCATTACAATTGGGAAAATGGTGGACTAATGCATTCATGTGTCGATAATATAACATTTAATGCATTGAACAAATGTATCGATATGCAAGTCGCGATACTCAATACTTTCAATACGTTCCGATATTGAGGTATAGAAGAATCAAATGTCCCGTCTCTTAGTCAATATTCACTCTAAAATTTTTTCCAGTATTGGAATTCGGAAAAAACCAACGTGTTTTCGTAAAATCGTAAAAAGAGTATGATTTCTGTACATTTTACGGAAAAATCTTAAAAGTTGGCAAGTCTGAAACACGCTTCCAGATGCTCCTGACTTTTTCCGGGTAAGGGACCGAGGATTCAAGACCTTTCTAGCTGAATGCACAAGCAGACTGTAGAAATATGGAGTCAGCGTGGGAGAGTTGCCTAATGTCCTTGGCACACAAATTTCAGGTGATGAGAGAGATTGGTGGCAATCGACAACATAGTACAACATGTCATGGACACAGTTCATCACGAAATTCACAGCCTGCTATGCAAGCACCTACAACATGCTTAAACAGCTGGCTGGCATTGTTTACGTAGGAGCAGAAGCAAGGGGGAAACCCAGAAACGTTAGTGAGCAGGAAGATCAGCCTCGCTAATCGCCACTACCAACATCTACAACCTGAAGACATGTTGGAATCTAAACTGACGACAGTACTTCTAGTGTATCGCCCGGCCCTGCGCCTCATGGTGTACAGCAGTTTCCAGCGTTTTACAAGGGCTACAGGAGTATCGCGCGCGACTCCGAGCCAAGACGCATTTATTATATGGACTCACGGGACATTAAAAGTGCTGGCAAGAACAGAGATAGTATGGAAAACAACGTGAATATGCCGCGCCCGGGTTTGAGCTACCCATGCAGCTCGCCCGCATACATGACCGGGAGTGCGCAAGGAGACAACACCACGACCGCTACGGGGAATAGTGGCACAAGCGCCACACCTTCTCAGCCAACACGCGCTGTCAACAGTGAAGCTTCACATCAACCACCACTTCCGCATCTGTCCAGACGAGCAGTACCACTGGCACAAGTAGTGCCCAAATAGGATCTCAACTACTACAGGAGAGGCACTGACAGGGTAGGACCACCACAGGGGCTCCCCATCTGCACCAGAGTGTCAATACCAGCGGCCCCACCTGAGGTAAACAACCCACCAACACCTACCTGGGACAAGTGAGTACTACTGTTGACCATTTATTGAGGTTCCTGTATATGTTGCAAGTTTTAAAACTGTTGTTCTAAATGACACCACAGCTTCCTATAACTTTGTCCGTGAAGAACTTGTACCAAGCCAACTAACATACAGAACACTAACGTAACTGTAGAGCATGCTACATTAACTGATACAAGTCACGTCATAGGTATTACTCAGCTGCCCGTTAAAATCAAAGATGTAGAGATGTGTACACCCGCTTTAGTTTCAAGGGAAATCCATGAAGATGTCATCTTTGGAGTACCTTGGCTAATAGAACCAGAAGTAAAATTAGAGATTCCTTTCATTTCGGAAAACAGTGTACAAATTAGGAAGACATGTAGAAGTAAACAATCAACCTGTGACACTCAATGATTTTGACCATGAGGTCCTGGCCGAGTACCACTGTACGGCAGAAACACCAAGATTTGACTTCACTGTAGAACATGTGCCCAGTGATGATAATTGCCTGAAGCTCTGTCCCGCTACCCACATGAACTGGAAACCGCCGTAGACGAGGGAAAGTGGGAAACAGTGTTGCCACCGGAGAACAACTACACAACTCCGCCTGTGATACGACAACAAACCATGGGCGAAAAAGGTAAACAAACACTGCTCACAGAGACATGCGCTAATGATTTGTATGTATACGTACTCAACCAACAACAAATGTCAACCGAAGTCCGAGAAATAAAAGATCAATGTTCATAAGAAATACCAGATGGATGGTGAGTATTGGACAATCGACTAGAGATACAAAACAACAGCAGCAGAGGAGGCTGGTGGTGCCTCTATGTACCGCCTGCGGCTCACCATACAGTCGTACACATAGCCCACAGTAATCCCTTGTCGAGACATCCTGGTGCTAAACAAACCATACGCAACATAGCAATATATTTGTGGCCAGGTCTCCGCCTGGAAGTTAACGAGTACGTGCACCAATGTTAACAATGTAATGTTTACAAAACCCGCCGGTCCGACGGCATCACACAACAACAGCCAAGGCTACCACAACAACCTTTTGAGAACATCAGTCTAGATTTGATTGATCCTTACCCTCGGTCAGCTAGCAGCCAGCGAATTTTGTTAGCGGTGACCGATTTGTTTATGCGATGGTGTGAATTGTATGTCCTACCAAGCTCACGTATGTCACATTGCTGCCACCTTCGAAAAGTAATTTTTTCCCCGCTGGGGATATCCGAAAACGACTGAGTGACGCCCCACAATTTTCTGGGCCCCACTGGAATGATTTGTGCACGAAATGGCATGTCTTACACCATACTATCGACATCTACCATGCCCGCGCCAACCCGACAGAGCGAAGAAACCCGGAAGTTAAGGCTCAACTACACCTCAGAATAGGTGAGGACCATACCACCTTGTCACAACACATACCTGAAATTGCTTTCTGTCTGTGCAACTGAACTAATGAAGCCACGGGTAAATAACCCACCAAGATGATGTACGGGGCAGGATTAGCAAGACCGCAAGAGTTTGTGTATCGCCTGTCAGACTCGAACCCAGAACCCACTGATCCGGAAGAAAGACAGGGAGAGAGAAAATCGATACGGAGAAGCTCGCGCGCACCAGAGGTGCTATGTCCGGAAATGGTTACTGGAAACGAGGAGGCCTCCCAAGCCCCTGCAGCCAGATAACAATGTTTACGTGTGTGCGCACCATCTGTCAACTGCGAAGAAGAATTTCTGCGCTGGATTCCCTCCGAAATTGTCAGGACCGCATAAGATAATGGAAAAAATCAGCGCCACTCCTATCTGGTACAAATGAGTGTACGAAAAAGATGCAAAGTTCACAGAGATGATGTGTGAGCAGTAACAGTACCGTTACAAGAAAGGGAAAACCACCCGGCAGGAGGAGAAGCAGGTAACGGGCAGAAGAAGCAAGGAGAGAGTGCAGTCAAGGGAAGAGTAAGGGACGTCACTTCGCACACACCAAACCAAGGGCATGATCAAAATGTAAACACGCCGCGATCACGTGACCAATCGCCACACAAATTCCGTGGCTTCCCGGTCAACACCCATGAGTACGTGGAGAAAGGTGTGATGGAGAATATGAAAGTGTGAGGAGGGGAAGAATCCACCTCTGAATTTCACTGCTTTAAAGACATCACGCCACCCACTGCACCGGTTACGACTATGTCCGCAGGTCAGAAGCCGGCAGAAGTTGAGAGCAGTGACGTATGGGGAAGTGACACGCAGCCACACGACTTCCGCGGCTTTCCAGCCACTGAGCAGCCGCTTACCACCGCTGCAGATCAGCGGGCAGCACTGGCCCTACTAGGTGGCCTGGGGGGGGGGGGGGAGATGCCTACCCCAGCAGCCGGAGGTGAACTACAACATCAGCAGCTGCACGACGGGAGCCATTCTTCTGCAAGCTCGACATGTTCGTCGGTGTACCACCGTCCAGTACACAAACAACAGCAGCAGCACTGTGGGCTACCGCCTCGCCTGAGGCATCAGACATGCGCTCGACAGGATGTAAGTGCACCTCATCATGCTGCCTGCATGCACTCTACCGCAGGCCCTGCCCCAAGGACCCCTGCAGACCCGCCGGAAGCCCTTGGCTCCAGCCAGAGACGTCTACTCAGGTAAGGAATTGGCCATTCCGCATCTACAGGTTGAGGCCGCGCCCCTTGCGCCACCCCGCCACCTGCTGCACTTCAGCCTAGACGTTACCGAGTAGCCGTATCACCCTATGCACAGTGTGCATCTGTGTGTGATATAGCATGTCGTTCGTGCGTGAATGAACTAGAGATCTGTTCACTGCATTCAAAGATCCGCTTGCCAAGAGTAACCGGCAACTAGCTAGTTTCTTTTTGTGTAATAGTGTGACCCACTTAAAGCAGAGTCTAATGCATGCCCAAAGAAGTGTTAACTCCTCCTTGCATCCCTGCCTTAATTTATGTTTTAATGTTGAGTGCTCAACCACCTGGTGCATGTGTGTTCACATGGACTCAATCTGAAACACTCTAAATGATTATATAATTTTTTTCAAGTGCTATGTAATGTGTTATTTTGTTTTAAGATACTGGTAAATGATTTCACATTTTAAAGACAGTAAACAATCAAAGACGCTTGCAGTTCGGCGACCATATTGCCAAGTTCACGGAACAAATTTCCAACAGCTCATGTGTTAATTTTTAATTTAACTAATTTCACTGTTTGAGAAACGATTATATGTTTTTTTTTATTTTTGTTAAATTTTATTACAGTGTTTTATGTCTTCTGCTTGTTTGTTCTGGCATTGAAACATGATATGCTATTCTCAAAGATGATTAGCAACAATAACGAGAGAATTTCCTGGGAAGGTATGAAAATTACAATTTATGTAAAATAAGCCACTGATTATTTTCCTGCTCTCAGTTATCTTTTGTATGAAGTGTTTTGCATTTTGTTCTGTGTAAACATTTCCCTCAAGATTCTGGCAGGAAGGTGTCCATTGCTAACGGTACCCACACACCACCATCTTTAGTCTTATCTAATGGATCTTCGAAGGCGGACGTGCGCAGCTCCGCTCCGCATGCCACAAGAGCAACATCAAATTTTTGTTATTCATTTAGGGTGTCAATAGTTTAAAGTCTGTAATTATTACGGATCCTTTTTCTAGCTTTTGTTTTTTCCGTGTGCCGATCCTCCTCTCCGCCAACTTGCAACCCCGGAGAGTTTAATCTCGAAATTTCAATCTTAGGTAGTTAAGCCTTTTTTGCCACATAGGCCCCTGGCAGGCATTGTGTGCCAGGTCCGCTTCAGACGCTGGGAGATAGTATGTTACCACGTGTAATCTTTATGGTAAAATATTTCGTTGCTGCAAACCACATGTCGTATTTTAACGTAAAACACTTTCACTTCAGGAACTGGCCCTAACCAGCAAGTGCAACTACGTGCTCAGTGTATCAAAGTTTTTCCATGACTTTTTAAAATCATTTCATAAGACGTGTGCTGCGAGGGGATGCCGCCACAGTCTGCCGACCTGTAAAGACCCTAAGAGGAGATCCGTATACTTTTCAGAGTAATTAAAAGCTGGCGCCCTGGGAAAACTACCGTCTGAATCTGCATCCATCGACGATCTGGAGCATCATTAAGGTAATCTGGCATCGTATGCCTCTCACAAGCCCCAAGCCACGACAGTTTCTTACAAAGAAAGATTTTATGGATGTTGTGGTTGGGGTGTGGTTATGTTAGGACAATGTGACAGCGGTGTCAGGGACGACAGTAAGTGGCAAGATGGCGGCACGAGTGTTGTGCCCGACGAGTAAGAGCAAGGTTAATGAGTGAATATATAACAAATTGGAGACAAGGATGGGATGAGAGAATGTTCGTGAATTTGAAGTTGGAAGTTTGTAATCTGAGGTATACGTAGGCAGCTGGAGGTTGGGGCATAGTGTAAACACGTCGTTCAGAAAAATTGAAGAGTATCAGGACTAAGATGGTGAGTTTAAAAACTATATAGAAATGCTGGAACACTACTTTAAAGCTAATAAAGTGAACGAAGATGGTTGGTGCAGTTTGTTTTTAACACTTATCGGGCCACGTACACTATGTTTAAGAATTTGTGTGTTCTAGATAAGACCAGGACAAAGGCATACAACGAACTAACAGAAATTTTGTTGACACATTTATGCATAATAAGATAGTAATAGCGGTCAGGGTAAAGCTGTTACGCTGTAAACAAAGAGATGGTGAAAGCATGCCGAAATATGCAGTGGCTTTCAATGTCATGTGACAATAAACAATTCCTGAATGAGGAGTTACGTTTGTAAGCAGGCTACAAAATAAGGAGGTGATAGTTCAGCGGTTGCTAGTGGGGGAAAATTTGAATTTTCAGACAGTCCTGGAGAAGGCACTGATCATGGAGGTGGCACTTCGACAAGCAAAGGTATTTCGTCCTACGGTGACTGGAAGCCAAGTGACAAATCAGGTAGTGGGGACAGCTGCCGAAGATACGTATGCAATCAGGGGACACACTTTTCCACGGAGTATTACAAATAAGAAGTCAGGGATATAGGGGGGGGGGGGGGGGGTTGGCACCAAAGAAGTGTTATAGATAGATAGTCTGGAACAACTGGCGGCAAAATGCCCATTTGCGGGTTATACGTGTCACAAGTGCAGAAAGCAGGGACACATACAGAGAGTGTATCGGGGTCGAAGTGTAAATGTTATTATAGAATAGAGTGAGGGAAGAACTGAGGGAAAAGCAGGGTTATTGAATAGTGTGTTCTGGGAATGGAAAGAAATTAATGAAGACTTGGCAGGCCTATGTAACATATCATTCAATGAGGAAAAAGAAAATGCTAAATACACCAACAGCTTACACGTTGGAGTTCATATAAATGGCCACCAGGAGATGATGTTGAATGATACAGGGGCAGTCGTGTCAGTTTGTTCTGAGACAACATATAAGGAAAAGTTGGGGTCAGTAAGGTTAAGCAAATCAAGGCTGGCCTTGCGAACATACTCGGGGGAACCATTACAGATTCTAGGAGAATGCATAGTACCGGTAAAGCATCAGGAGTCTGAGGGTATTCTACCGTTGGTAGTCATTCATAGTAAAGGAAAACGGTTGCCTACACTGACGGATAGGAATTGGTTGGAACAGCTGAAACTATAGTGGCAAGAAATGGTCAGGGTGAACAAGGAGGTGGAAATGGTAAACCAGCTAAAAACAGCACAACGTTAGTGCGGGAAGAGTTGATCCAGGGGCTCAGACAGAAATACTGGGTTGTCTTCCAGCCAGATGATGCGAGTGTTAAAGGGACCGAAGTTCAAATCAGGTTAAGGCAGGGAGCACCCGTAGTGTTCAGCAAAGCACGGCCTGTGCCATTTGCTATGAGACAGGCTATGGAAAGAGAACCGGACAGAATGGTACAAAATGGGATAATTTACCCAGTGAGGAAATCTGAGCGGGCAACACCGGTAGTATGTGTGAATAAACGAGATGGAAGCATGTCAATATGCGCAAATTTTAATGAGACTTTGAACCCTGCTGTGAAACTGGAACATTATCCATTGCCTACCCCACTGAGACTTTTAATGTTCTTTCTGAAGGAAAAGGGTTTTCGGTGGTGGATTTGTATTCTGCATATGCCCAGCTGAATGGGGATGGACAACCAGCCCTTGCTGACTATATATACTCATAAAGGGCTGTACCGGTTTACTAGCTTACCATTTGATCTTTCCAGCACCCCAAGTATTTTTCAGGCCATCATAGACCAAATTCTGGCTGAGCTATCAGGGGTGATAGCGTACTTAGAAGATATTTTGATTGTAAGGGAAAATCTGGAGGATGGGTTTGAGAAGTTAGTAGCAGTAATTAAATGACTGGCAGGGTTTGACATTAGAATCAGAGTGAATAAGTGGAAGTTCCTCTGTGACAGTGTAGGGTATACGGCCAACACAGGAGAAGACCAGAGCCATTGTGGAAGTGCATGCCTCAAAGAATGGGATGGAATTGCGGTCGTATTTAGGGCTGCTGCAATTTTATGGTAGAATTATGTTGAACATATTGACTGTGCTGTTCTGGTTACATAAACTGTTGCATCACAATACACAATGGAGTTGGACAGAGGAATGCCAAAGCGCATTTGAAAAAAAGCAAAGAACTACTCTAGGCCTACTAAGAGCCCAGTCCTAGTTCCATATGACCTCCGGCTGCCAATTGAGGTAAATACTGATGCAAGTGCTCGCGGAGTGGTGGCACTTATCTCACATACTATGCCAGAGGAGGAGGAATAGCCATTTGTATTCGCATCAAGAACATTAACTAGTGCTGAGGTGGCCTATAGTGAGGTGGAATGAGAAGCATTTGGAATTATTTTAACAGTGAAGAAATTCCATTGTTACCTATATGGCAGGCCCTTTACCTTGGTAACGGATAATCAGCCATTGACCACCTTGCTTGGTAGTAAGGACATATTACTGAAGGCGGCCGCAAGAATACAGCGTTGGGCTGTTCTACTCAGAGTGTACCAGTACGAGGTAAAATAGAGGGATTACAGATTGCACATGCTGATGGGTTATACAGGTTACCACAGCCAAGTGTAGAAGGAGTAAATGATTCACAGATGGCAGAGGGTGAGTCAATATTTTTCTTTGCCCCTGCTGATGATAATCCAATACAGACAAGAGATATAGATACAGGCAACTTATATAGCAAAATAAACATAAAATGATCTTGTTCTGCGTCAGGTGAGGGAGTACATATGGCATGGCTGGCAGGCTCAGGTACCCCCAGAACTCATAGCCTATGAGCCTAGGCAGCTGGAGCTGTCTGTGGAACAAGGATGCATCATCTGGAGACATCAGGTGGTGATCCCAGCTGTTCTGCAGAAGAAGGTATTGCAGTTACTTCATGAACAACACCCGTGTATGTCACGCATGAAAATGTTGGCACATAGTTTTGTATGGTGGCCAAACATAGATGGGCAGGTGGAGGAGATGATTACGCAGTGCACCGTATGTCAATGTGTTCAAAATTCACAAGCACCAGGCCCACTTCAGCCATGTGGCCAAGTCACAGACGGCAGAGGATTCATGTAAATTTTACAGAGGCAGGAAACTTGCAGTTCTTATTGATTGTGGAAGCATATTCCAAATGATTGGAGATGTTCACTATGCCCTCAACAACAGCCTCCCAAACAATAGCAAGGCTGAGAAAGCTGTTTGCATCGTATGGATTACCAGAAGTGCTAGACTCAAGACAGTGGACTACAGTTCCAGTCTCAAGAATTTTATCAGTTCTTAATGTCAAATGGCATTCAACATGTGCTGACACCTCCATAACATCCACAGTCCAACGTTGTGATAGAACGTCAGGTGGGAACATTGAAAAGTGCCCTTTGGAAATAGGTGTTAGAAGACAGCAGTAGGAGTTGTGGCCGTACCGTACAGCATCGCTTGGATTGCTTTTTATTTGCCTATCGGAACACCCCTCATACCATGACGGCACAGACACTTGAACTATTTTTAAAGAGAAAACCATGCACCACGCTGAGCTTGTTGAAACCGTGTTTACAGGGGAAAATGGCACTGGCTCAGAAGAATCTGCAAGAACGCCTGGACCAGCAACCAAATCCATGGCGGGAGTTAAAGGCAGTGGATATAGTTCTGACTAAAACCCCAAACAACAAGAACTGGAGTTGTGAAGAAATTGTAAAGAGGAGGAGTCCCACCAAATACGTGGCGAAAGTCGAAAATCGTACAAGCCTGGTTCATATTGGCAATTTAAAAATGTGTCATTTTCCCCCCAAGTCCGGTCAGAGGCAGTCACTGCCATCAATGGAAAGAGGAACAAGGTTACGGGAAACACATAGTGAGTCTGTGGTTTGGGACACCAGGGGAATTTATGAAAGCAACTGGCTTGACGGAACAAAGCCCTGCAAAGAATGGGTCTATGTTACCAGTGGAGGGAGAGGTGGCATCACCAGCTAAGGGCGAGTTGGTCTTTGAGTCAACAACATCCCATGGGTTTCCTGCAGCGGAGGAGTCTGCATCGCCGCCTTCGCCAGTGTTTCAAAGGTTTCCAACGAACTAGGGGCCCAAACAGAAATCCAGGCCACCGGATAAGCTAAATCTGGAAGGTTAAAGTGAAAAATAAGAGGAAGAAGGGGGAGTGTTGTGGTTACGTTAGGACAGCATGACAGCGGTGTCGGAGATAACATTAAGTGGCAAAATGGCGGCACGAGTGTTGTGCCGATGAGTAACAGCAAGGTTAACGAGTGAATATATAACAATGGAATACCATATTACTTATTGGGCTACGCTAAGTATAAGTCACTGTCATCATAGCATATGTCTGTACTTTCCTTTGCAACAGCAGTTACGTTACCAAGGACAAATTAATAATACTAAAAGGTCTTAACATTCCTCCAGTGAAGTGGAACATGCTGAATAGGCTGTAACGTATTACTACAATTCACTAAGGTTGTGCAAACGTTCGGCATACCGAAACAAAAACGAAAAATGACAACTTACACTTTTGTTTCGGTAAGAAATTTTGTTATCTAAAGTGGTAACAAAACGAAAATTCTCTATTTCAATTAATTTTCGGGTGTTGAATATTCATTTAGTGCACCAGCAAAGAAAATTTTTGCCTGGAAATAATTTTGTTTGTTTTCATTATTTTTTAACTGAAATATCTGAAAATTGAAATGTAGGCAAAACCTCCTACAGCAAGTACTCCATATCCTACATTATTTTTGGTTTGATTTTGCAATGAATTTGCTATAGTAAATAACTTGCTAAACTGTTATGATGAAATTCATTAACCTTTCATTTAAGCTGAGCTCTAAGGAGATTTTTTGTTTTCATTTCAGTTTCACGAAAATTCATAACAAATCTTTCATTTTCATTTCATGAGAAAATAAGTCACATTCATGAAACCCTACAATTCAAATACACATAAATTTTAAAAAATAACATCTGATATCAAAATTCTTATTATGTTGCAGTTGTTTCCCCCAGTTTGCAACACATTTAACGATCTAGGTTACAGAAGCAATATAGTAAAAAAGAAAAAAATTTGTTGAGAAGCAACTTAAATTATTTCCACAAGTATCCAAAGAATTTCACAAGAAAGATAGTCAAATATCTTGTGCTACAAAATAGCTATCGTTCTGTCACACAAGAGACAGTATACTGGCAAAATGCTAGTTCTCGTTGATGTTCTCAGAAATTAAATGACTGCCGGCATTTTGCAGTGTATGGAAACAGCTACTCGTACCTGCAGTAAGCGTCCACCACTCAAGAATTTAAATAGAGAAATTGCTGTGAAAAATGTAGATTCTACCAGTGATATAGAAGATAAGGGAGTGGCAGAGGACAGGAAGGAAGAACAGACGACAATTTTATTTTGATCATGGTAAAAACTTTGAGGAGGACCACTGAGCAAATTGTGTGTGTGTTAAGACAGTTTGAGGTCATCTTGTACAGATAGCATGTCAATATATAAGTGAAGGACAATGAAATAAATTTACCCAAAGCCATGTTTTAGGACACTTGTAATGTGATACTAACAGAGCCGGTCTCCACTTGAGAGAGAGAGAGAGAGAGAGAGAGAGAGAGGAGAGAGAGAGAGAGAGAGAGAGAGAGAGAGAGAGAGAGAGGAGAGAGAGAGAGAGAGAGAGAGAGAGAGAGAGAGAGAGAGAGGAGAGAGAGAGAGAGAGAGAGAGAGAGAGAGAGAGAGAGAGAGAGAGAGAGAGAGAGAGAGAGAAGAGAGAGAGGAGAGAGGAGAGAGAGAGAGAGAGAGAGAGAGAGAGAGAGAGAGAGAGAGAGAGAGAGAGAGAGAGAGAGAGGAGAGAGAGAGAGAGAGAGAGAGAGAGAGAGAGAGAGAGAGAGAGAGAGAGAGAGAGAGAGAGAGAGAGAGAGAGAGAGAGAGAGAGAGAGAGAGAGAGAGAGAGAGAGAGAGAGAGAGAGAGAGAGAGAGAGAGAGAGAGAGAGAGAGAGAGAGGAGAGGAAGAGAGAAGAGGAGAGAGAGAGAGAGAGAGAGAGAGGGGAGAGAGAGAGAGAGAGAGGAGAGAGAGAGGAGAGAGAGAGAGAGAGAGGAGAGAGAGAGAGAGGAGAGAGAGAGAGGAGAGAGAGAGGAGGAGAGAGAGAGAGAGAGAGAGAGAGAGAGAGAGAGAGAGAGAGAGAGAAGGGAGAGAGAAGAGAGAGAGAGAGAGAGAGAAGAGAGTGTGTGTGTGTGTGTTGTGATGCACGCGCGCAACGATGCATAAATGAAACAAACAAAATCTATATACAATCTTTACACGCGCTGCATAAATGAATGAAATGAAAAATATCATTTTAGTGCTCATTGAGTGATAAGTCCTGCCAACACACCACACAAAAAAAAAGGAGAAGAAAATGTTCTTTGCAAAATGAACATATTTAATTTTACGTGGTTGCAACATGGCTGTTGTTAGCTATAACAAAGTAAATGTGGTGCAATAATAAAATAATACAGGTATAAAAATTGAACGCAACTTGTAAAGGATGTATTAATTTTAACTTTGTTTTCCCTCCCTCCCCATTTTGCCTCGTACAAGCTCAATATTAAATTTGACCAGTCTGCAGAACAGTCCCAACGTATTAAAAAAAATATATCTACATTACTCTGGCAATTATACACTCTTTTGCAAAAAAAAAAAAAAAAAAAAAAAAAAAAATCACACTACAGGTGCTATCTCAGGTCATTGTAGTATGTATACAGAAAACATCAAAATATAGTATTACACCAAGCAGGTATTGCAGGTAACCAACACTTGCAGGATGCACTTAGTATGGTCTTGGATCAACCACACCAAAGAGACGGGTGGCGAAACAGTCAGTCATACAGATGCCAGATGTTGTTCTGAGGAAGACCCTGTCACAACTAGCGCAGCTGACCCTCCAAATCTGCCATAGTTGCAGTCCAATCTAGTCCCAAACATTCTCGATTGGCTGGTCAAGAAAGCATGTTGACATCGTTAAGGCAGGCCCAAGATGCCCATGCTGCATGAGGCCGGCTATTATACTGTTAGAAAATGGGATTGTCAAGCTGCAACAGGACAGGGAGCGCACATGGTCATAATATTTCATAGATGTATCACTGCAACCTCAAGATTCCTTCAATCACCACCATTGGGGTGCGGGAATCATAGGAAATGGCATCCCATACCATGGTACCTCTCTTTAAGGTGGTGTGCAGCTCTACAATGGAGTATAGATCACTGTGCTGGCCAGAACATCTCCGCACTGAAATTCGGCACTTATCTGTATCCAGACAAAACTGTGATTCGTCACTGAACACCACTCATTGTCAATCCGCAAGCATCTTGCTGCCCATTCCCGGTAGAAGATCACACATTCTCGGCGATGCTCAGATCATAATGGTACACGTCGTAAGTGAGGTTGCAACAACAGATCCCACTTTGCTAGCTGCCTGGATATGGTACTGGACTGGTGGGCACAGCTGCCGTGACATGTTCCTGTGTCCATGGATGGTGCATAGCAACGCCCATGGAGTGCTTACAGACTGTCGTACGATGACACTATCCTCCCTGCTAATAGTCTGCGGGGGTCAACCTGAGTTTACTCACCTGTTCCCACTGTGTTCAACACAAGACTCACAGTGTAGGCAAAACAGTTTAAAAGGCAAGCAATGTGCTGAAACATCCAATCTGCCTTTTGCAGGCTGACATTGCGGCCTCTCTCAAAGCATCCCAGCTTGGCAAAGGCTTGTCGAATGCACCATTGGGGCATTCTGCGTATTCACTGCAATTGGCTCTGTACGGACATGTATACCCCCTAATGATACACATGTGCAAGCAAACTGCATTAAACGAAATGGGTTACATGTGGAGCTATGACAATACTATGCAGCAACATTTGTTGTATCTATGCAGTTCATTCATTGTGATATTTTTTTTGCAAACCTGCTATGTTACAAGCTATTACGAGACAAAACATTTACTTTTAAGGGTCATAAAAAAAATTTTATGATAAAGGAACCGACTATGCAGCTATCTATTGGTGTACATGCTGGCAGGTCACCCTGCTACACAATTACTTGTTTTGCAAGTGTAAAATATAAATAAACAAAAAAATAACCTGAGTTTTATATTATATGAAATTTCTGGCTTTATACTGATGAAAATATAGCCTATTACAAGCTAGAAAATATTGTGAAATGACTCCTGCAGCTAAGTTATTATCAGTTGTAGAATGCAATAACTTCTCTTACTTTGGCATATGTTTACTTTTACCATTAATAATGTAACATCTCATTATGAATACAGATTGTTATAGGCTGTTCACAGTAAAGTGAGCATTTTATAAGGCCCTCCCAAGAAGCATTGACACCAAATAAATATATTTTATTGCAATCTCAGGCGTTAACTTTCGTGAGTGATGAACTGTATATATTGTGTTTATTAGTCATATCAAAATTTTTACATCAAAAAGGTGCGGAAAGGTAGAAATTAACTGAAAGGAAAAATTTAGCGGAGCCTTAAAAAGTGCTCACTTTACCGTGAATAACCTATACCGACAATACTGATTAGGTGATACAGGATAAATTGAATATTTTACAAGAGAGAACCTGTGTACTGAATTGTGTGGTTTGGCTGCTACAGCAGCGTGCCGTTACTTTAGAAGAGTAGTTGGAGCAGGGGATCGAGATGGGTAAAAAATCTACAGTTCTTCAAAATGAACAGTCATGAATTACAATTAATTGTAAATGTTAAGAATATTAGCCTAAAATGCATTCAGTATTCCATAATTATGCTCTTTAGTGAGTTTACAATCTCATTTAGATAGCTAGACTCTGTTTCAAACATTCCTGAAACCAAAAACTTCTTAAACCAGGTGTACTATCAGTATGTACGTTTTAGTTCTGTTTTTTAATGTACGTTACTAACTAAAAAATCATTATTCCAACTAGACAATAGAATATAAAACAAGATCTCCATGCACTTTGTAGTGGTTACTTTTAAGTTTTTAAGAGCATGCCCAAAGGTAAGTGATAATTGAAACAACAATTATTTAAAGTATTTATTTAGGGTTAAAAGCTACCGTGACTTTGGCCATGCAATGTTTAAGTGAGGAAGTGGTGGTCTTAGTCAAGTTTACAGTGAACACCTTAATGTTTAACTGGTGCATGACAAGTGTAAAGGGCAGGTCAAGTAGCCTGTCTGACGGGCACAAAATCCACAACCACTGTCACGGCCCTACGAGCTGGCTGACCCTTGTTCACACAGTTACCTTGGAGTACACTGATCTGCTGCTGTGGTCCCGGCTGGAGACTCTTCCCCTGGTGTAGCGAGGTCTGGTGGTTGCCTTGATGACTTGCAGGTGGTGAAGTATTCTTGACTTGTGGGTTACTGCTGGGTGCTGCGGGACTGCAGGTCACGGAACTGCCAAAACAGGACTTGGTAATTCCAAGGGGAGGTTCCTCTCTTCTCAAGAATGCCTCAACCACTGGGTGAAGGGGTCCTGGGAGTTAAATTATTGGTGGAAATAATGGGTTTGGTAAAGCAGAGGTGTGAGGCCTCTCCGAGATGCGGGCAGTTTGAACTCGTCCCGCTCAGTTGAACTACTGCTGGGGCAGTAGGAGATAGGGTTTTGCAAGTAGAATTACCTATGGAGGAGCATGCGGCCCTTTTCAACCTCCTCCTCACACCTTCCCTCTGAGAGTACAGCATAAGGGGATAGGAACTAATACAGTCTCGCAAAAGGCAAGCCGGTAACTTACTTCCCTACTGTGCACTTCAACAGATTGTTCCCAGAATACGTAGTCAATGTTCTTGCTGTCATCTATCTTATTCAGACCTTCGCCGCTTTCAGTACTAGGCCACTGAAGAGATCCATGAGAATGTACATTTTTTCATGATATTTGTCTTTATAAACACCTGTCTCAGGATTGTTATCTTGGTAAAGTGCATGTGTGAGTTCCGGATGAACTTCGTTGGCGTTAAGGGCAATGTCCGGGCGGACATTGCTCCTCTCAATGCTGGTTGAAGTTGAACCCTGGTGAGGGTGGGATGGTAGCTTCTCCGCCTGGCATCTGGCTGAGGTTCAGGCTATCGGATAACGAGGGGCTCGATATCAGGGGTTGTTTGCAGAGAAGGGTCATCCTCCCTTTCTTCTTCATCGGGACCGTAGTCCAGGGTTTCTGCTTCATGGTCCAGCATTCCGGCGGGGCACGGGCACATCTGCCCCTTGTCACGTTTTGAATCCGCCCCCTAACATCTCCTGCCCAGTATATATTATCCTGTTTTCCCATGATGTGATATGGTCCTTCTCACTTTTCAGCAAGGTCTGCGCTGAATTGGCTTCTGGCCTTACTCAGTAGGTGACTGCAGATGCGCACAGTCTCACCCAGGTTGCAACTTCACAAGTCTGTGCGGAGTTGTAGGTACTTGAGGTTTATGTACTGGACTCGTGGTCCTGGCTAAGACGGCCAGGCCATGGGTGGTCGCTCTCATTACCAGTCACCCGGGACAAGGAGGGTTTGCCCTACGATGAGATGGCTGGGGCTGGTGTTCATGGCTTCATGTGTCCTTTGCCTAATGGCAAAGAGGATCATGGGGATGTGCTTATCCCAATGTTGGTGGTCATTCCCCACACTGTGACAGAGTCTCTTCTTCAGCTCCTGGTTCCTTCTCTCAGTGGGGTTGGCCTGTGGATGGTTAGGGGGGAGGGGGTCATCCAGGTCTCCACTCCCCACTCATTACAAGCAGTCTGCCATTGATGGCTTGTAAATTGGGAACCACTGTCTGCGAGAATGGCTTGTGGGTACCCTCAACGGGGGAATATATCCATTTCAAATTTACAAGGATATTCAGTGTTTCCTGGCTGGATAAAGAGAATGCTTCTAGCCAGCAGGAAAACTGATCTGTGATCACCAATAAATACCGGTTCCTCCTGCTGCTTTGTAGGTAAGGTCCCATCAAATCCGCCGCCAAGTGTGTCCAGGCGGTATGTGGTTGTCGGGATGCAGCTCATCCCATCCTAGATGTACCTCACCCCTGTTTTCTGTAGCGTTTTTTAATGCTGGGGGGTCCGGCATACGAGTGGGCGTGGTGGTGGCAGCAGAGATCCGCCCTCAGGTTCTTGGGTATCCAGATCTTCCAAGGTGCCCCTGGTTGGGCGGTCCACAACCAGATGACATCCCTGAGTTCAAACCTTTGGGGTCGGTCCTGGAGAAAGCACTGGATTTGCGGGTCCTGTTGCAGGTGGTATGTGATTTGGTATCTACTGTGCTGTAGTTGAAGCCGGAGGTGTTCTTTGGAGTTTCGGGTAGGAGCTGGTGGAGGAGTCATCCTCTCCCACTCATCTTCCTTAGGTCCCCCGTCAAAATCCAGCTGGTTTGATAGTGCATCAGGTAGATTGTTGCTCTTGCCCGGGTAGTGTTGCAACTCGAAATCAAATTCCATGAGGAAAATTTCCCACCAACCGAGCATGGTCTTGGCAGTTCTGGATTTGCGCAGCCATTGGAGGACTTTGCTATCCACTCTGAGTATGAAGTGCCTGCTATCCAGGTGATAGCTGTATTTCCTTACCACCCAGATCACGGTGAGACACTCCTACTTGTTTATGTGGTAACGTTGCTCAGTTGTATTCAGTCACGTGCTTAAGCAATGACTTGCGGCTGGCCGGCAGGGTTTTCTTGATACAGAACGGCTCCCAGCCCATTCTGGCATGCGTCCGTCAGCAGTGTTAGTGGATTCTCTCTTTGTGATCATTGGAGCTGTGGAATAGTCTCAAAGATTCCTTTCAGAACTAGGAAGGTGTTGCAGTGCTAGTCTGTCCATCAGCAATGCGTCTCCTTCTCTAGGAGGGGATGCAGGGGTGCCATCTAGGGAGCGATATTCGGCACAAAATTGCACAGCCTGTTGCATTGGCCGAAGAAGCTATGCAACTGCTTCATGTTGACAGGCTCCTCTGACTCTTGGATGGCCCTTATTGAGGCGGTTTGGGGATAATTCCCCTCAGGCGTGAATATGTGTCCTAGGTAGTCTATAGTCGTTTTGCCGAAGTGACACTTGGATGATTTGCAGATAAGGTTATGTAACTCGAGCTTCTCCAGGACTCGTTGAAGGTGGCCGCAGCAGTGTTCTTCCCATGATTTGGAGTATATGATGATATAGTCCAAATATGCAAAACAGAACTGCCCTACATATCCTGTCACTACCTTGTCTGACATGAGCCTCTGGAAGGTGGCGGGGACATTCTTCAGCCTAAATTGCATAACTCGGAAATTAAGTGTTTTGCCTTCCGGAGTAGTGAATGCTTTATACCTCTAGCTATTGTGGTGCACCGCGATCTGCCAGTACCCTGACTGCATCTCGCGAGAACTGAAGACCGCGGCTTTTCCGATGTATCGGAGAGTAAAAGTCAGGTTGATTGCAGGCGGTTCGATCGGGTGTGTAATGTCTTTCAGAGCTTTGTAGTTTACGCAAAACCGTAAAAGTGTGTCCTCCTTTGAGACTAAAACTACTCTAGAGTTTACTGTGAATTTGACAGTCCCACAATCCCTTGCTCCTAATTTTCTGCACTTGAGTCATGATTAAGTGTCACCTCCGGGCGTACACTCTGTAAGGTCTGTTGTATACGGGTACGTCTAAGGTAGGCCAAAGTTCATGTTGGATGCTACGTGTCTGACATAGTGATCCTCCTTGGCCAAAAGTGCCAGTATGGTCATCTAGGATTTGTCTGAGCTTGGCAAACACCAGTTCGTCCAGTTAGTGGTGTATATCAGGATTTATTGGAGGCAGGATTGCTGCTTTGGGGCTGTGTTTCCAACTGACATTCTGTGTTTGTCTCCGATATACATGCGCCACTGTCTGTGGTCCATCACACACTTCTGTTGGCGTAACCAAGGTTGTCCAGAATAACTGCTTCTAGTCTGACGACATTACAAATTCTGCCGGGTGAATGTGACAGTATACAGTGGAAACACAAACCATCAATCACGGTTGAACAGAAAGTCTGTGTACACAGAGCACTTTTTGTGGTCCCGAAAAAATTTGTATGCGCATTATCCTAAAGAAGTCAGTTTTTACAGAACTCAAATTTAATTTTTACCACATTGTTCAAACAAAAATTTCTGTAGTATCGCCAAAAATTACATGCTCAGATCATTAAACAATGAGGTATTAACAAAAAAGTATAAGTATCAACTGTACTCACCAAGGCATAGGCTGTACACAGTACATTATGTACACATGCACAAGTAATACTAATAGATAACACAAATAAAATAAATTTTCATCATTGTTTTTGCTTATGTCTTACTGCCCTGCAATTAGTCCTATTTATATAATTAACCACTTCCGAAACAACCTGTTCTGATTTCATTACGATGTCGTACTTAACTCATACTTTGTAACAAAACATAATAAATAATAACAATAGACGTCTCAGATTTCGATATAGAGAACACAAAATACAAAACAAAATCTTTACAAAATGTGGGAGTACAGTACATTTGTATATGAAATATATGCTGTAGAATTTTCTTTAACATTTAGCCAACAATTGCAATGTTTATGGTGGCAGCCATGTTGGTAACGACAAGTAACGAAAAGAAACTGTGTTTCCCACTTGAATATTTTTTCATGAAAATTATGAATGCATTACGTTGACGCATGACACATCTCCAGATATGTGTATTCAGACGAACTCAACTCAGTCCCACTCTTAGAATTGTTGAGATAGGAATTTAATTTACAGTTTCTCTTTCCAGTGATCTCAGATTGTTCAGCCTACTAGCTAGATTGTTTTATTCACCGGCCCACCATAACTATGCAGTCAGGAATAACGTTTATTTTTGCATTCTTAGATAGCACTAGTACTACGATTTTCGTCTGTCTGCTATTAACCCCCATCCTCCAGCCAGCCAGTGATATCACAACAGCAAGCCATGCATTTGCACCCCCCCGCTCAGCAGCGCCACCCCTTGCCCGCATGATGCCAGCCAATCAGCGACAGGCCACTACTCCCTTTAGTGTAAACCAACATTTGCGTCTGAGCATGAAGCATGTCTCTTTCATACTGCGTCTTTGTGGTTAAAAATCTGTGCAAGAAGAATTTTATATATATATATATATATATATATATATATATATATATATATATATATATATATATATATATATATATATATATAAATGGTGCAGGATAAAATGTTAATTATCAAGAGCTGCATACTGTTTAAACTGGTTGAGACTTATCTGAGAATTAAAATATTGATCGCCGTAAACAGCAGCTAGCCTAAGTAGTCACTTAGAAATTTCATTCTAGACATCCCCGCAGCTGTAGTAATTCCCCTTCTATGTTCAGTTCTTCCCTAAATATTAAGCTCACAGGCTTATATGTGTGTTAATAAAGTCCTTGCACATTCACTTTATAGAGTGTGGAAGGCGAAACATAATAAATATTTAACATGGTTGTCATCTGAACTCAGGCCTCTTCTTTTCTTGAAAATATTATCACGTCTTCGTACCATCGTACTTGTCTGGTTTTATAGCTATTCGGACTTGTGTATCAATAAATTAATGCAAATTCCTAGCTGTGTGATCACCTCAGATCATCACAGCCCTAGCAAAGAATCCAATATGGCTTAAAACTACCTAAAAACTATTTAAAACGTTTGCGGAGAAAGAAAAAATTCTCAACATTCCTATTTTAAATTAAACAAATTCTCTCTTAGGCTAGCTAGTATTGCCTCACATAGTTATAACATACAATATTTGCACATAACAAAATGTTGACAACTTTCTCTCTCGAGGAGAAATTAAATTTTTTACAAGTTATGAATGTAAAAAAATATCTTTCTATTAAGTGTAAAAAAATGAGTGACAGTTCAGCTGGCTGATAAAATTCTAATCTACTTGAAAAATGTCAAAAGTAACAAATAATTAGTACGACATTCAATTATGGTTTGCAGGGTAGTTAAATAAATTTATATTCTCAAATTATATGCATCTGTAATCTCAAACCTAGAACATAAAAATAAATAAAAAAATAAGTAAATTCTGTGTGTTACATTGACCACCAGGATGCTTTCATTGATGGTTTCCATTCTCCATCAGTTGCTTTTATTGCCTGCATGAAAGTGCACCGTAAATTGTATGTTTGTAATGTAGCAATGACACCCTGGTCCATGAGCTACAACAAAGAGGTTGTGTTTTCAGGCAAAAACCCTACTTGACAATTTTCATGAAAGTCTGATATGTGAGTTGGGTGACCCAGGATGTTGTCTACAAAGATCAATGGATTATTGATGAGGTTTTTGGCCTTACTGTATTACGTTAATTCTGGCACAAAGTTTTTTGTAAAACAGTCTGTAAAAGTGTCTATGGAATCCATGCTTTGTGATTTGCTTTCTAAATTACTGGCAAATGTGTTTTTGAGAAGCCCGCTTTGGAAATATAAGTTCTGTTAGGCATTTTAAACAATGATATCCTCAAGAATGCTAGGATATACAGTAATACAGTGCATGTCCTATATGTTTATGAACTGTGAAAAACATCCCTTGCTTGCAGTGAAAACTTAATTAAAATCAGGATATTTAGATTTTAAGGCCTTGAAAATTTTCATCGCTTTCCCTTTTATCACACCAGAATTAACACCACATGGCTATGATTTTTTTTAATACACCCATTCACCAAGCAGTTTTTCTGTGTAATCATTAATAGGTGCTCGATTTCCCACTCTCACTTCTACAATGCCAACAGATTCTCCAGCTTAGTTCTATTTTTGAGAATAGTTTGTACCATTTACTCACTTAACCCAAGAGCACATCCAATTGCACAGATTCTTTCATGGTTTTCGGAACGCTGAATAACATCTAATATTATTTCTAGTGAAATAGTATTCCTGGTTCTTGTTTTGATGGTTTCATATTTACCACTAACTATAACCACATACAATATCGGTAATAATAAAAAGGTAGCAGACTAACAAAATTGGAGTTATCGTACAAAACCGAACACACTATCATCAAAGCTTGTAACTGTCATTGATACGGGCTACATTTGTCTGTGGAGCACATTGTTTTGTGTACATGACCCATTGGTTGAAAATGATAATGCAACAATGAAGTGAAAACTTGATGTGCACGCAATGTGCCTGGCATGGCTAAACAGATGCCCGACCAGTTTTTCCACACTATGGCAAGACTGCTGCAACCAAGTCAACAACAATAAATTTAATTCCCTGGTCAAGTTATGCAAGTTATTCGCGTTACTTAAAACAAAGACATAAAAATTATTATCTCATTACGTGGATTCACGTTTTTAAACCGCGTTTGCTAGTTCAAGATAACGTAATGCCATCAGTTCATGTAAACAGTCAGATGTGTCCAGCACATACAGTTTAATTTTAACATTCCTAAGTACACCACAATATAACACTACAAAAAAGTTTTGGAAATATTAATATTGTTTAGATGTATAAACAAACTGCATCCTAGTTGAAATAAAGTTCTTTCTGAAGAAATAAAATACTGGTAAATGAGTACCAGCAACATGTACAAGAATATTCGTCGAATAATACATATGAGAAGGTATAATTCAAACATGAATTAATAAATACAAAGAAGAGGTAATTTCACATGAAAGAATAAGAAAAAAATTATGGCGGAAACTTGCCTGAATCCAGAGGAATATTTCAGAAAACTAAAAATTAATTGCTTTAATTCGTATTGTGTCAAAAATCACCCTTAACAGAAAACTCTTAGAATAAAACAGCTTATAAAAAATTCATTTCCAAATGTCTTGCACTATAATTTCAATAAAAAGCAAAGAAATGGCAATCCACTAAAGTTTACATTTAAATAAATTTGGTTAATAATGACACACTAGTGCTACTGTGTTCCAATGTGGTGTAAAAATATAGTTAAGATGTTTGCCTACTTGAGAGTTCTCTCAGTGTATACAAATTTAAATATCTGGTGTATTAACAGTGGAAACTGCACGACTGTCTTCCATCTCTCTCCACCTATGGTGCCAAAACCAATCATTTTTGACTAATTACATCCTGTTTGTATTCTGTAAGAGGATATTGTACCAATGACACTCATACCAGGTTCACACCTCTATTGCTTATAAATTAGTAGAAGTACTCTTGAGTCATGATCACACAAATGTGTTTAGCAAAAATATTTATATCTGATCCATTTGTATCTAAACACTCACTGTAGCAAATCAGAGCTAATGTACCAGCAACTGTGTGCAATATACATTTAACATGATCTGAAAAGTTTTCCTCTCAAAGTCTTGAGCATCTTTATCAATTAGAACAAAACATTCACACTTCCTCAGTAGCTGGTAACTTTAATGACTGCACCTAGTCACAGTCAATGCTTGGAGTTGTGTCTTACCTACAAGGAAATGTAATCCTGTGCTATCGCTTCCTACACAGTAACAGATTATGCTGAAAACTTCCCCTCAAATTCTACATTAATTAAATCCCTGAGTTGACTAGTGCACTATAATGGAAAGGAAAGCTTGCAAATTGCCATACTTCCCAAGAATATGAGAATATTTCAGAGTAGAATTGAGAAATGTTAAAGAAAATTACATTCAATAAGAATTTAACAGATGGGTCAATCAATTACAAGTCAACCAATGGGTGTTGCTGACATGTATTATTTCTTAGTCAATTATGTGTTATTGGTTCCAACATGGATCTGGAAGCTCAAAATATATTTTCTTAAATTTTTATTATATTCAAGTTTTTTTTCTAGTGGCCATTTTATTTTAGCAGATTGGCTTTTTTTAGTGTTTTGTATAACTAACTGAAGGTAAATAACGCTTTTGTTACTAAAGATATTCACTTGAAACAAAAACAATCTTAACCTGCATAAAACCATCTGTAATTTATGTTAATGAACAAAATTTAAACAGATAAGTAAAAGCCAGATATAACGCAGCTGTTAGGGGATGTAAATCAGACCTGCATTACAGCTTTTCCGTGCTATAGAGGGCATGACATAGTATTAAAAAAAAAGGTCTAATGGTGTGTGGCACCTATCTGTCAAACACGGTGCAACTGTTATTTACCACTGTAACTCGTGAAATGTTTAACCCCTTCCTATCGGAATGTTATTCTTTTTATCTGCATCATTGGACTTAACAGCACCCGAGGGAGGGAAACAGAAAAGAAATGTGGTCTGATGAAGAGGGTCACATTCATTCAAGCAAGAATAACAAAAAAATACATTTTTCAGGCAAAGGATGTACTTATTCCACTAAGGGTGGTGTTTGCTGCGAGTTGGAGGAGGGGGTTCACCCCCCCCCCCCCGCGGACCCCAGGGGGCCTGGTTGGGAAGGAGTGAGAAAGAGAAACGAAGTTCAAGGTGATGTGAAACATGTGGCTTGCTCATCTGATTTGCATTTTACAAAGGAAAACTAAAACAAAAAAAAGTTAATTATTTGTGACATGCAAAGAAAGGTGACTTTTCTGCATTAAGCCTTGTCCACAATAGCTTGTCTGCAGTCAGCGGATGCTTGTCCTAACGTGCGTGTCTTCAGGACAATAACTCTGCGCGTCTCAAATTTCGGAATTGTCTTTTTTCTAAAGCTGTAAGACATACCAAATAGCCGCTATAAACACAATATAATATAAGTGTCTACATTATAATTATAATGATTAAGTAGCACCATTTACAGTAGGAGATTAATTATAGACCTGTACATGACTTAGTCCCTACCTTACACAGAATTTGAACCCAGAGACCCTCGCATTGCAAACCAGTTTTATATAGAATGCACCACAGAAGTTGGTATCTCTTTTACAACATTATTCCAGCATATTTTAACTTATTTTAACTAAACATTTTGTCATTGAATACTTGTAGTTGCTTAAATGTGTTACTCTATACAACGCACACACATTCGATGTTAACTTGGAAGTGCCGGTACATGCTTGACAGCAGAATACTTGCAAGTATGATATATGACTTGGAATGTGGCTGTGTCATCCCCCACACTGATCCAATGCACAGAGAAGATGGAAAGGTTTCTACAGTAACATTTCTTTCGCCCGTTTACAACCAAATAGCAGAACAGGTATAATAGGGTCACATAAAAAAAGGACCACTAGAAATTCTTTGGTCAAAGACATTGCACCACGCCAACAAAACTGAATATGGAAAAACGTAGAACATTGGCTGTAATGAACCAGTAAAAAACATCTCAGCACTGAAAGGAGGGAGAGCCTGAACCCTTTCCTCCGGCCTTGCCATCAACGTCCCCAACTCACGACCATCCACTGACAGACCACACGTCTACCTACCCACACACTTTCACTTATTTACTTATTCAGGCTGGGGGACATAAATTGCCCCGCAATATAAGGTTTATGAATACCACCCTAAGCACCATAATTTCACACATAAGCAACTGAAAAACAGTGAGGAATGTTCAAAACCCATCGTGGTACTGGGGCTACAAAACAGAGCAGGCACCAACACTGGGTGGAAAGAGGCTGCAGTGCGACATATTATCTTGTGTCGACTAAACGCATCACTCTACATTGTCTTCTACTTTCAAAGTACTGCTAGCTGTCAATGCACACTCCTTAATAATGTAAAACACTAACACATATAGATGCAGACTTAGAATAAATGTTATGACATTTGCCGCTATCTAGTTTGTACTACATAATTCATGGAACTTAAGTTCTACTATGCGAATTAGGCTAGTCAATATTGTGTTAAGACTGTCTATGTCAACGGAATTAAATGGTCTACTGTCTTAAATTACTTTACTTGCCAGTAAGTAATCTCCGTATTGTACAATTTAGATATTTAAAGGAATAATTACTCTGTCGTACTGTATTTCAATCAAAATACATAAAAGAAGTTACGAAAATTTGACTGAAGATGTCTGAATCAATTTACCCGACTTCACTGAAAATTTTTCAATTTTTGTTCAAGACAAAATCCTAAGTTTTCCATGGACTGACCCTCAGGCCAGCCTACATCCTTTTTTTATATTATTGCATAAAAGATGGCGAAGCATGTTCAAGAAACCCTTGTACTATCAGTGGCCATTTAGAACATAGTACATCAACAGCACACTGCTTTCAAAAACATTTGACTGAGGATATAAAATCTGTTGTCCGATATGTAAAAATAATTATTTGTTTCAGTGATGGCGCAAGCAGCCAGCGCAAAACTACAAATTTTTTTTAAAATATTTATAATCACTCCAAAAATGTTGGTCTTAAAATAGAATGAGACTTTTTTGCCACATCCCAACGGAAAAAACGCTTGTGATGACATTGGGGGCGACAAAGAGGGCAGTCACCATGGACAGTTTGCAAAGGCCCTCCTCTGACCAAATATTGTCCGCTGAAGAAAAGTTAAAATTTTGCTCTAAGAGCATCCACCAAAGGTATTTCTTATGAATTTGTACCCTGCTGACAAATCCTTTATGCATGGCATTTAAAAAATTCAGACATGCAAACATGTATAACAATTGCAATTACACATCAAGTAACAAAACTATCGCAAACTGCAACTATTTCTACAAAGCAGGAACAAACAAACAACACAATCTATAAGATGAAATGCAGCTGAAGGGCTACAATCCAATATTTAGTATTGCCAAAGACCATAATAATTACTTTATCTAAAATACCCAACATCACCAATTCTCTGATATATCTCTGATTTTTCCAAGTTTATCCTGATGCCAGCCAGTCTGTGATATAAATTATGATATGCATAATTGGAGCCACATGGTTTAAATATATAGTTATACCAAATTTCGGAGTGTATAGGCCGCACCAGAAATTTTCCATGAAAAATTAAGGATAATGAATATTTCAAGTACAGGCCGCATACATTTTTTAATTCCTGTAAATATTGGTAAGCTAAGATTCATTACAAACATAATCAATTCCGACTTAATTTCTCGCCTACAAAACATTTGTCAGAAAAATTGTATTGTTGAAATGTTTACAAATATACGCTGCAAGATTACCAATCCACAGCAAAACCATGGAACATGTTACACAAAATGCAGTCTATCAATGTGCACTTGTGGTGCAGCAGCAGGCATGCCAATCACTTAAGATATCTTGTTCTTGTACAGCAGCAAAATTGTTTTCTCATGTACAACATCTATGGCTGAGCTCCAACAGGTTTTTACACGTGTGGGATGAAGGTTATTTTGTTTATTGTCAGTGAAGAAATCATTGCATAAGTGAAAAGCTATTCATTTGTTCTTATTATTTTCACTTCTTTAGAAACAAAGTTAAAACATTAAAATGTACTGTATGTTGACAAATTATTTCTAAACATCTTATGGGTGCCAAAATTTCATAAATAAGCCGCACCTCTCTTTTTGTAGTAGTTCTTTTTTCATGAAAGTGTGCATCCTATACATGCCAAAATACGGTCCCAGTGTGAAGGATATGGACCTTTGCACAGTGAAAAGTGATCTGTGTATTTGCCAGATCCTGCCAAATGTGAAGTTTTTCCTCCCAGGCTGTCTGAAAGCTGATAGTCAACAAACATTAACATAGATCTGTTGATAAACTGAAGGCTGCGATAAGTAAAGCAATTACTAATGCAAATAAAGTACTGGTAATGCAAAACTTTAGATAATAAGTACTAATGTGCAATGCAGATGAAAGACACATCTCAAAATGTATTCCAAACACTTTCAATCATATATGGCAGTACCGGAAGCAAACAAAGCACTACAGACCAGCACATAACTTGGTTAACTTACCTGAAGCTGTGCAAAATGTGGAGAAATGCTGGAGAAACACAGTGGGAGACACAGAGCAGGGTTGCTAACTTTCTCACATTTGCCATAAGGGACACGTCCGACAAATCAACATGACATCTGACCCCAATGAAATGATCAAATAAAATTATAATTATTACAAAAAAGACAGTATGAACCACTACCTGCTCCCTTTGATTCTCTAGCAAAAAACATAATGAATGAGTTTAGTATTTGATTCAAAACTGTTGGAACTTAAGCAATGCTTATTATTATAACATAAAGCTAGTTCAAATGTTATAATGGAATTATGTTAACGTGATCCTTGTTTGGTGAAATAATTGTTAATGTTGGTTCTTTTCCATGTGATTGTCTGCTGAAATATACATGTTAATTCATGTCTCTTTCACCACAGTGTAAATATAAAGTCCCTTGTTTGCAAATTACACATTTATGTTTGTAACTATTATTAAGATGGCTGAACCAATGATAACTATGTTCCTAACTATCTAAATAAATGCAAAGGTTTCCCTATTTCATGGAGGCCATTCACGGTGGCCATTGGGTTAAAGCAGCAAGGAAATGTATTTGTAATCGTAGACATGGTACAGTAAATTAGAGACACTGTGTTTATTAATAATCAGTCTATTTTCAAATAAATCACAGATAAAAGACGTATAACGCCCCATATGTCCACAAGGGAAATCCCGTACAATACATAACAGTTGGCAACCCTACTACAATGTGTGTGTGTGTGCTGATGGGTGTGAACACTTACAGCTTGTAATAATAAACTGTATTAGAGAAAGTCACCTGATTATTGCTACTGTGTGTATCAAACGATGTAGATGGCTTGACTTCATGACATGAAGACTGTGAAGAACCTCTCTGATGTTCTGTTCCTTCTAATACGTCAGCTGCATCTTCAATCTCCACCTGAAAAAAAAAAAAACTAACTGCATATGTTGCTTCATTCTACAACGAATTCCTCAAAGCATGTACATTATTCATAAGTTGATTTAAGTAGCTAACTATGTGTATGATTATGTGACAATATAGTTGTACGCAGCTGGTTCACATTGGTGCCTTTCTCATGCAGTGAATGGGCTGTAGCGTTGTTCTGTCTTCTTTCGCCACAACTAGTAACTCCAAGAATTTTAATTGCATGTTCAGCACACGCACCACTTCTTTACATGTCTGGGCTGCCTGACTTACATACTTCATCCTGATGGTCCAGCTAAACACAAAAAATTATAATGGCATCAGCAACTTTCAGACTGAAATTGTGGTGTTAGTGGCAATAAGTCCTGTCTGAAGTTCCCGTCAAGAAGCCTCCTCATGGCAAAGTCACTGGCCTATCTAAGTGCTGCGAAGGTACACTAACTTCTGGATGACACACGAGACTACACAGGTCCCATAAAACAACAAAGTTCAACACAAACAAAACTTCAAATAATAATGACATAAATAAATAAGTTGAAAATACAAAATAATAATAGCAATTTTAAAAAATTCTTAAAATTTATATCAAAATTTTTAATAAAAATTTATTTAAGATAAATTTAAATATTGTAATTATGCACTATACAATGGATAAGTGGTTTAAACAGGGTTTAAATTGAGGTAAAAATGTATAACTGAGGAAAAGTTACAATATCATACAATTGCACACAACTGATCAACTACGTTATGAAAATTATTTATGGCAACATTTGTAAACCGGCTTTAGTTTAATAAAAGCTTACGACTGAGAAAAATTTTCACATTTGGCTATCCTCAGTTCAAGTATTATGTAAAGCAGACACTAACCCAGCACGGAACTTCGTAACTGCTCAGTATCAGCCTACCTGTGAGCATTACCAAGCCCTGTTGCCACATCTATCAAAAATTCTTTGGATCATAGCATATGAGTCGTGAAATTTGAATTATCCTTACTACTATATAAATGCGAACGTGTGTTTGTTTGTCCTTCCTTCACGTCAAAATGGAGCAACGGATCGTCATGATTTTTTGCATAGATATAGTTGGAGGTCCAGAGAGTGATATAGGATACTTTTTATCACAGGAAAATATCTCAAACGGTTCCAAAAAAAATTATGATTAGGGATGTAAATAGGTACTGGATTAAACTTTTCTCAGGATTACTGCTTAAAAAAGCATTGTTAAAAATTTCTCCTTTCTTTTTTGTCCATGGGCTGTCTTACATTCCTTCCCAAGAGCCGCAGTAGCTCAGTGGGTAGAGCAGCCGATAGGAGGGCAGCGCACGAAGCAGCGGGTAAAAGCTAGTAGTATTATAAATTTCAATTCTACAAAGACACATTTGAATATAGTAAAAAGAGAAATAGATAAACCATAAAGCAAAATCTATTGAACATTGACGTAATAATTTTTACTTACTTAAAGTTGCATGTAACACAGAAATTTTTTTATTTTTTTAGTTGTTGTTGCTGTAGCTTGTAATGGCATCACAAGATACTCTTTCAATTCCACACAATTAAAATGTATTCCTTTCCATTACAAATTTCCTCACGCCATCCAATTTCTTATAAGTAACACTGTTAATTTTCAAGAACTTTGCATTGGAACTTGTTGAAGTAGTCTAACCTATTTCCTCACACATAACTGCCGTAATTTGTCACACTGTATGTTTAGACACATCCGACACTCTCACTGTCAAACTGTTATTTTGTATAAAATTTATACCTACTTCAGCTAAATTCTTTGTTTGGTGATTTAGTAAAGAATATAATGCATACTAAGGTTATAGACCAAACTTGTTTGTAAAAAAACTTCATTTTAGCAACTACTGCTGCAAGTACAAGGTTGACTTAGGGTGGTATTCACAGTCACGTCTAAAGGCTGAGTTTATGGCAGTCTTGGTCGATAATCTTATTTCCACACCATGTTTCATAGTCTACAAACAAGACAGTATTCGTGAAGGAAGCGTGCTCAAGACGTAGCTTATTTTTTTACCACTTCTGACTTGGTCAAGAACAAGCTCAAGGGGTAGTAAAAAAAAAGGGTCAAATTAAAATGAAACATGGTAGTTAGACATGAAATAAAAATAAATAGGCTTTTTTGTCAATGCAACATAATGTTTGCGCTGTATATATGCAAACTGAAAAAGAAATTATTCCAAATTATCGATCAATATTGTAAATACATTTAAAAAATGGTTAAAACTAACAAAGTGATACTAATTTGGTGAAAACTAATGAAATTGCATTTCTCGCTTACAGTGTTGTGTAAAAGCATAAAAATAGATCGTCAGGAAAACTGAATGGATAATGCAATTTCTTTACCAGAGCAGGCAAAAAATAACCCGGCACATAACAGAGAGCTTCACTTTTGAACTGAAAATATAAAAGCTGAATAGAGAGCAAAGATGTTTTGCATAGCATTGGTACTAAAAATGTTCTTTATAAAACACATTTATATTCACAAAACTTTCATTTTTATTTTGAATTTAACATACAGAATAATTTACTATATTTTGTTTCTTATTACGTATGTATATGTTTACTGTATATTACTATTAAATTTAAAAAGAAAGAATATTTTGTTAGGAAATAACCACTGTGTCTGGCTGTGCTTGAGTAAAGCTTAAGCCATTTTCGTGAAATGTAAATACGAATTTAAGACACCAAAAAAGATTGTCTTGACAATGCTAATGCTCAAGATATGTTTATGAATACAGCACTAAGCATCATAATTTCACACAAAGCTTCACATGTAAGCAACTGAAAAACAATGAGGAATGTTCAAAGCCCACGTGGTACTAGGGCTACAGAACAGAGCAGACACCAACACTTGGTGGAAAGAGGCTGCTGTGCGACATATTATCTTATGTCGACTAAACGCATCACTATGGATTGTCTTCTACTTTCAAAGTATGGCTAGTTGTCAATGCACACTCCTTAATAATGTAACACACTAACAACAATATAGACGCAGACTTAGAATTTTCACCCACTATTTAAGAAAAATGAGCCTCTTGCAAAAAGTAACTGAATTTTAATTAAATAATATACAATTACTTTTGAGTAACATTTTGCTTGATTCACTGTGGCCACTGCAACACTGTGAACAAGACAACAGAGAACAACCACGACAGTCTACTGGCACCAGCTAGTGGGAGGAGGAGCACGGCAGATCAACTGACCTTGAGCAAACAAGAAGTTCTGTGCCCGTTTTTTTGTATTTATATTGGCCTAAACTAACCAATTAGTACATGCCCAAAGAAGAGCTTTTACTATTATTTGGAAAGAAAAACTCTACATGGTACTTAAAATTAAGATTTACGTAAATTAAGGTACAGAAAATAGTGTCAAATAAGTAATCTTAAGTTTTGTGATCTGAAATAGCATTTAACACTCCAATTTCCAAAACTCGCCTTTTCAATGCACAACATAATCATTGATCTCAACAAAAATATCATTAAATTTAAATTTTCTCCAATCATTAAGAAACACACTTCGAAATTTATGATTTTGTCATTTTTTCTTCAAAATCAAATATGTGTAGAAACTCAAAATAGATATTTTCATTATGGGAAATAACATCTAAATGGCAATAAACTAAGTCAGCGAACACAATATCGCAATGTACATATGTTCACTTGAATGAAATTAAACAAAAAAAAAAAGTAACTAGTTAAATATTAAATCGGCATCTCACTAAAAGAGATAAAATTTATCAGATAGACATGAAAAAAAATTCATTATATATTAAAGTCACTGTATGAAGTTTTATATGATGAACAAAACTAAATGATATAACACTTTGCCACACATATACACTACGTGATCAAAAGTATCCGGACACCCTCCAGAAAATGAAGTACCTAAGTTAGAAATTTTTGCTGCCCTTCATTTGGAACAATGGCAGTCTATATGGTGTCTGTCCACCCCTAGCATTGATGACAGCCTGCACTCTCGCAGGCATACTTACAGCCCAGTAGCAGGTTTCCTAGGGAATGGCCAACCATTCCTCGCAGAAAGCCAAAATTAGAATAGCATCAATGTGGGTCAGTGTGTTCTAGCACAAAGTCAGTGTTTTAAAACATCCTAGGGATCTTCTATGGGATTCATGTCAGGACTCTGCGCAGGCAGGTCTATTAGTGGGACGTTGTTGCTATCAAACAACTCTCTCACAGGCCCTGCAGTATAAACGGGTGCTCGGTCATGATGAAAGACACAATAGATATCCCCGAGCTGGTCTTTGACGGTAGGCAACATGAAAGCGGTTAACAATCAACAAACTTGTGCCTTGACAGTGCCATGTAAAACAATGAGGGGGCCAAGCACCCTCAGGAGAAATATGACCACACTGTAACCCCACAACCCCCCAATTTCACAGTTGGCACTATACAGGATGATAGATGTCCACCAGGCATTCGCCACATACTCATATCCTACAATTAGACCGCCACATTGTATACAGTGATTCATCACTACATACAATGGTTTTCCACTGTTCTATTGTCCAACTTGATGCTCCTTACACTATGCTAGACAGCGTTTGGCATTTGCTGTGCGATGTGTGACTTATGTGGAGCTGCTCAGCCATCGGAACAAAGTCTACGCACGCTGGAATTCATGTGTGATGGTGGCGATGGATTATTGAAAATTATGCTGTACGACCCTCTTCAACACTCTACATTATCTGGTGGTCAACATGGGACACCATGTTTTCCATGCAGCCAATGGCAGTACTGTGTCACCCACACATTTCGTGGTGAGTCCAAAATTTTTTAAAAAGTTTATATCAAAAGTGTTCAGTTAACCACAAAGAGCATAAAACTGTAACAAATTTATGCAGCAATGTATTCATTAAGATGCTTATAGACACATATTTTATCAATACAATATTTTTGCCTTAAATATTAACCAACAAAAATAGAACAGTTATGTGGCTGCAATGAGAAAATTGTTATATCTCCAGTATCTGAATCAAAGAAATCTCTCACTGTAAACCCGAAATCCACCAAATACGTAACAAAGGTTTTTGGTTTCTGTAAATTCATGTGTATTACGCAGTGGAGAAACTGACTATTTATTTTGGGTGACACCAGAGGCACACTGTTCATAGCAAGAAATTAAATTATCCTATTTTGTATACTTTTAATGATATATACGACAGACTACGTACTGTACACCAAGACACTTCATGAAATATTCATGTTGTGAAACCTGTGTTTACTTTAGCCACATGGGCTATAGCAGGAAAAATATGTTAAAAGTGCTGTATTTGTCACAACACACAACCAAAACTGCTCAACTAATAAATTTATTAAGTTATAACACAGTACATAATTATATTTATTTTGAAATTAATTTAGCACTTATGAATCTTTATTTAGGGTATTTGTGTCCTGAAATGTTAAACGAAATAACACCCTTTGTTACTATGCACATGCTGCAATGTATTAAAGTTGCATTGTTATAGTACATCAGTTTTCTCCTTTAAAGTTATGGTAATAGTAAAATACTTAAGTATTATTTATAGAGGATGAGGCATCTAAGGGAGGCCACCTGAAAAACACTGCCACTTTCAGTAGTAGAAGAAAATGTTTTAGACAAAAGTTGCTGTGGTCCAAGGCAGTTATAACTTGATAGTGATCATTTCCTTGTACGTGGGAGGATAAAGTAGATACAAAGGTCAACCTCATTAATTTAAATGGAATGATAGTTTTTATTAACACCCCTCGACTGTGTCACCGAGGAATTATATTGTCCTGTATTTTACTTTTTAAGTATAGGATGGTAAAGTGATGCCTCAGTAATAAACCCGGTTTATTTTTTTCTTAATTCTATACGTTGCCTTTATTTGTTAATTTATGTAAATTTTAAAATATTTTGAATTATTATACATTTTATAAAAATATATTATAATTAGCACATGTGTTTTTGATGACTTATCGATGACAATGTTTTTATTTCTTTAACAAAAATTTACACTGAACGCCTTTAGTAACAAGTTTGAACCACAATTTTTTGGCATTGTTAAAAAAAGTGCAGTGCAATTACTTATTTGTAGAGACTTGAAATTTGCATTATTACAGTATTTAAAAACACACTCTACTGCATTTTACTGTGTATTTGTCCGACTTCGGTCATTGGCCAGAAAAATATTTGGCATGCCACTGTAAAATTTTGAACCAGTGATATTAGTTCAGGGGTGAAGTGATCAATCTGTTTTAAGGTGATCCAGAATAAAGGTAACGATGATTAAAGTGTGGCTGCCTATGAAACCACAGATAATGCTCACTTGTTTATAAGGCAATGGATTCTATCCTGCCACTGAAAGATAACACAAATTTTGCACGTCTATACTTATTTGTGATTAAAATTAATATCTTAGACAAACTGGATACAAAAACATCTGAAAACAAGGAAATATCAGTATTGCATTGGGAGGTGTTCTTATACATTTCAATTATTAAGGTGAGTCTATTAATACATTTACTGTACATATTAATTTAATAAGCTAAACATATCTTTAAGTAGAACTACACTGAACCTTGAAATTAAACATTTGTTCATAAGAGAGGTTTGGTTTCCAAATTCCCCTCCCTCCTACCTTCTTATGAAAAGTCGTTACTATGGCACTAAGTATATTAGTACACAGTCACGCCTGACTTCGAAACTCAGTTTGGAAATTACAGCAATGTAAAAATAGTAAAAATTGCATACTTAAGAAGAGGTAACATGAACTGCAGACCCAGTACAAGGAACTTCGCGATCATCATCCAACACACACAGCTATACACACACAACAATAAATGTCGTGAACTATGGATGAAGCACAGCGAGAACTTCCATTTCCTATGACTCACATACAAGTGTCCCACACATGTAGACTACGAAAGGGAGCAAGGCATCATTCCATCTGCCTCTCCTCCCTCCAACCTGTAGTAAACATAATGTTGCTCAGAGAAGATCCTCCCCACCCCCATCCAAATGAACTTTAATATCTTGTCAGGAGGCCTTACTACTCGCTTCTTCCTCCACTGCATCTTTGTTATCCTAATTGTACATATGATTCTATATTTAATTTTTATCCAGTCTTGTTTCGTTCTGACCCAAGGGTCTCTGTGGGATTTCCAACCTTCCAACCCTAGTCAGTCCACCCTTGTGTGGGATCTTGTGTACATATGTGCTCTATCATTATGTGTTCAATAGTTTTAAGAATTCATCAGTTGACGCACACCTTGAAATCTATGGTTTTACGTTATTCTTGGGCCTATAATTCCAACTAGACAGGATATAGCGCTATAAAAATATTATAAATAACATTTAGAACCTACAACTAAAATGTTTATATAGTGGCAATACAGTAAGGATACCCAATCATTAAAAAAAATTTTTTTGCAAGCGCCAGGCTGTGCGAGTCATCAGGCAAGAGGATAAAGCCAGTAGATAGAACTATAATCAGTCCTATGACAATGGTTATGGTTATTGTAATGCATGGCTATAGCAAGCGCCACTGAGTAGAGAGTATTCAACTTTTACGCTTATGCTAGAGTCACAATACCCCAACAAACCCAACATGACAGCCCACACACTAAGAAATCTGAGAAGCAGCCAATGAAAAGCAAGGTCACTGTACGTCAGTCCAACAAAACCACAGCCTTGACAGCCCAAAAATACAGATTCTATCTCTATTAGGGACGGGCAGATTAGAACAATAAGATATTCCGAAACATAGCTCACACAGCTGAATGTTTCGGTACTGAGTGATAACACACAGGGCTCCGCGACTCGCTCAACAGAACACTACTTGATTAAGATATGTCCATTTTCCACGACAGGCTTTTTAGGGGAGTAAAACTATGCAGTACAAGGTAATGTCAGGTCTGCACCCAAACACATTCGGTTGAGACTAACAAATGTTAAAATATTTTATACTCTTAGAAATTAAGTGTCAAATAATGAAGAAATTGCAATATTTCTGCATTTATTTTTATACCTACAGCATAAAAAAAATGTTAATTGAATCTAAAAAAAGTTATGAAATATTCATGAATTTTCAATTGAAATATGATTGTTAAGGCAGTAAAACATAATTAATTCAAAATAATCACAAAAGAAATAAGTATACTTCACAGCTCTGAAGAGCATTAGTAAATTGCATTTTACTCTCAGGAGTCTACATGTTTTCATGTAGTGAATATTTGAATAGTAATAAAATACAGAATGGAACATATAATAAAATAATGTATAATTGTGATGGCATTACCATCACTTGGTAATATTTTAGGGTCATTTTGTTGAGGTTGGCAACAACCTGTTGTGATGAGGTTTTGCTAACTTTTTATTTGTTAAATTTTATGGGCTGGATTATTGTATTTCACTGTATAATTTATTCTTAGCTGTGTATATTTAGTACAGTATTTTAGTACAATTTAAATATATTTTTTATACACATATATTACTTATGACATACATATTTATTTGTGTATTATTTGGAATAGCGCTTGCAGTGCTCCTTTTGTAAAGACTATTGCCACTTGGTGCACTGCATGTGGGTGCACATGACGTCACTTTTGTGATGCGAGCAGTAGGTTGTGCGCCTGGGTTGGGCACAGACAGTCGAGGCTCAGGGTTGAGTGAGCTTCGGCAGAAGGCTCGCATTGCCAGCGCCAGTATGTTCATTTGATAGGGGAAATGCGGCATGCTAGGTATTTAGTGTCAATGCTCGTAAGGAACGAGTTCAGGACAATGTATTAAACTTGTTAGAAAATTATCACGATTTTAATTGTTCGCAGCAGCAAACGTAATTTCACTCACGGGACTGTGATTAATTGAAAGAATAAGTGAATGCCCATTGCGCAAATTAACAATGTTGTACTGTGCATGTCAACAACCAGTGAAGAAGGTAATCATTTTATGTAAAACACTGATAAAACAAATTCTATAATTTTCTTTGTAAGAAATAATGTTACTAATGGAGTAAAAGTATTACGTATGTACCGTACCTAGATGTCATGTTATCTTGGAAATGTCATTTAGACTACATCTGTAGAGGGTTAAATGATACTATATATTTAAGTAAGCATTTAAGGAATTATGTGAATAGTTGTATTAAAAAAATTTTTTTTTGTACATTTTGCTTTATTTCTCAGTAGACATTCATATGGTATACTACTCCGGGGTAGTGCCCATGACATAAATAGGGTTTCATTGTTACCGAAAAGGTTTTGAGAATTATATCCACTTCTGCTGTTAACGAGCACTGTAAATATATTTGCACTCATGAGCAATTTTTTATGTTACAAATATTGACAATTGGACTTAATTACAACATCCATTCCCATAATACTATGAACAAAAACTTAATTCACTGGGAATACACTCTATTAGCTCACTAAATCTTTGTATTTTAATGTTGGTATATAAATTTTTAACAAGCTTCACTTACCGTTTACACTGTTAGTAACAAAAAGTTTGAAAATCCTATAAATGGTTGGCTTTTAGAACAGTCTTTTTATAATATTAGCAAGGTTTTGTAATGATTTTAGTTCAGTTTTTTTGCTTGTTCATCTTGTTACATTGTATACATTATAAAAAGTGGACAGAATGAACAAGTACCTACTAACAGGGTGGTACTCGTAGATAGATACACAAAAACCAAATTCTTGGTCTTCAAATGACTCCCTAACCAAAATGCCCCAGGGTATCTCATCCTTGCAAAAACCCTCGTTGTAGCTTTTGTGCTACATACCAATCTTCCACATCCTTCAACACCAGACTCACCTATCAAGACTTATCCTATCCAGGGCAGCTACAACTATGCAACAGAAAATTGTATCTACCAGCTACAGTGTGCTCTCTGTAATACGTAATACATTGGCACCTCTCCTCCAACCCCTATGTTAAATGACATGTTCATCAGAGGAGAGACGATTCAGCCAACCCCCATCCAAATAAGCTTTTAATATCTTGTCAGAAGGTTTTACTACTCATTTCTTCCTCTACTGCATCTCTATTATCTTAATTGTACATACGCTTCTATTTTTCATTTTTATTCAGTCTTGTTTCATGCTGACCCAAGGATCTCGGTGGAATTCCCAACCTTCCAACTCTAGCCAGTCCACACTTGTGTGGGATGCGAGGTGTAGTCTATCATTGTGTTCTATAGTTTTGGAAAATTAGGCTTAACATTACAAAATAATAAGTACAGAAATGTTACTTTAATGAATTTGAGCTGGCATTGTCACGCTTTTGACTACGTAACCCTATGAAAATTCAATTTATTTATCATAGACACATTTGGGATGACATGGCTTCCGCTTACTCCCAATTTATGCATAACTAAGCACTTTTCGGCCAGCCTAACTCTCATTATTTAAATCTGAGAGTCAAATTTTACTCACAATTTTTTTGTTTCGTGCTGAGAGTCATTAACTCCTACAAATCACACATGAGTAGAGACGCCTGTTTTTCAGGGCTGCAAAATCGTGAAATAAACACGAAATACACTGTTTATCGCTAAAAATGACATACCTTATGAAAAACAAAAAAAAAAACATGAGAAATATACGGAAAAAAAACACATTTCTGTTGTAAATCCTCATGTTTAGGGCATTAATTTGATAAAATGTTTCAATTTGTAGTCGGGATCGAAAAGTCGACACAATCAATGTATTAAATATTCACCGTCAAAGCAATATCGCTGTGTTTGGGAAATAAATCAATCTCAGTGGCTTTCTAAAATAAACTAATTTTGTTTATATTTTGCTTTTTTCACTTTTTGTAGCATTATTTATATATTACTAGGTTAGATATTTTTGTAATTAAGGGTGTTTTCGTATCAAATATTATGATCATATGATGATTATCATGAAAATATAACGACCTAACCCAACAATATTTAAATTCACAATATTAACAATACACACACACCCAAATGTTACTGTGGTAATGTCTGATATTCAAGCATAGCCCCCTTCCTATGAAAAATAATGTTCAACTGTAGTCGTTCATAATGCACCAAGCCAGAGTCCCAGCACCAGCAAGGGAGTAAATCCCCAAAAGAGTGATTCAACCTCGCTAGCTTTCTTCTTTATGTAGTCATGCAAAGCGTCACACATGAGCGAAACTTGGAATTTCCACAGAAATGAATTTCAAGCGTAGCCCATTCGCACTGGAAAATTGTGCGTGAGTGTGTGTGTGTATCTGTAATATTGTGAATTTAGATATTGTATGGTTAAGTAGTTCTGCAATGTAATGTATTTTCATGCTATTGATAATATTATCATTACATTTTATAATGAAAACACATTTAATTGCAAAAAGATTGGAACTAAAGATTCCCTAAGATGACAATATTACCAATACAATTTACAAATACTGTAGCTACGATAGTGAGGAGGGCTATGAACTGGAGGGAAATTGTGGGGTAAAATATTATGATGAAAACGTACAGTAGAACCTCTCTATTACAACCTCTCACTGTTCCCAAGAATAGGGTTATAAAAAAACCATTTGGAAAATTTTGGACCGATTTTGACCCACGCCAAACCCTTATGCCCCAAACGTGACATTTTTTGCATGAAGTTCATGTTCAATTGTCTCTAATGCATAAAAAACCCCTTTATATATTAAATATAAACATGTATATTTTAATAGCTGGACGTCTTCCGATTAATTTGATACACAAGAAAGGCATGTTGGACCACCCCTTGTAAAAAAGGCCTAAAAACAGTATGACATGGCCAATGAAAGCGTGTGAAAATACTATAGACTATTTATTATTAAAATATAAAGTAATTATTAAAGATCTATTACGCAGGTCTCGTAGGTTATAGATTGCTATGAGGCACGTAGCAATCAAAAAGTTTAGGCGGTGTTGCATAATACGTGCGTGCACCGTGCTCTTGCTCTGGTCTGGCCATGGACCGTGTACATAGCCGGCCGAGCGCCTACATTCTCTGCAGCGCGGCCAGGCATGGGTGTGGCAGTTTGCTGCTGAAGCTTGGCCCTATATCCTCAGGCCGGGCAGCTGTAGGTCGGTCGCTACAAGATTACTTTGGCGTTACAGGGCCGGTTCACTTCGTAACAACGGCCCAGCATTGGGAAAACATGCCGCTATATGGATGCGATTCACGTCAATGTGTTGAATTTATACGAAAAGTAGGCAGCGTGTTGGCCTCTGCACTGGCACGATAAGACACGGCAATGTTTACGGGAATACAAACATTTAGTGCAGTCTACGTGAAATATTAACTATCCCGAATTTTTCATCAAAAACTTTTGACGTCTATACATGCACACGGCCTCACTCGCCATAATATGGTACTGGTAACATAAGTCTGCACACACTTATCTTTATTCACGTTACACATAAAAATTGACTTCACAAGAAAAATAACAATTGCCCACCATAAAATATTAGCATATTACGTAGGCGTGGGCGCACATAACTTAAAAAATAATCATTAAAAGAAATGGCATTGAATTAAATTTGAAGTTATACATACACTGATTAAGAAACTAATGCGTGTAATGTGCCACTGTTTTTACAGCAAAAGAGGAGGGATAATGGAAGCAAAAAAAAAAAAAAAAAAAAAAAGAGGTAAGGCAGAGATGGCGGCATGTCACTAGGAAAAAGAATCCTTACTGACCCGGCCTGCAAATCCCCCCTCCCACGCGCTTCCATGAACAATACAACAGTGTCCACTTCTGGAATTAAGTAATTTATTGCTTCCCGCTGCTTGGAACAACAAATACCAAAATCTATGATGATAGCTTGAGAAATGTGTGACCACTTATATCAGTAAGGGCTAGTTTTCCATAGACTGAAAACCGTGGATAATAGAAACTAGTAACGCGGTTGGAGAAAAGTTCTACAAAAAACAAATCCACGCATAACTGAAACCACGGTGCAAAATACCGCGATTGGCGGGGGATTACTGTAAATATTTTTACTGGTTATTTGTACTGGTTATATCTTGACGCCCTAGTAAATTTGTATTCTGTGTAATTAGTAGATAAGAGTGGAATTATACCACTTTCCAATTTTTTTTTCAAAAAAGCTCATATTCTAGAATTTTATCTTTGCTTGGTACAGAAACTAAAACGTAAACATAACATAACAAAACAAAAGTTTGCGTGGATTTTAAATAACGTGGTAAAATTCACACTAAAAATGTTTATGTGCACATCCAAGATTATTTTGTAACAGAATGCTGTTGAATTGTAGAAAATAAATATTCGTGGAAAAATAACTGCTCTAAAATTCCAAAATATTTAGGCCTAATTTATGAAGTTATCAAAACAAAATAATGTACAATGAATTGTGATTTGTTTACATTCCGTAGCAAGTTACTGAGCATTCTAGGATTTTCCGAATGCCATGAAACACTTGTTGGATGGAAACTGTCAGGGGTATTATCACTGAAGTAATTTTGGTGGCGGACATGGTCGGATTGTCAGAACGAGCTCATCGTGGCATTGTAAATCCAACATAATTAGCTTTTTGTACTACGCTGCAAATAATCCTGCAAATTTCACGAACTACAAATTGTAGACCATAGGCTGTGTTCGAATTCATCAACTCAGGGCCCTTATCTGGCTTGTACCCTTGAAAAATGCATCCCGGATGTGACATCACATTGCAACTGTCGAAATTCACAGCAAGGGCACATTATGCACACTAGAATGTCCCCTACAGCCAAGTGCACAAGCAACTTGCCCTTCTCGAGTCCTTGATAATTTTCGATTCGAAACTGTTTGACAGGAGGGTAGTGGAATGGATAGGGGACTTTCTCAGGGGGCAAAGGGTGAAAGTGGGGGAGGCAATATCGGAGGAAGAGGAGGTTACGTCTGGGGTACCACCGGGAAGCGTGCTGGGTCCTTTGTTATTTACCATAATGGTAAATGACATGGGTTTGGGGATTAAGGAAAAAATCAGATTGTTTGCAGACGATTGTGTTGTATATGCTGAGGTGGGAGAGGGGGGCGGAAATTTGCAGGCGGACATTGATGAGATATGGTTGTGAACCAGAAAAAATAAAATAAAAATAAATGTAGAAAAACTAAGGTAGTGAGGTTCACAAGGAAGAAGATGATAAGCAGGGACATGTACAGATGGGAGGGACAAGAGATAGAAGAAGCAGGAGAATATAAGTATCTAGGGATAGTACTGCAGGGAGACCTCAGGTGGAAAAAACAGGTAGACAGGGTGGTAGCAAAGGGAAGAAGCGCTCTGGGTATGCTGGGAAGGGTACTGAATGGAGTCAGCTGTGAGGTGAAGGAGAAGGCGTAAGGCACAATAGTACGGCCAATGTTACAATATGCTGCAGCAGTATGGGACCCATATGTGGAGGTGGAGGTGCAAGAACTGGAAAAGGTGCAGAGAAAGGCAGCAAGATGGGTGAAGGGTAGGTGGAGAAGGCAAGGGCAGGATGATGAGGAAGAAGGGAACTATAGGCAATCAGTGATGATGAAAGAAATGGAGTGGAGCTCATTGAAGGACAGGAGGCATGTTGAACGGTTAGTCAGGATATACAGGGTGGTGAATGAAGAGAGGATGGGGAGGGCTACACTGCAAGCTAAGTAAGGGGGTGTTTAGGGGAAGAGGAAACAACAGTGAGAAACTTCAGAGGGTGTGGAGGAGAACGGAGCAGGGTAGGCAGTCCATGCTTGTGAGGTATGTGAGGGAGTGGAATGTGTTGAGGGAGGAATTGGTATCTGTGAGAGGGGTTGGTAAATTCAAGAAGGGAGTGGAAAAGGAGTTGGTTGGGTGAAGGAGAGGTGAGAGAGCTCGCCACCAGGTGGTAGCCTAATTGCGAGTGTATGTATGTATACGCCATAGTATACTTATGTTTAAATACTTCATTTGTTTGTGTTTGTTTTGAGTTTATAACTCTGGATGACCGCGAAAAACAATTGAAAACATCACAAAGGCACATGAAACTCCTATAGAATATTACGAGATCGAAAAGAACACACGCGCCCGATTTCAGCAACAAATATTGCTCATGAAGAGCAAGAGCTCGTGAAACGGAAGGGGTCAACGGCATATTGCACCGAAATCAAACACATCCTAAGCTTTATGCGAGTTTTTTTTTTCAAACGTACATTGACGACTTGGTGCACTTTTGCTTCCCTGCAAAACTTATGTAGTTGAAAGAAACTAACATACTGTAACCAAAAAAAAAATGGAACATGCGGTAATTACCAGAATACATAGTTACAACTAAGGCTCACCTTAACAAATACTTCCTCAAAACGCGGCTCCAATTTTCTGCAACACCCGTTTTCGAGATCCATTTTCCGCCTTGTGTCATGAGGAAAAAAATATTATAAACATAACATAACAAACAGAAATCTTATGCGGATTTCACTACAGTGGTAAATTTTACTCTAAAAATATTTGATTTATATGTCCGTCTTGAGCAATGATGATTATAATACCAGTTTTTTTCTTTTTACAGATATGTATAAAAAAAGACCTTATAGACGCATAAAAAGAACAAATTAATGAGCCTCCAGATCAGAATACGCCAGTATGAATCTGCATTTACAAAAAAATATTTCGCTAAAATATTCTTTTAAGTCGTGTCTAAAGAAACATAAGGTTGTAAATATACGCAGGAATTCGTTTCGAATTGAAACTTAGTTGGTAGTGTGCGTTGGTATTTCCGTAATGGGGATCAATCCCCACTATATCAGATTTTGTAGTATTTTCGCAAAAAAAAAAAAAAAAACCAACATTATACATTTTGCTTTGAACTTTACGGAACAACAGTGCACAGAATAATCCTTTGTGCGTTTTATGATTTTGACTTTGCTTTACTAATGTGAGTAGGTTAACTGCTGTAGTCACCTGTAAGGAAAATTTATTTCTCCCTTAAAAGTTAATAAAGGCAGTGAAAAATTAACCACTTGTTAAAGAATGAGAAGTTATTATTTATGATGTGTCAGCCGTTGCAAATTAAATATATAGGTTTCATAATATACATACACATCTCATTTGTATATTTTTACAGAGTTAAAAAAAAAATGTGGTAATACTAATGCTGAACCACGTGAACTTATTTTTAAAGCATAAATTATAATCGCCATGGCAAATCAAATCACTTATTGTCATTTATACTACAAGGGCTACGAAAACGAGTGTAACCAAAACCAAATACTCGATTCCTATAAGCTACACAATTTCATGGACATGGAAGAGTTTGGAAATGCCCAGCTTTCTTACACGTGTTCATACATTACCCGCATCTGCGTGCATGTCATTGTTGATTTGAAACAGAGTATGTTACATGTCCGCTTTCGTTATCCGTATCCACGTGCATGTCATTGTAGAATGTGCCTACATTATGATGCAAAATAGATAGATCCAATATGGCCGAGACTGATCATCTCAAGTGTTAAAAGAAATATCTACCTATATTTTTCATATCTTAAGTGAAACTTATGATGCAACAAACAATCAGAACAGAGCAGTTGGTGTTAGGATGTGTACTCGTGTCCCTAGCCTCCTAGGCCATTTGCTCTGTCGCAAATCAGACAGTGCAGTGCACATCCACACCCTATGTAACGTGTGAATGTGTTTTGTAACCATGCATCAGTGCAACCAGCAGAGCAAGTCGAGTGCATGAACTCCCGTGCGTCCATGCATAGCAGTGTAGTGCACCCAGTGAAGAGTACTACAGAGTGCATAAATAGGGCCAACACTAAAGGACTTAAAGGCGACTGCCGAAAGGGCCCTTATAAAAGGGGGACACCAAGGATGCCCCTGTAAAGCACCCACATTAAATTTGTTACATGCAAAGAGTTTTATTAATTATTGTGGTGTCATCATCTCATATATTTCACATTCAGCTCATTCATTATTTGTGCAAGTGTTGTTATTTTGTGTTACCAATAGGCTAATAGGAATTTAATTTAAAAAAATTTAGCACTAGGTAAGCAAGTTTCCGTGTTTATAATGTGTTTATAGCAAGTGTGCAAGGAAATAATTCCAGCATGGCATGCCAACCCCCAGCCCGGCAGGTTCAGGCACAAAGCTAGAGCATCAGTATCATCTCTATCGTACAAGGGCACAGCTTCGGTCGCTCGCGCATCGGGGCAAACATCATTGATATGCCAACCATGTTCATTGCAATAGTTCATATAAATTCTGGAATGTTTTTGTTTGATCACCCCTAGAGACTCCTGCCCTTCTCCTCTACGATTTGCATTGCCCAAGGAAGCATAACTATTTCAAATAACCACTTTTTTTGGCTTCGCACCATTCTGTTTCATATCGCCCATGTCGGCAGGTTGTGTCCTGCATCACTGTAAATAGTAACTGCAGAGAAATCTTATTTATCATGCTAAATATATGTGTGGAATTAACACCAATGTATCATTTAGTTGTGTCTAGCCTCACAGATCTTCAGGGAATGGATCCTTATAATACTAATTTCCAGTGCAATGTGTTTCTTTTTATTATTTGCAAATGATAGTTAATGAGTTATTTCGCACTGTGAGTGTGCTCTAGCAGTTATTCGAAGTTTAAACTGTGTGCGTCCAGTCGAAATAGGTCGCAGTTCAGGAAACTGTGCGGTGAAAGGTCTAATTACTTTCAACAATTATGTTATTAATTAATCGAGATTCATTAGGGCGTGTGGTCAGCAATCACAGACCACTGGTTTGGAAACACATTAAGCCAGAGCACTAGGGGCAGTACATGATAAGGGCAGCAGGTACTAAAGGCACAAAATTATGTCTGGGTGAATGGTCTGCAGCACACTGAGATTACCCTAAGTCTCCAGCCCCAACTTCTCCATCATCATTGATACCACCTTCGAGCAATATCTGACAACTAGTTGGGTAACACCACCAAAACACCTAACCAAAACATTCCACAGCCCCAGAAAACTCGCCTACCATCTTTCCTACAACAATACACCCTTTCCAACAAAGTGACAGCCCTCAAGTGTCGTGCTTCTATGTGGTGCAATTTTTTCTCATGAAAATTCCCAACCACCAAAATTTTTCTGATAATTTTCTGTAAAATTATTCCTGTCAGAATAATTGCTGCAATATTTCCTGCCCAACTGCAATCAGGGGATTACGAGGAGAACAACAGAGCCAGCAAAAGCATCACGATGCCTATGAAACATTGCAAGGTTGCTGTAAAACTTGCCACATGATTCAGCGGAAAAAGTGCACGAAAACAGCAAATCAGCCTCCATTGCTATGGAAGGTGAGCATGCACAGGAGAACGGCCATCTTGGGATGGAGTGGTAATGTAAAGCTAATCCTCCCCCCCCCCAGCAAAGATAAAGGAGCAGTCAGATGCAAATGCCCACCCCCTTTTTTTTCCAAAATCTTTGACAGAACAGTCGGGAAGTATCAATTGATGGCAGTGGACTGCATGAGTGGTCCTGCTCACCCCTCTGCTGCCATCGGCCAGCCAATGCCTGTATGGCATATGCAGAGGGGTATAGCTGCGAGAGGGGAGATGCCTCCTCCCCCCAACAAAGTGCAGCCACATCATGTAACACGTGGTCATCGGTGCATGTGGGTTTGTTGATCAACATTGGCTGGCAAAATGCAGGCATGTTTATGGCGTAGCTATGTTTTCAATGTTTGCAACCATTACAACAATAAGTGGCTACAAAATATGATCTCGGCACCCAGTACTGCTAATGCAGCCGGAATACCAGTCCCTCGAGCAACCACACCTTGAGCAAATGCACAATGAGTAATACCAAATAAATGCATCGGGAAAGTGGAGTGGGAAATCTCAGTTCACAACAGACAACACAAATGCAGGACAGCCCAAAATTGGAAACACCCAGTTTTCCGAATTATTATTTGCCAATTTGGGTCAGTAACCTCTTGTGCACTGGCCAGGGGGCAATAATATTCAAGTGTGACACTTGCCAGGTCGAATACCATCGCGAGTGCTTGAACGAAGCCAAACTAGCAATCACGACAGGATTATCATTCACATGTTTGGAATTCAACACAAAAGACAGAAAGTCACACACACATAAAAACTTGCAAGCTGTATTGATGGGATATGAACAGTAAGCAGATTTTTACAATAGCAGACTGTCCAGAAGGAGAGGGCAACAGCTTGCAATGTTGCAATTGTGGAGTAGGTATTAATAAGTGAGACAGTAACAGCACAGAGAGGGCAACCACACATGGAGGACATATGTGTCACGACTGTACAGTGGCAACCAAGCACATAATACAGTTGCCACATGCCCATAGAATGTATGTGGCGAATGTCAACAAAACATATCCACCTGACACGTCAATACTGCAGCAACTTGCCCTAACCACAATACCTCTCACATTCCTTCTGCACAAACCTTACTACCCACAATTGTCAACCATTTATCCCAGACCAATGTTTCGCCCTATGATACTGCTAATTGCCATGTCAACCTATCTTTCCACCCTGTGACACCTTGTCAAGAAAAGAGTTTTGGAGCAACACAGAACATTCAGACACTGCAAGGGAGCAGCACAGGAGGCAGAACCAATGTGTCTAAACCCCCATAACAAACCTGCCAGGACCAAACTCAGTCAAAATTCCAGCCAAATTCCTAACACTTACAACATTCGCCGGAACATCAACCAAAGATCCGATAGCCTTCTGGCCGACTGTACATTATGGTCAACAAGATACAGCATATGCAACGAGGAATGGGCCAGCTGTGTTGGAGCACAAATCTACAGGTAAGCACAATCCTTGTGGCAGTCACTCAAACACTACATGATGCAGTTGATGTGTTTCTGACGTCTACGTATCCCTTGTGCCCATTTGTTCCATTGCAGACACATTAACCACACAGCAACACTCGACCGATCGACATTAGGTCGCAGTCTCGATCAGTGCAGGTTGACAAGAATGGCATTTACACTTTTCTTGCCATCCTGTAACCCATGTCTGTGGGGAATAATATTTAACATTCATCGCAAGAGGTAACTATCGTGATTAATGTCTATGTGGCCTAAATGAGTGTGTCCCATGAACACACCTGTTAGATGCAACAGCCATTGGAGGGAACACTGGGATAAACAATGCCACTTATTCCCACAGCTTTCCGAAGTACATGATGTCGATGGGCCTCGTGGCCGAATCCAGAGTGCGATATGGCTCCAAGTAGTGTCAAAAGTTGTGTAATCACATTCCTGCAGGAAGTGTAAAGTGGCAAGCAGCTCTCTAGCAACATTTATTAATAGGAGCATTTTTAGGCATTTTTAGTGGTGATAACACCACAATTAACTAGGGAAACTGCCCGCTCCAGCATAGAGAGTAGATAACACACCATAGAAGACAGGGCACAGCTCCTCCCTTAATTACGAAATCCGTGTGTTGTCACATCCATATGCATTTCTGTAATTATGACCATTACGACACACACCGATTTTAATATGTTAATTATAATAGTATACATGTAATCATCTATCGAGAATCAGCCACCTGAAGTATAATTTCATTTACTAACACCCTTTAAGTGCTGTGACATACTCTTGACGTCACATTCTTAGCCAATTCTGGGGCTGCGGCATTCGCGAGCATGCCACCAATGTGTTTTAGTTCAATAATATGTACAGTGTCAGTTTCATTTAACATGTTAGTTACTAAGTTACATTTTTTTCATGTTTTCATTTTTGGTGCTGGATTCGCCGTATGTGCGGCGAATCAGATGCCATGTCGTTAGTCAGACTTCAACACTCCGGACAACCAGCAGGGCAGACAGTAAGCTCCACGTACTTCCCTTGGCAATTCAATCTAGGCTGCATTTTCTTTCATCGCAATAGTTAACATAACTCAGAAACATTTAGGTAATTTTAGTTAGCTGAGAGGAGGTCTCCCTGCATCCTAAGGTAGCATTCCAGGACTTCATGCATGAGATGCATTTTTATTTAATTCTTACTTAAGGCTTACGCCTTAATTTCTTAGTAGTGACCACTGGCAGGTCCAGAGCGCCAGGTCCGCTGAACCAAGGGAACAAATTCCTATGTGTAGCAACATTTTGTTGTACCTTTGCAGTAATACAACAGTCATGCCCTAATTAGACGTGTTTTATTGTATTAACTCTCCTGAGTTCATCGGTAACTGCACACTCATAGCAGCATCAACTTTAAAGTGTCTTTCTGTGTATGTTGTTCATTTACGGAGCCTGCCTTCCTCAAGCAGAGTAAATCCAGTGATAATGTAGGCATGCGAAGTGGCCGACAGCTTCGCCCCAAAGGAAATAATCTACATTAAACATAATTTAACTGACAATGAAATTAGCTCTCCTTCATATTGACTGTGTATCCAGAGTTGCCATAGGCCATCGACTGAATGACCCCATTCAACACTGTTCACTCTACCGAACATGGTGCCGGGCACACGATCAGTTCCTGTGCTACACCTGCTCTCAGATGGGACACGAACACATCACAGCACCTATGGAGGGTAACAGTGCGACAAAAGTGCTTAACAACGAACAGCTACAGTCATTGTTGACACCTATCAAACAACAACATAATTAAGACAGTACAGTCAACACTACAATCAACAACAATAATATTGAGGGCTTTTATGTTTTCATGCATCACACTATTTGTACAATTACTCATTTGTCAATTTGTCAGATTTATTTACACTGTAGAGTGCATATGTGTTATGTAAACAGATGTACAGTGAATCGAGTGGGAAATTATATACATCAACTCACATCTAGTGAGGGCCTACATCTGTCAAAACAATCCACTAAGCTAGGTTGTTTACTTGCAAAGTCATCAGATGTTTTAACTTTTGTAAACATACACTGGTTGGACGTGACAACACGTACTACAAAAGACACAACTGTAAACCAAAACAGATGCAAGTCGAACACACCTTCTCGACACTGCAAGTGTAAATTGTAAGTAAAAGTATACATGTACTGCACTGCAGTAAGGCAACAACACAGCAGATGTGCTAAAGTAAATGCGATAGTGTTTTCTAAACAAACGCACGTGGTGTTTATCAGGGTGTGCACAATAAGCAAAGTAAGACTGTATTTTCAAGCAATACCAATCAGCAATTTAAGATACAATAGCAATCAAAATATATTTCATTATTTCCGGAACTTTTCTGGAAAATTTTGCAGCATTTTTCAGTAAAAAAATTCTCAAAACTTTTCAAAATAAACAATAATATTTTCCTGTGTTTTCCCTTGAACAGTAACAAACTTAAAGTGCAACAGTTGATTAAATCAATTTTTAAACCCTTCCTGAGCATTTTTCAAAATAGTTAAGAATTTGAGGAATTTATCACTGACTTTTCAAAAGTCAACAAAACTTTTACAGCATTTATCAAGAGCATTTTTGCAAAACGTTTCAAAGCTATTGTGCAGCAATCATAAGTCAAGAGTCCACAACTAATTTACAAGAAACTTTTTAAGGTAATTCTTCAGTTTTTTAAAATCAAGCAGTATAATGGAAATACACATGCGCCACCCATGCAGCTGGAACAAGTGTTTCAGAGAAAGCGCCAGAGTAATGGTAAAATCTCCTCCTACTGTGTGGTGCGACCGAGGGCCAGCGGCGTACCAACACAATGTTTGTAATTGAAGCCCACGATCCACAGCACGTGGCGGTACGAGATACTGTCCAGAAGCATTTGAATTGCTGTACAAGTGCAGGCCAAACGAAACCATTATGTTTGATGTGAGTACGACCCACAATAGATAGAAATACATTTGAAGAGATAATATGTCCATGTAGGGAAACACAGAATTTGAGAATTCGCAAATAAATATTTACCACAGCAAACAGAACTCGAGTGGGCAAAAACGTGGAGTTGTACCTCAAATAGTACTCCAGCAATTTTATTTGCACGGCTGTGCAAAGTACAAACCAAGCAAAATGAACAAAGTTTGCTAGGCTAATTTGTTTGTCAATGTGAACATCAAAACTTAATCTATTTCAACACCACAGTAAACGTAATTATGCATTGGCAAGATGGCAGGTGTGCGAAACAAATTACGTCTGCAGGAAGGGGAAATGGTACCGTAATTTGTGTACAGTGTGCATTTAGTTATCATCCAGAATGTTTGAGTCGGACTGAAAAGGCCATCAGAGATCATCAAGGCTATATTCTTTGCCAAATGTGCGAACGTATTCTTTTCCGAGCAGAAAAAAATTCCAAAACAGTCAAAACAGAACATTTACAAATGTGTCAACCGGAAATTTGCATGCAAGGGTCACAAGAAACTGTGAGGTGTGAGAGGCATGGACGCAAAACACACTGGCAAAGTCTGACTGGGCAGGACATGACAAATCTAGCTGCCAGGAGATTTTGCTGCAGATAATGCGCATTTCCATCGCCACGATCAGAAGTCAAGTCAGTAGTAGGGGTGGAGTCGTCTAATGCACATCACTGTCTGTGGGAACATTCAGAATGGGCCAGTATGTACCAAAGCCCACTGGCACATTCAACTCCCTTACCCAGAAGAACAGAAGAACCACAGAAAGAAACATCACAACCCACGTGTATTACATACCTGCAACGAAAGAACCATAATAATCGGGAATTATTTACAGCAATCTCAAGAGCCGTAGAAGCTGGTACAACCCCGACCTTATTTCAATGGTTACCAACGTTTTCAGGCCTACCAAGTGAGGACCCACAGGCATTCCTAAAAGACTGCATAACATGTTTAGAGAGATACAGGCTGTGCCAGCAAATGTGGCCAAACTGTAAAGGGAATCAATTGGCAGGCGAGGCAAGCAATTTGTGGAAACCAATCAGTCATTATGGTATTGAGTGGGTAGAATTTCTTAACAGCTTTCAAAGTCGATTTGCCAATACATACTCCTCACTGCAAGCACAGAGCAGGACTGTGCTAGAAGTGCAAAAGCAGGTGAATCCCTGACCGCCTTTGCAACGAGGAAAATAGGGCAAATCAAAAACTTTCATCCACACCTAAGCAAGCATGAGATTCTCGAAGTAGTTGCATCAACTGTAAGAGCGGAAAACAGGCTAGCAATATCACCCTTAATTTGCAGTAGCATGTAGGAGTTAACGCGCTCTGCACATTCTTGGATCAAGCCACCAGAGTGCAAAACATAGAGACTAGAAAGGGTGAAGGAAAACATTTGCGCTGGAGGAAAGACAGAGAGCAGTGGAAGCAGACAGAGGAGTAACCGGTAGTAAACAAGGTAGTAGGAGCAGGTGCATTCCAGACAAGAACATACACAGAACCTAGGATGGCAGCGTGGACATCAGCAACTTCGGGTATGGTAGGAGGCCAATGTGAGCCGCCATTTGCATGCCTTTATTGCAAAGTAGAAAGCAAAATGCATTGGCACACTCAGTGCCCAAAATCCAACCAACCTCAGAACAGCAACAAAACACCAATGGGAAACGGACTGTTGTGATAGGCAAGCCGGATGCTCTCTACCCAAGGGCAAAGGGCCCCCGTGGTACACCGCCTCCTCAACAAGTAGAGCAGGCAGAAATCAAAAGTCAGCAACCATGCATACAGTTAATCAACCAAACACAAAACAGAATTGTGGTACATTTAAATCAGCTACCATGCCATGCATTAATAGATACAGAAGACAGTCATAATTTAGTACATGTCGGATTTGTGGACATGAGCAAGATTACACCAAGTACACAAGTATTACACCTCGCAACAAAGCAGAACGCAGGGGAATCAATGCGGGAGTCACTGATTACCGTCCGAATTAGAGACGTGAACACCTCACCACAGCCGTAGTGTCTACGGACATATGGGAGAATGCCATTTTGTATATCCCCCGGTTAAGCTAACAAAAAGCCATTGTTGAGCAAGCCACCCACATGATAATTTCGGCATGAAGGATAGGCGAACAGTGTAAGACAATGATTCTCGAACCACTGGTAATGAGCCCAGAGTGCAACTAGGTGAACTCGATTATGAGGTACCTCTGTTTAATACAGGGAGATGGTGCAACGTATATTGGACGAACGATAAGAAGTTTTTGCGGCAAGAGACCCACTCTGTCAAACAACTGCAGCTGAACATTGTATTCCACTGTAACATGACCGACCAATCTACTCTGGACCCAGAAGTTACCAATGTGTCACCTCCATCACGCAGACTAATCAGGTGTGGAGGCGAATGAACGGCATCTAAGTCGAAACATGACAGCATCGTCCTGAAGCAGCCTGGAAGCTATACATGCCCAGAAGTGGACGAGCACAGGTGCAACATCGTGCACATTATGCACTATTGGCAGGCCACCCTGATGCATCACAAACCACAAGAAATGATCAGAACCATTTCCACTGGCCTGGCATTACCAGAGACATCTGGCAATATGTGAGGGGGTGCGTAAAGTATAACCTTTCCAAGAGTAGGAAACCAGATAGAGTAAACCAACAACAACCACGGAAGCCACAGGAGCCATTCGAGACCATCTCGCAGGACCTGATTGGGCCATGTCCAAGCACCCCTAACGGAAAGAGATTCATTCTTGTGGTGAGTGACTTGTTCTCAAGATGGGCGAAAGCATATCCAGTTTCTAGTGCACGGGCACTCAACTTAGCCCATGTACTGGAGACAGAATTCTGCCCCCAATGGGGCTTATTAGACAATGGTACACAATTGACGGGAAGTATAGGAGAGCATTGTGTACCAGGTGGGTAGTCCAGCATCATACAACGGCCATGTACTTCCCGCAGTCCAACTCAACTGAGAGGAGGAATCAAGACCTCAAGACTGAGTTGTGCCTGTGGGTAGGATCAAACCATGAAAGTGGGGCTGAACTTCTGACCGCAGCCTTGTTCACAATCAGATGGAGGGTGAACCTAGCCACAGGTCAATCACCAGCTGCCATTCTGCAGGGAAGATAGCTGCCCGTTCCTGGAGAATTCAGAATACGACAGGCAAACAGCGATACATCAGAATGGCTCAGTAGGTAGGCGACAGCACCGAGAGTAAGATCTGTAAAATGCACACATTCGCCAGGAGAGGTACATAGGACAATGGGTACAAGCAACAACATGCCCATCAAAGAGGCTCAGGCCGGGACAACATGTTTACGTCTGCAAGCACAGACTGAGCAGCACAAAGCACAACTTTTGTGTGGGGTTTGCCCCTAAGTAGAGCAGACCATATGTTGTAAAACTGCTGAGGTATAAAACTTACTTCATCAATGTCAGCAGCAGGCACAAGGTGGCCGTACACAACGACGACCTTCGCCTAGCCATGCAAGGACCCAGCACAGAGGCTCCTGAGCAAGAGGAAAGTCCCAATGACCAAGAGCATATAACAGAAATGTCCAGTGGTGAAGCAGAGGTAAGCTCAAGCACAGATGGGAGTACATTTTGGCAACTTTGTCCCACTGCCACACCCGATAGCCATAGGCCCATAAAGTTGGCTGGGGTGAAGAGGGGCATGAGGAAGAGGTCACACCGTCTCAAACATATAATGACATTAATATCGCAGGCACTGCAAACCGAAGTGAGCTAGACCAGCGTGTCACGACACAAAGTGCAGAAACACTGCCTTTGGAAGAAGTCGCACAAAGGGAATCAGTGGGGGCAACTGCGGGCCAGATCAGCCCATGGGAAAGCTGCCAACAAAACTTCGCCACGATGCCAATGAAGACTACGATACCAGCTGAACTCACATCAGAAGACCGCATCATGCGGACCGGGGATTGTTCAACAGAACGAGAATCAAGTCCAGCAAGGGACAGTATAACTGTCCCCTCGCCAGAAGAAAAAAGAGCAATGAGAGGTCCGAAGAGCAGCGACAGCATCAGCAGCAGCGACAATGAGTCGACAGAAGAGCCGGTCTCGACTCCTCCCCGCCGTTTCAAGCATCAGCATCTACATCGGCCAGCGTGCCCCACATTTGAAATGGGAACAATCCCCTTCGGTAACCACGGGTATTGGCATCACCATCAGCAGGGTTATCGCCCTGGAGCATCGGGAGGCAGCACAGCACAGCATCATCGCGGGCCTTACAATCTGAGGCCCCGCAGCCATCTTCAACCACCAAAGTCCTGTTGCACCTAGCAGTATGGTAATCCTTTGGGGGTCTGCAAGGACAAAATGGTTACCAGAGAGGGGCATGTTCCTGATGTCCATATACTCCTTATGCCCGTTTGTTCCATCGCAGATGCATTAACATCACAGAAAACTTGACTGATCGACATTAGGTCGCTGTTTCGATCAGTACTAGTCGACAAGAAGAGCATGTACACTTTCCTTGCGGACCTGTACCTGGTGGCCAGGGGTCATAATATTTAACATTCATCACGAGAGGTAACTCTCATGATGAATGGATATGTGACCTAAATGAGTGTGTCCCATGAAGTTACAACCGTTAGATGCAACAACCATTGGAGGCAACACTGGGATAAGTGGCACAGCTTATTCCCACAGCTTTCCACTGTGCGTTATGTCGACAGGCTTCGTGGCCGAATCCGGAGTTTGACGTGTCTCCAAATAGTGTCAAAAGACAGGGAATCACATTTCTGTAGGAAGTGTAAGGTGGCGAGCGGCTCCCTATCCACATTAATTAATAAAAGCGTTTTTAGGAATTTCTGTGACAATTACACCACGATTAACTAGGGAATTGCCAAGGGGGGTACACGGAGCTTACCGTCTGCTGGAGTACTGAAGTCTGACTAACAACATGCCATAGGTTTCGTTGCATGTCCGGCGAATCCAGCGCCAAAATGAACACATGAATAAAACTGAACTTAATGAATAACATGCTAAGTGAAATTGGTGTTCTACATTCTTAAGATTACTAAACTAAAAAAATTGGTGACATACTCGTGAACACCGGAGCCCCACGATGACCCTGCTGGTGGTGAAGAGCTGCTGCCTGTGCTCACCGAATGGGTTCGTTCCCATCGAAAGTGCTGTATGCCGGCCGATGTTGATGCTAACGCTTGGAGTGGCAGAGAGGGGTTGAGACCTGCTCTTCCATCGACTCGTCGTCACTGCTTCTGCTACTGCAGTCGCTGCTCTTTGGACCCCACGATATTCCTTCTTCTGGCGAGGGGGGAGGTATGCTTTCCCTTGCTGAATTTGATGCTCCTTCTGTTGAACCTTCCCCTGCGCTCTTGATGAGGTCCTCCAATGTGTATCGTAGTCTTCATTGGCGTCGAGGCGAAGTCCAGTGGGCAGCTTCGCTGGGGTCTGATTGGGCCCGCAGTTGTCCCCACTGACTCGAATTGTGCGACGTCTTGCTAAGACAGTGTCTCTACTCTGGGTTTCGTGACACTCCGGTCTGGCTCACTTTAGTTTGCATCACCTGCGATTTTGATGTTATGTGTTTGAGATTCTGTGACCTCTTCCTCTTGTCCCTCCTCTTCCCCTGCCAACCTTATGGGCATATGATTACCGGGTGTGGCAGTGGGAAAAATTGCCGAAGAGCACTACCATTTGTGCATTAGCTTGCCTCCTTTTTCCCATTGGGCATTTCTGCTACATGTAATTGGCCACCTTGCGCTTGCTGCTGACCTTGATGAGGTAAATTGTATACCTCAGTGCTTTTACAACAACATATGGTCTGCTCCACTTTGGGGCATTCCCTGCGCAAAAGTTGCTCTTTGTGCAGCTCAGCCTGTGCTCACGGATATAAACACGTTGTCCCGGCCTGAGCCTCTTTTGTGGGTGGATTGTTGCTGGTACCCATTTTCACATGTACTGCTCCTCGTGTATGTATTCGTTTTTCAGGTCTTGCTCCTGGTGCTGTCACCTATCTGCTGTGCTTTCTGTTGCATCGCTGTTTGCCTGTCGAATTCTGAACTCTCCAGGGAAGGGCAGTTCCCTTCCCTGCAGAATGGCAGCTGGTGATTGACCTGTGGCTAGGTTCACCCACTACCTGATTGTGAAAAAGGCCGCCAGTAGATGTTCAGCCCAACTTGCGTGGTTTGTTCCTACCCACAGGCACAACTGAGTCTTGAGGTCTTGATTCCTCCTTTCAGTTGGGTTAGCCTGCGGGTGGTACATGGTCATTGTATGATGCTGGATTAATAACTTGGTGCACAATTCTCTCCAATACTTCACTGAAAGTTGGGTACATTGTCTGTCTAGAGGATGCGTGGGTAGCCCCCTCTGGGGTATAATTCGGTATCCAGTACATAGGCTATGGTGCGTGCCCGTGTACTAGAAACTGGATATGCTTTCGCCCATCTTGAGAACAAGTCACTCACCACAAGAATGAATCTCTTTCCGTTAGGGGTGCTTGGACATGGCCCAATCAGGTCCTGCGAGATGGTCTCGAATGGCTCCTGTGGCTTCCGTGGTTGTTGTTGGTTTACTCTATCTGGTTTCCTACTCTTGGAAAGGTTATACTTTACGCACCCCCTCACATATTGCCAGATGTCTCTGGTAATGCCAGGCCAGTGGAAATGGTTCTGATCATTTCTTGTGGTTTGTGATGCATCAGGGTGGCCTGCCAATAGTGCATAATGTGCACGATGTTGCACCTGTGCTCGTCCACTTCTGGGCATGTATAGCTTCCAGGCTGCTTCAGGACGATGCTGTCATGTTTCGACTTAGATGCCGTTCATTCGCCTCCACACCTGATTAGTCTGCGTGATGGAGGTGACACATTGGTAACTTCTGGGTCCAGAGTAGATTGGTCGGTCATGTTACAGTGGAATACAATGTTCAGCTGCAGTTGTTTGACAGAGTGGGTCTCTTGCCGCAAAAACTTCTTATCGTTCGTCCAATATACGTTGCACCATCTCCCTGTATTAAACAGAGGTACCTCATAATCGAGTTCACCTAGTTGCACTCTGGGCTCATTACCAGTGGTTCGAGAATCATTGTCTTACACTGTTCGCCTATCCTTCATGCCGAAATTATCATGTGGGTGGCTTGCTCAACAATGGCTTTTTGTTAGCTTAACCGGGGGATATACAAAATGGCATTCTCCCATATGTCCGTAGACACTACGGCTGTGGTGAGGTGTTCACGTCTCTAATTCGGACGGTAATCAGTGACTCCCGCATTGATTCCCCTGCGTTCTGCTTTGTTGCGAGGTGTAATACTTGTGTACTTGGTGTAATCTTGCTCATGTCCACAAATCCGACATGTACTAAATTATGACTGTCTTCTGTATCTATTAATGCATGGCATGGTAGCTGATTTAAATGTACCACAATTCTGTTTTGTGTTTGGTTGATTAACTGTATGCATGGTTGCTGACTTTTGATTTCTGCCTGCTCTACTTGTTGAGGAGGCGGTGTACCACGGGGGCCCTTTGCCCTTGGGTAGAGAGCATCCGGCTTGCCTATCACAACAGTCCGTTTCCCATTGGTGTTTTGTTGCTGTTCTGAGGTTGGTTGGATTTTGGGCACTGAGTGTGCCAATGCATTTTGCTTTCTACTTTGCAATAAAGGCATGCAAATGGCGGCTCACATTGGCCTCCTACCATACCCGAAGTTGCTGATGTCCACGCTGCCATCCTAGGTTCTGTGTATGTTCTTGTCTGGAATGCACCTGCTCCTACTACCTTGTTTACTACCGGTTACTCCTCTGTCTGCTTCCACTGCTCTCTGTCTTTCCTCCAGCGCAAATGTTTTCCTTCACCCTTTCTAGTCTCTATGTTTTGCACTCTGGTGGCTTGATCCAAGAATGTGCAGAGCGCGTTAACTCCTACATGCTACTGCAAATTAAGGGTGATATTGCTAGCCTGTTTTCCGCTCTTACAGTTGATGCAACTACTTCGAGAATCTCATGCTTGCTTAGGTGTGGATGAAAGTTTTTGATTTGCCCTATTTTCCTCGTTGCAAAGGCGGTCAGGGATTCACCTGCTTTTGCACTTCTAGCACAGTCCTGCTCTGTGCTTGCAGTGAGGAGTATGTATTGGCAAATCGACTTTGAAAGCTGTTAAGAAATTCTACCCACTCAATACCATAATGACTGATTGGTTTCCACAAATTGCTTGCCTCGCCTGCCAATTGATTCCCTTTACAGTTTGGCCACATTTGCTGGCACAGCCTGTATCTCTCTAAACATGTTATGCAGTCTTTTAGGAATGCCTGTGGGTCCTCACTTGGTAGGCCTGAAAACGTTGGTAACCATTGAAATAAGGTCGGGGTTGTACCAGCTTCTACGGCTCTTGAGATTGCTGTAAATAATTCCCGATTATTATGGTTCTTTCGTTGCAGGTATGTAATACACGTGGGTTGTGATGTTTCTTTCTGTGGTTCTTCTGTTCTTCTGGGTAAGGGAGTTGAATGTGCCAGTGGGCTTTGGTACATACTGGCCCATTCTGAATGTTCCCACAGACAGTGATGTGCATTAGACGACTCCACCCCTACTACTGACTTGACTTCTGATCGTGGCGATGGAAATGCGCATTATCTGCAGCAAAATCTCCTGGCAGCTAGATTTGTCATGTCCTGCCCAGTCAGACTTTGCCAGTGTGTTTTGCGTCCATGCCTCTCACACCTCACAGTTTCTTGTGACCCTTGCATGCAAATTTCCGGTTGACACATTTGTAAATGTTCTGTTTTGACTGTTTTGGAATTTTTTTCTGCTCGGAAAAGAATACGTTCGCACATTTGGCAAAGAATATAGCCTTGATGATCTCTGATGGCCTTTTCAGTCCGACTCAAACATTCTGGATGATAACTAAATGCACACTGTACACAAATTACGGTACCATTTCCCCTTCCTGCAGACGTAATTTGTTTCGCACACCTGCCATCTTGCCAATGCATAATTACGTTTACTGTGGTGTTGAAATAGATTAAGTTTTGATGTTCACATTGACAAACAAATTAGCCTAGCAAACTTTGTTCATTTTGCTTGGTTTGTACTTTGCACAGCCGTGCAAATAAAATTGCTGGAGTACTATTTGAGGTACAACTCCACGTTTTTGCCCACTCGAGTTCTGTTTGCTGTGGTAAATATTTATTTGCGAATTCTCAAATTCTGTGTTTCCCTACATGGACATATTATCTCTTCAAATGTATTTCTATCTATTGTGGGTCGTACTCACATCAAACATAATGGTTTCGTTTGGCCTGCACTTGTACAGCAATTCAAATGCTTCTGGACAGTATCTCGTACCGCCACGTGCTGTGGATCGTGGGCTTCAATTACAAACATTGTGTTGGTACGCCGCTGGCCCTCGGTCGCACCACACAGTAGGAGGAGATTTTACCATTACTCTGGCGCTTTCTCTGAAACACTTGTTCCAGCTGCATGGGTGGCGCATGTGTATTTCCATTATACTGCTTGATTTTAAAAAACTGAAGAATTACCTTAAAAAGTTTCTTGTAAATTAGTTGTGGACTCTTGACTTATGATTGCTGCACAATAGCTTTGAAACGTTTTGCAAAAATGCTCTTGATAAATGCTGTAAAAGTTTTGTTGACTTTTGAAAAGTCAGTGATAAATTCCTCAAATTCTTAACTATTTTGAAAAATGCTCAGGAAGGGTTTAAAAATTGATTTAATCAACTGTTGCACTTTAAGTTTGTTACTGTTCAAGGGAAAACACAGGAAAATATTATTGTTTATTTTGAAAAGTTTTGAGAATTTTTTTACTGAAAAATGCTGCAAAATTTTCCAGAAAAGTTCCGGAAATAATGAAATATATTTTGATTGCTATTGTATCTTAAATTGCTGATTGGTATTGCTTGAAAATACAGTCTTACTTTGCTTATTGTGCACACCCTGATAAACACCACGTGCGTTTGTTTAGAAAACACTATCGCATTTACTTTAGCACATCTGCTGTGTTGTTGCCTTACTGCAGTGCAGTACATGTATACTTTTACTTACAATTTACACTTGCAGTGTCGAGAAGGTGTGTTCGACTTGCATCTGTTTTGGTTTACAGTTGTGTCTTTTGTAGTACGTGTTGTCACGTCCAACCAGTGTATGTTTACAAAAGTTAAAACATCTGATGACTTTGCAAGTAAACAACCTAGCTTAGTGGATTGTTTTGACAGATGTAGGCCCTCACTAGATGTGAGTTGATGTATATAATTTCCCACTCGATTCACTGTACATCTGTTTACATAACACATATGCACTCTACAGTGTAAATAAATCTGACAAATTGACAAATGAGTAATTGTACAAATAGTGTGATGCATGAAAACATAAAAGCCCTCAATATTATTGTTGTTGATTGTAGTGTTGACTGTACTGTCTTAATTATGTTGTTGTTTGATAGGTGTCAACAATGACTGTAGCTGTTCGTTGTTAAGCACTTTTGTCGCACTGTTACCCTCCATAGGTGCTGTGATGTGTTCGTGTCCCATCTGAGAGCAGGTGTAGCACAGGAACTGATCGTGTGCCCGGCACCATGTTCGGTAGAGTGAACAGTGTTGAATGGGGTCATTCAGTCGATGGCCTATGGCAACTCTGGATACACAGTCAATATGAAGGAGAGCTAATTTCATTGTCAGTTAAATTATGTTTAATGTAGATTATTTCCTTTGGGGCGAAGCTGTCGGCCACTTCGCATGCCTACATTATCACTGGATTTACTCTGCTTGAGGAAGGCAGGCTCCGTAAATGAACAACATACACAGAAAGACACTTTAAAGTTGATGCTGCTATGAGTGTGCAGTTACCGATGAACTCAGGAGAGTTAATACAATAAAACACGTCTAATTAGGGCATGACTGTTGTATTACTGCAAAGGTACAACAAAATGTTGCTACACATAGGAATTTGTTCCCTTGGTTCAGCGGACCTGGCGCTCTGGACCTGCCAGTGGTCACTACTAAGAAATTAAGGCGTAAGCCTTAAGTAAGAATTAAATAAAAATGCATCTCATGCATGAAGTCCTGGAATGCTACCTTAGGATGCAGGGAGACCTCCTCTCAGCTAACTAAAATTACCTAAATGTTTCTGAGTTATGTTAACTATTGCGATGAAAGAAAATGCAGCCTAGATTGAATTGCCAAGGGAAGTACGTGGAGCTTACTGTCTGCCCTGCTGGTTGTCCGGAGTGTTGAAGTCTGACTAACGACATGGCATCTGATTCGCCGCACATACGGCGAATCCAGCACCAAAAATGAAAACATGAAAAAAATGTAACTTAGTAACTAACATGTTAAATGAAACTGACACTGTACATATTATTGAACTAAAACACATTGGTGGCATGCTCGCGAATGCCGCAGCCCCAGAATTGGCTAAGAATGTGACGTCAAGAGTATGTCACAGCACTTAAAGGGTGTTAGTAAATGAAATTATACTTCAGGTGGCTGATTCTCGATAGATGATTACATGTATACTATTATAATTAACATATTAAAATCGGTGTGTGTCGTAATGGTCATAATTACAGAAATGCATATGGATGTGACAACACACGGATTTCGTAATTAAGGGAGGAGCTGTGCCCTGTCTTCTATGGTGTGTTATCTACTCTCTATGCTGGAGCGGGCAGTTTCCCTAGTTAATTGTGGTGTTATCACCACTAAAAATGCCTAAAAATGCTCCTATTAATAAATGTTGCTAGAGAGCTGCTTGCCACTTTACACTTCCTGCAGGAATGTGATTACACAACTTTTGACACTACTTGGAGCCATATCGCACTCTGGATTCGGCCACGAGGCCCATCGACATCATGTACTTCGGAAAGCTGTGGGAATAAGTGGCATTGTTTATCCCAGTGTTCCCTCCAATGGCTGTTGCATCTAACAGGTGTGTTCATGGGACACACTCATTTAGGCCACATAGACATTAATCACGATAGTTACCTCTTGCGATGAATGTTAAATATTATTCCCCACAGACATGGGTTACAGGATGGCAAGAAAAGTGTAAATGCCATTCTTGTCAACCTGCACTGATCGAGACTGCGACCTAATGTCGATCGGTCGAGTGTTGCTGTGTGGTTAATGTGTCTGCAATGGAACAAATGGGCACAAGGGATACGTAGACGTCAGAAACACATCAACTGCATCATGTAGTGTTTGAGTGACTGCCACAAGGATTGTGCTTACCTGTAGATTTGTGCTCCAACACAGCTGGCCCATTCCTCGTTGCATATGCTGTATCTTGTTGACCATAATGTACAGTCGGCCAGAAGGCTATCGGATCTTTGGTTGATGTTCCGGCGAATGTTGTAAGTGTTAGGAATTTGGCTGGAATTTTGACTGAGTTTGGTCCTGGCAGGTTTGTTATGGGGGTTTAGACACATTGGTTCTGCCTCCTGTGCTGCTCCCTTGCAGTGTCTGAATGTTCTGTGTTGCTCCAAAACTCTTTTCTTGACAAGGTGTCACAGGGTGGAAAGATAGGTTGACATGGCAATTAGCAGTATCATAGGGCGAAACATTGGTCTGGGATAAATGGTTGACAATTGTGGGTAGTAAGGTTTGTGCAGAAGGAATGTGAGAGGTATTGTGGTTAGGGCAAGTTGCTGCAGTATTGACGTGTCAGGTGGATATGTTTTGTTGACATTCGCCACATACATTCTATGGGCATGTGGCAACTGTATTATGTGCTTGGTTGCCACTGTACAGTCGTGACACATATGTCCTCCATGTGTGGTTGCCCTCTCTGTGCTGTTACTGTCTCACTTATTAATACCTACTCCACAATTGCAACATTGCAAGCTGTTGCCCTCTCCTTCTGGACAGTCTGCTATTGTAAAAATCTGCTTACTGTTCATATCCCATCAATACAGCTTGCAAGTTTTTATGTGTGTGTGACTTTCTGTCTTTTGTGTTGAATTCCAAACATGTGAATGATAATCCTGTCGTGATTGCTAGTTTGGCTTCGTTCAAGCACTCGCGATGGTATTCGACCTGGCAAGTGTCACACTTGAATATTATTGCCCCCTGGCCAGTGCACAAGAGGTTACTGACCCAAATTGGCAAATAATAATTCGGAAAACTGGGTGTTTCCAATTTTGGGCTGTCCTGCATTTGTGTTGTCTGTTGTGAACTGAGATTTCCCACTCCACTTTCCCGATGCATTTATTTGGTATTACTCATTGTGCATTTGCTCAAGGTGTGGTTGCTCGAGGGACTGGTATTCCGGCTGCATTAGCAGTACTGGGTGCCGAGATCATATTTTGTAGCCACTTATTGTTGTAATGGTTGCAAACATTGAAAACATAGCTACGCCATAAACATGCCTGCATTTTGCCAGCCAATGTTGATCAACAAACCCACATGCACCGATGACCACGTGTTACATGATGTGGCTGCACTTTGTTGGGGGGAGGAGGCATCTCCCCTCTCGCAGCTATACCCCTCTGCATATGCCATACAGGCATTGGCTGGCCGATGGCAGCAGAGGGGTGAGCAGGACCACTCATGCAGTCCACTGCCATCAATTGATACTTCCCGACTGTTCTGTCAAAGATTTTGGAAAAAAAAGGGGGTGGGCATTTGCATCTGACTGCTCCTTTATCTTTGCTGGGGGGGGGGAGGATTAGCTTTACATTACCACTCCATCCCAAGATGGCCGTTCTCCTGTGCATGCTCACCTTCCATAGCAATGGAGGCTGATTTGCTGTTTTCGTGCACTTTTTCCGCTGAATCATGTGGCAAGTTTTACAGCAACCTTGCAATGTTTCATAGGCATCGTGATGCTTTTGCTGGCTCTGTTGTTCTCCTCGTAATCCCCTGATTGCAGTTGGGCAGGAAATATTGCAGCAATTATTCTGACAGGAATAATTTTACAGAAAATTATCAGAAAAATTTTGGTGGTTGGGAATTTTCATGAGAAAAAATTGAACCACATAGAAGCACGACACTTGAGGGCTGTCACTTTGTTGGAAAGGGTGTATTGTTGTAGGAAAGATGGTAGGCGAGTTTTCTGGGGCTGTGGAATGTTTTGGTTAGGTGTTTTGGTGGTGTTACCCAACTAGTTGTCAGATATTGCTCGAAGGTGGTATCAATGATGATGGAGAAGTTGGGGCTGGAGACTTAGGGTAATCTCAGTGTGCTGCAGACCATTCACCCAGACATAATTTTGTGCCTTTAGTACCTGCTGCCCTTATCATGTACTGCCCCTAGTGCTCTGGCTTAATGTGTTTCCAAACCAGTGGTCTGTGATTGCTGACCACACGCCCTAATGAATCTCGATTAATTAATAACATAATTGTTGAAAGTAATTAGACCTTTCACCGCACAGTTTCCTGAACTGCGACCTATTTCGACTGGACGCACACAGTTTAAACTTCGAATAACTGCTAGAGCACACTCACAGTGCGAAATAACTCATTAACTATCATTTGCAAATAATAAAAAGAAACACATTGCACTGGAAATTAGTATTATAAGGATCCATTCCCTGAAGATCTGTGAGGCTAGACACAACTAAATGATACATTGGTGTTAATTCCACACATATATTTAGCATGATAAATAAGATTTCTCTGCAGTTACTATTTACAGTGATGCAGGACACAACCTGCCGACATGGGCGATATGAAACAGAATGGTGCGAAGCCAAAAAAAGTGGTTATTTGAAATAGTTATGCTTCCTTGGGCAATGCAAATCGTAGAGGAGAAGGGCAGGAGTCTCTAGGGGTGATCAAACAAAAACATTCCAGAATTTATATGAACTATTGCAATGAACATGGTTGGCATATCAATGATGTTTGCCCCGATGCGCGAGCGACCGAAGCTGTGCCCTTGTACGATAGAGATGATACTGATGCTCTAGCTTTGTGCCTGAACCTGCCGGGCTGGGGGTTGGCATGCCATGCTGGAATTATTTCCTTGCACACTTGCTATAAACACATTATAAACACGGAAACTTGCTTACCTAGTGCTAAATTTTTTTAAATTAAATTCCTATTAGCCTATTGGTAACACAAAATAACAACACTTGCACAAATAATGAATGAGCTGAATGTGAAATATATGAGATGATGACACCACAATAATTAATAAAACTCTTTGCATGTAACAAATTTAATGTGGGTGCTTTACAGGGGCATCCTTGGTGTCCCCCTTTTATAAGGGCCCTTTCGGCAGTCGCCTTTAAGTCCTTTAGTGTTGGCCCTATTTATGCACTCTGTAGTACTCTTCACTGGGTGCACTACACTGCTATGCATGGACGCACGGGAGTTCATGCACTCGACTTGCTCTGCTGGTTGCACTGATGCATGGTTACAAAACACATTCACACGTTACATAGGGTGTGGATGTGCACTGCACTGTCTGATTTGCGACAGAGCAAATGGCCTAGGAGGCTAGGGACACGAGTACACATCCTAACACCAACTGCTCTGTTCTGATTGTTTGTTGCATCATAAGTTTCACTTAAGATATGAAAAATATAGGTAGATATTTCTTTTAACACTTGAGATGATCAGTCTCGGCCATATTGGATCTATCTATTTTGCATCATAATGTAGGCACATTCTACAATGACATGCACGTGGATACGGATAACGAAAGCGGACATGTAACATACTCTGTTTCAAATCAACAATGACATGCACGCAGATGCGGGTAATGTATGAACACGTGTAAGAAAGCTGGGCATTTCCAAACTCTTCCATGTCCATGAAATTGTGTAGCTTATAGGAATCGAGTATTTGGTTTTGGTTACACTCGTTTTCGTAGCCCTTGTAGTATAAATGACAATAAGTGATTTGATTTGCCATGGCGATTATAATTTATGCTTTAAAAATAAGTTCACGTGGTTCAGCATTAGTATTACCACATTTTTTTTTTAACTCTGTAAAAATATACAAATGAGATGTGTATGTATATTATGAAACCTATATATTTAATTTGCAACGGCTGACACATCATAAATAATAACTTCTCATTCTTTAACAAGTGGTTAATTTTTCACTGCCTTTATTAACTTTTAAGGGAGAAATAAATTTTCCTTACAGGTGACTACAGCAGTTAACCTACTCACATTAGTAAAGCAAAGTCAAAATCATAAAACGCACAAAGGATTATTCTGTGCACTGTTGTTCCGTAAAGTTCAAAGCAAAATGTATAATGTTGGTTTTTTTTTTTTTTTGCGAAAATACTACAAAATCTGATATAGTGGGGATTGATCCCCATTACGGAAATACCAACGCACACTACCAACTAAGTTTCAATTCGAAACGAATTCCTGCGTATATTTACAACCTTATGTTTCTTTAGACACGACTTAAAAGAATATTTTAGCGAAATATTTTTTTGTAAATGCAGATTCATACTGGCGTATTCTGATCTGGAGGCTCATTAATTTGTTCTTTTTATGCGTCTATAAGGTCTTTTTTTATACATATCTGTAAAAAGAAAAAAACTGGTATTATAATCATCATTGCTCAAGACGGACATATAAATCAAATATTTTTAGAGTAAAATTTACCACTGTAGTGAAATCCGCATAAGATTTCTGTTTGTTATGTTATGTTTATAATATTTTTTTCCTCATGACACAAGGCGGAAAATGGATCTCGAAAACGGGTGTTGCAGAAAATTGGAGCCGCGTTTTGAGGAAGTATTTGTTAAGGTGAGCCTTAGTTGTAACTATGTATTCTGGTAATTACCGCATGTTCCATTTTTTTTTTGGTTACAGTATGTTAGTTTCTTTCAACTACATAAGTTTTGCAGGGAAGCAAAAGTGCACCAAGTCGTCAATGTACGTTTGAAAAAAAAAAACTCGCATAAAGCTTAGGATGTGTTTGATTTCGGTGCAATATGCCGTTGACCCCTTCCGTTTCACGAGCTCTTGCTCTTCATGAGCAATATTTGTTGCTGAAATCGGGCGCGTGTGTTCTTTTCGATCTCGTAATATTCTATAGGAGTTTCATGTGCCTTTGTGATGTTTTCAATTGTTTTTCGCGGTCATCCAGAGTTATAAACTCAAAACAAACACAAACAAATGAAGTATTTAAACATAAGTATACTATGGCGTATACATACATACACTCGCAATTAGGCTACCACCTGGTGGCGAGCTCTCTCACCTCTCCTTCACCCAACCAACTCCTTTTCCACTCCCTTCTTGAATTTACCAACCCCTCTCACAGATACCAATTCCTCCCTCAACACATTCCACTCCCTCACATACCTCACAAGCATGGACTGCCTACCCTGCTCCATTCTCCTCCACACCCTCTGAAGCTTCTCACTGTTGTTTCCTCTTCCCCTAAACACCCCCTTACTTAGCTTGCACACAGCTAGAATGTGACAACACAGCATCTATCGGTAAGGAAGCTGTAGCCACAATTTTTTTTAGTTTGTTTGGCATTATCCTCAGCAATGAGTTGTTTTTGCTTTACACACAAAAATGTGTCGATTGTTGCATAAAAATAATTCATAGATTTCGAAGTGTTGAATGGTGAGGTCGTTCTTTCATCATCATCGTAAATTTCCATAGCATGATCATGTTTATTGTCTTAGTCTCCTTTTCTACCACTATCCCCATTTTTTTCTTATACCATTCTTTAACAAATCACAAAACTTAAGAATGTTTTTTCGAGTCGAAAATAAAGTTGGCTAAACCGAGTAGTTTAGGTATGTGTTGTCTGAAAATGGAATGTATAAGTGAAGTAACTCTTTCAGGTTCACCACGTATTTCTGAGTTAAAACATACAGCAAGTACACAAATATCTTGAAGGTAATCACCAATTTGGCGGTGGTAATATGCTTTAAGTTTTCTGCGAGTGTTAGAGGCCGTTTGTAGTATAGAGTAAAAACATTGAACATAATCACAAAATTTTCATCGATGTAGTCGAGGGGTTTGAAATCAGGTTCGATTAATGCATGCTGCTTAGCCACTATATTTGAAAATATCGGGCAGAGTAATATCACCATCAACTTGTTGTACTGCAAAAGGGAAGAGAAATGTGGTAATTTAAGGTAGATGTCGAAACACAGGTCTTTTATGCGAGGGAAATGGACCATTGTGATTATCGGTTTTAGAATGTCGTAATGGTGCTTGATAGCCAAAAGACATGTTAGGAGAGGCAAAGCTTTTTCAAATATATTTAGTAATGGGTTAAACACATCCCCATTGCGAAAGACTTGGTAAACTAGGTGGTCGAGAACTACCTAGTACTCTTGTATTTCTAGACTAAAGGACAACTCCCTTTCACAAACAATAGAAAACATTCCACTGCCAAACAACAACACCAAGTTGCCACACCGTCTTGTTAATAAAATGTCAGAAAAGATGTAATAAGTCGCCTTACAACAGTCACTGATGATTATTTCTTTTTTTTTATACGAGTTCGAATCCCCATTATCACCACCACCATCTCTAGTATTGGATTCGCCAAAGATGAAATATTTGTACACATTGAACAGGTTTGTCCAACCAAGAGGACCTTCACATAAAGACAAATGCAAAAAGTAAAGAACATCTGTCTTGTTGAATCCTGCGTACAAGTGATTGATTACATTTTTGTGGGTACACCAGATGCTCAAGATGAACTTTGGCTACCAGTTCGGGTTGAAAAACTTGAACACACATCTAATCAACTTTATTAAATTTTTACTGTCGACATAGCGAACGAACAATGACAACACACTCCTCACATAACCACAATTTACTATCTCCAATAAAACAAAGACGAACCAGTCATAATTTTCTTTAAATGTATCTAATGATGCAGGTCCATATAACCATATTCAAGTAGGATAGTCTTCATCTCCGTTGTATACACATTCATTGCCATATAATTCATCTCTACTTCATTTCGAACAATTTTTGGAATATTTATGTTTATGCTGATCTTGCCATCACCATTGTTGCTTACCCAAAATCCACTTGTTCTGCCATTCAATGATATTTGTGTTTTTAATTTCGATATTATTTGCTTTGCAATAGCATGTGTAGAAAGTGTAGGCTACAAAAAAAAGTCTGAATTTTCAGCCAATAAACCATCTATAAGTGCATGCATGAAATTTTCCTTGTAATGATAAAAGTCAATGTCGGGTTGTCGTATCACCTCCTCGAAACGATCAATCACATACAATTGATTTTTACTAAAGTGGTAAACTTTATAATCATAAAGAGTAACCTGATGTTTGGCACTTCCCAACGCGTACTTGGAAAAGATGGTGTTGGATGAAATGTCCAGTTTTTCCACATTAAACAAAGTGTTCTCCAACTGGTTGGTTTCAAATTGAAAATTTGTCTCGATTGTGCTGACTCTATACAATTCGTACATCTCTGAAATTACACTCTAATCGTCACTTCCACTTAGACATTCAATTTTGTGAGTAATATCTCCATTAACATGCCCGCCGAAATACGCAATGACATTTTTAAATCCAAACCGGAATTCGGTTGATCTGATGGAAGACTTTACCCAACCTTCCTCGTAATAACCATCAACATTTGCACCCGACGGTCATTTGCCACAATCGATTCCTCGTCATTTCGCATTTGCCTGGTTGCCTGATCGATGAATGTGTATCGTCTGATGTATTCGTATTCTCATGATGCGCAAACTAGAGCAAGTTATGGAAACTTTGATGGCTTCACTCGCCTTGAAGGGATTATAAAAGGGAACAAAAGACACAAGATCATCCTTTAGAGTCCATATAGTGATGGGAGTTAGTTTTTTGATATAATCATACATGCTCAGCCATTCGGGAACGTGATATCGGATGGTGGGCAAGGAACACTATGCCGGATTGTCCAACACAAACTTGAATGCCATTCTCTCGTTCGACTGCGAGTAGATGTGACAAAGATGGCAAAAAATACATGTGTGCTAACAAAATCCATCACTATGGGTAGAATTAGGTGAAAGTTGGCCTTTTTGGGCCGATATGTCACCAAACAAAACCCCTGATGTAAAATGGGAATGTCGCTGCAGTAATGTTCTCGACAAACTCAATCACACGATCGCACTAAACGAGGTTCTCTCTGTACGAGTCGAAATTGTGTTCCTTGTCAACGTCAAAGTCCAAGATTATGCATTGGTAACCCAAACTTTTTTTGTGCTACCAGTCCAGAATCGTACTCTACTCCGCATTGTTTTTTGCCAACCAATGAGCAAACATACACTTTAACAAAATTGTAACCAAAAGGAAGGAATTTCCTGCGGGGTTATTTTACCAAGTTCACTGGATCCGACGATGGAGATGATTTTTCGACCATATATAGTGTCATAATTGGCCAATGAGTTGGATTATTATGCGATCCAGATTTGCATCAACAGTTACTGTGCCAATTTCCTCAATGTGTTTAATAGTTTTCCCAATATGTTCCCACCCCTGGTCCATTTTAGTCAAATCAATAATCATTTTCGCGAAATAAGACGTATATCAGAATGCTTACAAACAAGAGACAAAAATGTTGATCTAAACAGTATACAGGAAAAAATTTGGGCGGTATTCTCTCGCCAGAAATGCAGAATACAAGGTGTCGAGATTATTCCACAAGTATTTGTTGGTCTCGTCGGACAACATAGACTTGTTGTGTTTGACTGGAAGAGAAACCATTTATTTTTCATCTTATATACAATGTTATGCTGGTAAATAATACTTTTTTTTATTGCATTTTTTTTACAAAGTTGAGGGAGGAAATGAAACAACAATGGCCCATGAAAAAAGGAGCTTTTTATTTATTGCAAATACGTTTGTGATTACAATTTTCATCATTAATGCATTTTACATTGCCACATTTTCAGCATCTGAGAAACAAACCTTTTACAAAATAATACAATCCGAGCGATAATAAACATTCTCTATTATCCTGCAACATTTGTCGCCAATTCTGATTTTTTTTTTTTTGCGCATTTCAAGTATTAATCGCATCAGCGATTCATCTCGATGTTCTTTTTTCGAATACAGTCTTCTGTACTATCCTGCCAAAAATAAAATAACACTAGTCTTATTTCGTACATTAATCCTTGTAATAGTAACCGATTGTTTCTGATTGAAATTTGTAAATAACTTTTTACATATTTATACGAGGTTGATTTTGTCCATTGTTGCAAAAAATACTGGCATATTTCCTTAAACGAAATTTTCACGAATAAAATGAAAATATACATGATTAACTGTTGCCCAGTTTCTCGTGTCTCGAATGTTGCTTACATTTACCAAATTCACGACTGCTATTACCCCCCTCACCGCCCTCGTCGTTGTTGCTTCAATTAACCACCGCCAAGTGGTTTCGTTTACTGAAATAAGTGTTTTTTGTTTTTTCCTCTCGGCCCAATATGCATAATTTCAACAGCCGATACTCGAGTGTTAGCAGAACTATCACCGCACGGGTGTCATATATCTGTGAGATATTTTTCTCATCTTCGAAGCTCGACTGAATTAATACAATTATATAATCTAGCAGGAAGTTATTTTCCACGAGTATTTTAAGCAATGATTTTTTTGTTTCTGTATCCATCGAAACACATGGAACACAGGATAAAAAAAAAATCCATTTTTTCGAGTAAACTCTGATAAATATTGGCATAGTTTAATTGATATTGCGATTATTTTGACCAGCCAACATTAAATGCAACCATATCCACATCAAAGACTATTTTGAACCTCTCCATCCCCTATGCATTTCGGGAGTAATTCAAGTTTCGCCATATTCGAGTATGGTCACATGGAAGGCCGACCGCTTGTTGAGAATGTCCATCACCACATAGATATTTTTTCGCACGTCATTTGGATGGCGAACATATTCATCTTTAATTACGTATAAAATTTCCATCGATGTTATTTTTCCATTTATTACTCAACAAATGTAATAAACATCCAATCGCCAATAAAAAAAAACTCTATCAGAATCTTCAATGTGTTACAATAAGAACGCAGTGATACATAATGTGTATAATGCTGAAAAAATCAAAATGGTTTCATGGCGATGTCAAGAGCTCTTTGGCAAACTCGGGTTTTAGAAATGGAGAAAAAGAAAAGAGTAATTCCATACATGATATTGTTTGTGTTTCTTTTGTCTTATAAAAACTTTTTTTTTTTTTCCGCACACTCATATATATATATAGGCGTCAGAAATCACAGAGCATTCATTCATGCAGTTGCAGTGACTGCGAGAAGTTTCCAAGTGATAACTACCTTGACTATTTCCAGTGACGAGGTAGTATTTCGACAAGATGTTTAATGAATGTGGAGCTGAACCTAAAGAGCATCAACTGCAACCTTTGAATGGTAAACTGGAAGCTGAACCCATACAATGGTCTTCGAGTGACGACAGGAGACATTATCAACAAGTACGGCGTTCAACATGGAATACTGATGGTGACACTGATGATGAAGAAGGAGAGGTATATTCGACTGACGAAGATGTAAAGGTAGAACTATAGTCTTATATAAAAGAAGAGAAAAAGTTTAATATAAAAGAACAAGACTTTGATATAAGGAAGCACAAGAATTTAGTTAAAAAGGAAAAGACAAAGTAGTACCAACAATAGTGATGGGTGTTCAGGGTCTTCAAGCAACTCTAGTAAAGAGGACATAGAACCTACTCTGAGTAGAAAAATACCAGAAGAAAAACATAAGCTGCTGGAAAATATAAATCTAGCGTCTGTTTTGGTTGTTGATCTTAAATTTGGCAGATATCATGGGAAATAATATCCATTGGAGTTTTGATATGCTACGCAACGAGGGTCGAACATTTTGTATATATCTAGACCTGTTTCATACTTACACTTGGTAAATAGTATGTCTAATGATCTCCTACAAAATCGTAATTTGTGCATGAAAGAGCATGGAATACCCTGGGAAATTAATGAGAAAAACATAAAACTCAAAACAGTTCGTTCAATTTTGAAGGAAGCCTAGATAAAATTTATAAGTGTAGCAAAGGAAGAGCAGGCTAGATATTTACGAAAAAAAATGAGAGTGCCCCGGAAGAAAATAATCATTTGCTACATGAGTGATTCAAAGAGACTTGGAAAAATTTGCCAATGCCATTCTAAAAAAATGTCTTGGGCTTGTGCCCTACCCTTAGTTCGGTTTATATATATATATATATAAACTCTTTTCATATCAAAATGGACATTAAACAACACCTTCACCCCAGGAGTGGGTCAAGGACTATGACGAGATGAGCTTCTGGAAAGTAGCTACCATAGGAAATTTGTCATCACCGGAATTTCACGAGAAATTGAATTAAACAACAACCTTGTACGAAATTCCACAATTAAACTACATCAAAATGTCATCTACGGATGAAGTGGATTTGGAACTGGATAAAGCTATGGTCATCGACATTGAATTGGCATTTATGCTGGTGAAAATATTCCCCTAAAGTTGGGCTGTTCTACGAAAAAGGGTATTTACATGGCTCATGTTCAAAGACCAGTTCCATTATCACACCTTAATACAAGTATGTTGGGTGATTTTGGGCAAAATTTGTACCTCTACCAAAAAATACACGGAATACCTTGGAATCTTCCACTTAACGAACATTCTCAGATGATGAACATTGAAACAATTCGCAAAATCGTAAACGAAAGTTGGATTCGACACATCGTCGTGAGGTGTGCTCAAAAAATACATGTTATGATGCAATTGGGAGTGCCTGCCAAGAAATTCGTAATAGCTACGCTATTTTTTCCCCCATCGAATGTGGCACCTGCGGTTTTCATAACCCAAGTACATATCAAGAATGACGTTCTCTTGCAAATGGAAATTTTATATGGAACTTTCTTGTCAGAAAATTTAATTCTTGGTATAACAACACTTGGGAAAAAAGGAATAATTGTATTGTGTAAATAAATCTGTTTTTATATGTAAGTATATAAATAAATATTTTTTGTGTCATAAATAAATGGTACCTGTAATATATATATTTATAAAATAAAGAACTGTTCAATAAAAATAATAATTTTTGTTCATCTTAGTTATACATTACAAATTTTAGCCATGAGAAAAAAAATTTCAGATTACAATTATTTTAAAATTTGACAGTTTTTGTACTAATCGAACAATTCTAATTTAAAAATTCGTTACGACGACCCACATAAATTACCTCCACAAATATTTATGGATTTACCCACTTTTAGTACCAGTATATTCAATATAGTGATTCACAAAGAGGCCAATTTTGTTTTACGTTGATCTGATATTATCGACTCGTTTAAAACTTAAAAGGTGACGAGGGGGTTATGTTATTATTTAATCCTGCGGAAGCATACAAAAATTTATCAAAATGATATTAAAATACTTTTATCATATGACGCATCTTCGCAAATATTTTTTTAAGATTTTCTATTTACATCACAATCTCAACCCAGACCCCCAATCCCACCGCGATCATCACCCAGATGCCCGCAATCTCAAGTTTCCTATCAAACACATATGCTGGGACCTGAGATCACCTTTCCCGATACTCCCGTACCTCGCCTGCAATCCCCTTGTCATCATTGTGTCTCGACAACAAACATATTCGAGTCTGTTCCACAAACTCGCATTCCGAAGAGTCGAATATGGTGATGACGATGATGGCTGCCTGGCTGATGACGAAACCAGAAGGGACGAGGATTAAAGAAGAGAGGGTGGGATTGCCTTTAATCGATCATCAAATACTACCCCGTTCCAAAACCATGGATGACAACTCTGAAAATCATTTACGCCAACCATTCAAACACAACCGTATGGATAAATCAATCTTACAAAACTCAGAGAGAAATACCAATAATGCAGACGATTACATAGTCAAATTTCGCTCAGCGACATTGACAGTTACCACAGCGATGAAATATCTACATCTCGCGATATGACAATGCCTAAAATGAATGGTGATGATGATCAGGTAATGGCGGAACCTGACGATCAATATGTTCCAAAATCGGTGACGAACATGAGGAAAATCGCATTCTCAACTATAATTTTGTGGATAAGATGTCGACTTCGTCTTCTTCCGTCTCCAGTCTCATATCTACTCCAGGTTCAAGTATTTATCGGGGTTTGCAGGATTTGTCAATTATGCCAAATGGTACGATGGACACGATAAGGAGGTTAGGATTTTCACAGATAATTTATTTCTCGAAGCTCAAAATAGGAGACCAGGTGTATATGGTAAATATTAAAACTTTTTGAAACTCAACCTATATCCCGAACAAAATGACAGGTTTTGAAGAGATTCAAGAAAACATTTTGAATTCGGTAAGCTCCGAAAGTTATTTACAAGAACTAAATTTGTTTGGTAATGTGTTTACAAAAACAGGGTATATTTTTATCAAACGTCCATGATAAATACAAGCACGCAAACGAAGTTTGCATTTTGGGTAATATTAACGAACATTTGCTAAATAAATACTGACAAAAAACATACACATATATATATTTCATATTTCCATATTACCTATATATATGTATATACAAATATATAGGTAATATGGAAATATGAAGTGCATATATATATATATATATATATATACACACACACACATATTTCCATATATATACTTCATATTGCCATATATGTATATATATATATATATATATATATATATATATATATATATATATATATATATATATATATATATATATATAATATATATATATATATATATCCTTCATATTTCCATATTACCGATTTGGATCAACATTTCATATTCTGTAAATTCAGTATTTGTAATGATAAAATGATTCTTGAAAAATTTTAAGTGTGCGCTCAATGCGTTCTTGACATGGCCGTGCATGTCTGGAGACAGTGAATTATACTCTACATGCAACAATTCCTTGCTGTTGGGATGTTTCTTTCGAAGCAAGTTGATTTGCCTCTTCAAATTTCTTCTTATATGCAAATTACAACTCCTCTAGAAAATTTGGTATACTGTTTTCGAGGTCGTGGATCGAGTTGGTGAATATTTATTGGGGGCTGAAATTGACTGTGGAAAATCTTGTATTTTTCCACACTGGAAAAGTAGACACGTTTGTAATTTCTCAGCATTTTTTCCACTATACTCAACGCACACTTGTAGGTACCCACCCTTCATACCAGCGAAAACCATGCACATGTAAAATCTAATTTCGGATGGCATATTTGGTCTCGTCACTGAAACAAGTTAGCTTACACGGAGGTCCTAAAGCGTAGTGTTGAATGTGATTCGTTTCAATGTCGAAAAGAGCCAACTCCTTTATGTAAAATAATTGCAGAATTTCAAAACCTTGAAAGTTAACGATGCAAATCAAGTGAACTTCATCATCTACAACAGGAACAGGAACATTGATGGTAGTGAGTGCAGCATCACCATCTTCACCCACTCTTTGTCCGCTGATTTCCATCGCATCACCATCTCCACCCTCTTGCCGTCGGCCGATCTCCATCGAGGAATTTAGCCAAGACGATCTCTCCATCTCATGTATGCGAAGGTAAATCATATACGCAGAGATACTGAGCATTGTATCCACAAATAAAACATTGACAGAAGGCATGTTGGTGGGGACATGCTCCATGTTTATCACACCTTGTCGAAATGATGCTCTTCTCTCGAAATGGTGCTCTTCTCTATGACAAAGATTGATTGGTGAGGGTCGATGCGTCCCTGCAGTTATATACCATCGAGTTGCCAATAAGAAAAAAATACTTGTTTTATTATGTTTTTTAATCATATGTGAGTTGGTTGAGTAAAATTTGCTGAAGATCGGTATCGTTTGACATTTGTTTATTTACGTAATTCAATGTGAACATTTTTTTACCATGCCCAAGTGCATTATCAGCTAATCTCAAATAGACTGCACTTGCACGCACCCAAAAATTATTTCGTCAGGCATGAAACAACACTCCCTGATCGGGCCTACTCTTGTAATTTTTTTGTACAGGGCAATGTAAATCAAACTGAGTTTTTCATATTGGGTGACAAAGAGTCTATGCAAGTTTTTGTAAATAGAACACAATGGATGATTCACAAATGTGTGCAATGTATGCGTAAACTTAGAAAAAATACACATTATTGTTTTTTATTATTTCAATTTTTTCACTTTTAATCAGTTTGTTAACTTGACTCATCGTCAGGGACTAAATTCCGTTTTTTCGTCTACCCATCTTGTACAGGAAATCTATTGAAAGCACCAATTCCACTTCTGATGAGTAGGGAGCATTCGAGTCATTTAGAAACTCTGTAAGAGCATTTTCCGCATAGTTGTGTATTATTTTTGCGTTATTCCAAGGCAAGACTTTTATACTATGGTCAATTTGTAGATTGTTATTATTTCTTCCTTCGATGGTGATGGGACTTCCGACGCTTAAATACAAGATCTGCGCATCGTAGTGGTTCAGTTTATCTGGTCGCCGATAAACCGAAGTGATCATGGACATTTTAAAGGGTTTTTGGTAAGAGGGATCTATACGTTTCAGTTCGCTCACCAACATGTTGCAAACAGCGGTGCAGTATGCTCGAGTTTTTGGTAAAAACCTGAAAATAAAATATGAAATTAAATCTTGGAAATCTGCCAAAGTATCAGCATTTTTCATGAAATTCGGGTACTTTACATGGGACCTGATTCATCGTTCGCATCCTCTTTCGCGAGTCTTGAAAATATCAATGTATTCGAATTGATCAACATTCTTATCAAACAATGATTGTAAAGAAATACATTTTTATCAGTTGATGAACAATGTTTTCGGGTAGACACTCATAGTATCGTTTAAAGAGTGAATGAATTATTTTCTCCGGCACGAAATGTTTCTCTGACCAAATGTAGCCTAGTATCGTTACAGAAGTAATAAAATTTGCTTCGATCGATACCTCTAATTAATCGCATTCTACGACATAGACACGTTTATTCAGTTCTTTGTTCAATGAAAATGTCGTACCAATTGTTAAAATTTTCTGTTTTTTATTTTTGTTGATTGTGATACATTTGTTTACCTGATTCGGACACTAACTCCATAATTTTCCCAAAGAGTTGGTAATTGCCGATGAATGTATGGTTCTGTGTACGAATGACAAATGAACCTGTGAAACATGTTAAAATAATTCATCAGTTGTTGTATAGTTTCTTCATACGTGGGTTTCCCCATCGATAGTGATGAAATGTAGTCGTTACCTTCATCGTCATCATCCGAATCGGCCCTATCGTCATTGCAGATGTCAGGTTCGTTTGAAACATTCCAGTTTAAAAACTGATTAAAAAATAAAACGCTGCTTTATACTGGTTGTGAGTTTCCATTTGGAGCAGTGTTTCCTTGATTCCCATATTTTTCTTTGCATTTCCACTCGTTGCAAAACTACAAGCCTTTTTATCGGGGGAAGATGTGACGAGAGAGGACGAGGTTTTACCCATTTTCAAGACTTTGGATGAGATGTTCATATTTTCAAAGATATTCCGATATTAGGCTGGTTATTTATCCTTGCATCGGCCGCACTGTATTTCCCAAAGAGTTTCGGGACGCTCAAATCTTGCGAGGCGGCTGAAAATTCCACGTAAGGAGATTGAATCCCTTTTTTAAAATCGAATACGTTAGAGTAAACATGAACAGGCGTATGAAGTTGGACTTATTCGTCCAAATGTCGTCATTGTTATTTTGAATGTTGTAGAGCGATTCGACCACGATGGTATTTTGTTTAAAATACTGCTACTGCAACATGGAATATTCCAAATTCTTGTGGATTAAATACATTATAGGAATGATATTTTACGGTATGTCGACACGGATGTCGTTGGACCGTTTGGACTTTACAATTCAGCTTGAAAAGATAGTCTCGGGACGAAGACACGTCCATAGAATGGTGAATGGAGATTTTTGGTTGGATGAGAGCAAAGCAGATGAGAGAACTACGCAATAACTGCACAGCCCCATCCACATCAATGTTCAACACTAAATTCTGGTCGTTTAAATAAGGCACAATTACAAATCCGTTCGTTATATACCCTTCGACAATGATGTATGATTTTCCACGCACTTATATTTTACTCGCGAAATCATTTTTTGTAATTTTCGAAAAATTGTTACAGATGCTGTTTAGAATGTTTTGCGGATCGGTGCGTAAGAAACCGTCCCACAAATTAGACGTCGAGGCCTTTGGCGAATTGTATATCATTGAAATTATCCTAGTCAAATCATTGTAAGTTTCCACGCATCGTTTCCTCGTTTCATATTCAAACACTCTTTGGGAGCATCTTGCGAAACACCAAACGAACTGTTCAAAGTCGGCGAATCGTTGGACACGAATGAAGCTGCATTGATGAAGATTGCCATTTTTTACTACTAATAAATAGAATTTGCATGCGATTCGGGATAATCTGTAAGTTTTTTGTACCTTAGTCGTTTACTTATAATTATATTGCTCAATATTTTCAAAATGGTAATGTTTACTAATACGAATACGACTTGGAAAAAAAAAAAAAAATGTTTCCTTTTACATTTTACAGCATCTTATTAGTCAAGGATAAGAAATAAAATTTTAAAGGTAAAAGTAATCACTTTTTTTTAAATAAATAAAGAAAATAGTGGCTATGCTTTTGACAAGTCTACTAATTTTATAATTTATGCAACACAATTAATAAAACTATACAAAATATAGATGATGTAAAAAAAGTGTCAATTTATTACAGACTTCACAACAAATGTTTGATATTTTTAATATGGCAAGCAATTTGAATAATTTCGGAATTATACAGACAAACTCGTTTCAATTAAACTGTGTAGCTGCAAATTATTGCATTAATTTCATAATTTGCTCACAAATGGTAACAGTGACAAACTGGAGAAAAAAGGACACGAAAAAACAACGGTAATCATTACCGAGCTTCGGAGAAGCCATTAATATTTTATTATTAACACCCTTCTCCCAACAATCGTACGTGGGATCTTTAGATCAAGTTATAAATATGATGCATAAGAGGCAAATTAATATCGTATCCCCATGGTATGGCACAAGTAAATTTTGGCTCATGAGAGAAAATGTGTTTGATGAGAAATTTGTTGGTCTGATGAAAAAATACTAAGAGCTCAAACATGAAAACCGAGAAGGTGGATAATTGAAAAAAATAGGGAAAGGACACCTAAAATCTTTTTTAAAATTAGTTTATTTATTTGATCATTTACAAACAACATAATGCAGTTGACTTTTAGCAAATAATTTTTTTTTTTTTTTTTTTTCAAATGCGGTAGTGGACTTCTTGTCTGCATTCGCATTTATGGAAATTGATATATATACTAAACTGTAAGGAGGGGAAGGGAGGGCAAGTGAAATGCTGCAACATAATTGGTTATTGAAATTAGGAGTGAGGGGAATCAACAACCAATCAGAGTAGACAAATTCCCGTCCCCCCTCCTTCTGTTTGCCTATATGGCAGAGAAATCAAAAAAAAGGCAGTCGATTGTGAGTGATGGACAGAGAAACATCAACCTTCCTGGTTAGAAAGCAAGTCCCCCCAATGATGCACAAATTCACACCACCGGATGGACTCTACAGGACTGTATTCCCAAGGTTATGCAGTATCTTGATACTACACAGGGTGGTATCACTTTACACCACTGCAAGGAATTGGCAAGGGGCTACTCCCCCCCCCCCCATATTACCACCACCACGGCCGGCAGGGGGCCGAGGTCCTTGGTATTGCCACCATCCCTGGGACCCAGCAACTATTTAAGCCTGCCCTAAGGCACGCCACTGTCACTCCAAATCATGCACCAGGCTATTCCTTACACCTGGTCCTGCCCAGGCTAGTAGGACCAGGTGTAAGTAATAGCCCAGTGCATGGTTTGGAGTGACAGTGGCATGCCATATATATATATATATATATATATATATATATATATATATATATATATATATATATATATATATATATAAGTGGTATATTTTATTAAATAACTTACCTTTTTGTTCATGGCTTATCTCTCTTCTGTTCTGGGAGAGGAGGATGCTTGATGTTTCTCTGTCCATCTCTCGCCATCGACTGACATCTTTTTTCCAGATTTCTCTGCCATATAGGCAAACCTAAGGGATGGGAAGGGAGGCGAAATGAAACAGTGTTCTCTGATTGGTTGTTGAAAGTTGAAGTGGGGGAAGGACTATCGAATGTGGAACATTCTGATTAGTTGTTGAATACAATGGTATGGGGGATATAATGTAAAATGAGCAAGCAACAAATTTCAATTATGGACAGGTTTGTTTAGTTTCGAGAAAAAAACTTACCAATGTGTGTCGCAATACCCTCCCCCCCCCCCCCCACAATCTTTATTCAACAACCAAAATATTACACAATTTCATTTCCCCTCCCTTATACTCATTTTGGTTATGATGTCACACACATTTGTCAACTTTGGTAATGACGTCAAACGGGGTGGCTTTTATGCCACCGCTGATATCACCCTCGTTCGTCGACTTAGTTTATGATGTTACACTCATTCGTCTACTTGGATTATGACGTCATCATCTTTATGTCATTTTAGGCCACTTTCATGTCACATTAGGCTACTGTCATATCAATGTAGGTTGCAAACAAATTAAATTGATGCTGACATAATTCACTTCACATTGTTTTAGGCGGCCATCACATTAGACTGATGGTGATGTCAGGTTTACACCTTATAATAATAAACAATAATTGAAAATATTATTTTAAATTTTATTACAATACATTTAAAAAACAGAAATACTTATCAAAACCATTCCAATAATTGAAAATGTATTTTTTTATTAGAAAACCTTTCAAATGCAGTAGACACTTATCTAAATCTAAACCATTCCCATATATGTCAGTGGAGTGTTTTTTCGTTTGTTCTCGATGGTCATTGCAGCAATTTTGGAAACAACATGTGGAACAAATCTTGGGAATTTGGACACAAAAATGTTGTTTATGGCCTCGGCCAAATTTGTTTTCTATCTTTATCCAGGTAATTTTCTAACTCTCGTATGGCTGGTTTAATATTTTTTGGCAATACCTTCTTTGATTGTAGGAAACGATAATAAATCAATTGTTGTTGCAAATAAAAATGTTGCAATTTGGTTATTGTTTCTTCGGATGTGTATCCCACTTTCATACTTGTGTATCCCCAAGAACAAACCAAAAAGTGCAGATCGCTAAAGTCGATAAACTTCTTTTCTTCACCAACCCAAATTAATTTCTTGGGAATTTCGAAATTTTTTTGTAATGTGTGTTTGCACAGCCAATGCTGCTCCATTTTTTATTTCAGACATAGGAATAAGGCAGGTATAATAATAAAAGTAAATATACTATATATTATGTACTATATATTTATATATAATATAATATATTATATATAATAAGGTAGATTTATTAATTTACTTACCTGTTAATTCTTACTTTATTTTTCTTCTATTCTGTAGATGAGGAAGGTTGAGGTTACTCTGTCCAGCTCTTGCCGTCGACTAACGTCTTTTTTCCAGATTTCTCTGCCATATAGACAAACTGAAGGAGGTGGCAAGGGGGGATAATATTATGCAATGTGATTGGTTGTTGAAATTAGTAGTGGGGGAATTCAACTTCATTTATCTCACAAAGAGTGCAGGACAGTGTAAAATTTATACAAGTCTATTTAGTTTGGAGGAAACTTACAGGCATGTATCTGGTCACCATTCAAGTAAGTAGTATTCAAAATTTATCTTATAAATGTTAAGTGAATAATAATGGAATTTTGGACAAGTTGTGTTATCCTTGTTTAGTTCTGCAATACTCCACCAGAGTGTGTTGAAATTAGAAGAGAGGGGTGGGGGAATGTCGATAACGACACACACTGACAAAATTTTATGGAACTTAACAATAAAACATGCCTTTTTCTTCAATATTTTTTTTAAATTTTATGTACATGTACATTTATTTACTTTTAATACAAAATAATTTGGTAACAAATGTCAAATTCCAATAGTCATTGTCGTCTCCATTCAAGGCTATCGTTTTTATTATTGATCGTACCGACATTTCCATCAAAACCATTGCTGTTGTTTCCGTCATCATCACAGTTGTTGGTATCATCACCATAACAACACAGTCTCTTTGTGAAGGGTAACGACTGTAGAGAACTTGAATGTCTTCTCTGCTTATAAACAAAACCAAGGCATTATCAAAAAAAGATATTTTTTGTTACTGCAAAACTAAAAAAGCTAAACTATAAATATCCAATTTCAGATTCTTATTATACACAATTTGAGTAGTCTGTTGATGATTTGCACTGCCGAATACTGTGCATGTGTTATATCATCAAATAAATAATCAATTTCACATCTGTTGGTATTTAAAATATTTAACAGAGTCGAGGTTTTAAGGTTTATAGTTTTTTTCTCAAACCTTTGTCCCTCACATTTATAATCCATTTCCACTACTGAAGTCATATTGGTTATATTGGATTTTTCTTTCAGGAGTAGAAATGCTAGTTTCCCATTATAATTCACCATCATTGTGTTGTAGGCCATAATAAGCAAATATCGTATATCTCCCATCTCGGTCCATTTGACACAACATTGTCCAAAAGAAAAATTGTGTACGAATTCTATCAAGTCTCGAAACATTATAATTTTTTTTATATCCTCTTAGCATGTATTCAGTCAATATTATTGAAAATGATCGCCGTGGTTTTTCTCATTTGCCGATGGATGATTTAGTGTCACAGACTCTGAAAAAAATCTATAAACGGCATTGGGTGGTTGCCGACTTTAATTTTCACACGACTTTCTTTACCTGGGGCAACACGATAACATCAAGTATGTTTTACGCATTATTGCGTATTTAAAAATAAATATTGTGGGAAAATGACCTACTTGGTCGACTTTTCGGAACCATTGCACAAACTGGAGATGTGTCGTTATGGAAACATAACTCAATTGATAAACATCAGGCTGATTTTCGATGCAGATCCTTCAAGGTCATTTATAAAAGGACTGGCTATCACCTCGGATGTTACATTCACGATCAATGCCCTGGGATATGAAGAGGGTAATGATACTGATACCGAATGCTTTTCTTCAACACCATCGATTCGCATCACGGGTCGATTCACAAAATTATGTGAGTGAATGAGTCTAATCAGAGGGAATGAGAAGGGAAAGATGAGGCAACATCAACTTTGCCTCACATGGTTCTTAAGACAATCTTGAGAATCCCTCAACTTTGCCTCAAGATTATGTCGTAACAAAATGAAAAATTACACGATAATCTTGAGGCAAAGTTGAGGCAATTTTCAAGTTTGCCTCAAGATTATTCCAACATTTTTGCTTCATTACCCTCAATTTTGCCTCGTGTAATTTTATACTTGCTGCACTTTTTTGTTTGAAATTTTTTTTCGAGTCTCGAGAGAGTCTCACTTAATGGATGAAAAAAAATGAAAACATAAAAAACCAACGAAATAAAGAATATGAGGTTTATTTATCTGGCGAAATATATATACAATAAAAAATAAGAATAAAAAATAAAATAATAAATTGAATCTTTGTTTCACAGGTGAAACCCACACACGCAATAGAATTAAGTACCGAGTGTCGGACATTACCCTGGAAAGGGCAAAAAAACCAAACTGGCCAATTGTTAGCACAAAACAAATTAGGCATATCCTCAACAGTTGGTGGTTTAAGAAAAATTCAAAAAATCATGCTTTAGTTGAGGTGCAAAATAATTTTGGTATTTACATCGTACAAACAAAATGTCCATATATTTACCATCGGTCGAATCGCAGGGCCATGGAACAATTAAGAAACAATTCTGATGATCTGTGCTGTTTTGTTATTCCCAACTTGAAAATGCACTCGAAGGAATCAATTTCCAAGTTTAAAAACATTCTGGAAACTGACGAAATGGCCGAGTTGTTCATCCTGTTCAAGATGATTCGGAATCACCAGTACATTTCGAAAAAAAAAATTTACATTCCATTCTGGATACATTTGATTCGCTGGTTTCATCGTTTCCAGAATCCCCTGGAAACTGGTACCGCGATTTAATAGATTGCATAAATACGTGGCAGTACAGTCAAATTTATGCCAACTGGAACAAAATATATATTTTTACTCTTGTTAGAATCGTGCAAGGTCAGTGAGTTGTGTATGGTTGACGAACAAGCTATTTACGCCTTGGAAGAGCAAATTTTTCGCTGCATCAAGCAAGCATTGTCGATATTCAATGGATTTTCGACATTCAATTTAGTAATAGGTCGATAAATACAATGTTGCATGGTAGCAGGAGCCAGATGCGGCGGAATTTAATGTCACCAGGAATAAAATATTTGTGCAGTCAAATTGTTTTACGAGCCGATCTACGACCAAACGAGATCATCGTTCCTCACACGTGGATGACATCGCTAGGCATCGATCTAAACATCTCTCGAATCGTCCTCTTTGAGCTGACCAACATCGTGGATGGACAAAAGGAGAAATTAATCAATCTGGTTTGGGATACCGTCACTTTACTCAAACGAGATCAAGTGATACATCCCGCCTCGATCGTCATCATCGATCGAGTGGCTTCTGCGACGACAGATTTACTGTTTGTCTCGCCGTTGATCCTGAAGAATTAGAATTCCGACAACAATGGAGATACGGAATTTGTATATGGTTTCGGATGCGGTCGCCATCAAGGAAACGATAATTAACATGCCTCCCATTTACAGTATTTAATTCCTTTTAATAAACTGAGGTTGAAATTTATCGAAGCTCATATTCTGTACATGCATAAACGAAGCTTACCCAAAACACATGAGTTTTACCAATTATACGATTGTTTCACAACATTTACACGTCGAAATGGTTCGATGACGACACGAATCGCGAAGCATTTGAAAAACAAACTTATTGTCGATGTGCCCCACGTTTACGACTTGGTCGAACCAACAGCGGATATATTGGAAAATTTTTCTCTCTTTGTTTATTTCAAGTACGGCTCGGGGATAAAATACAATTTCTTTTGCGAGTTGAACCAGTAAATTTATGAGTTGGCAAATGGCATCATTAATGATTTTCACGACGAATCGCTCCCATTTCTCTACTCATTAAAAATACCGAGTTTATTGAATGGAAGTTTAATTCGCATCGTTTTGAGCTGCGCCAAAGGAAACATTCATCACTACCTAGGACTCGTGGATAAATTGGTTATGTTCGATAGTACGTTCGAATTTAAAGATGCAATCAATTCCTCGAACCCTTCCTTGAACGAAATCGCGGCCGAAGTCGATAAGGAAATGTACCAAATAGGCATAAATGCGCACATGGTTACCCGACTTGGTTATAATTCGTTTATCTCGGCCATGGAATGGAATGATTTAACCTTGAGAGATGATGGATTGTATTTAAATGAAAAGCAAATTGAAAATAAATCAAAGACTTTGTTATTTCCCAGACAATGATTCACTGAATTATTCAATATTACTTTGTCTATACTTTTTGAATAGTTTTCATATATATATATATATATATATATATATATATATATATATATATATATATATATATATATATATATAAGGATACTCACCGAAAAAAGGTGGGTGGAATAGAGAGAGGGGGAAAGTAATTATGGTTAATTTCGAATATGCGTTTCGCGAACACGAGCAACAGCCCTCCAATGCCATGCAATCTGCGTTTATGGGATTGCGATCGGTGTGTTTCGAAGAGATGGGTATCATGGAATATATAGGTTCGAGGTATCCCGAATATAATTTGTTTGAATCGCGGTTGGCAACGTACGAGTTTTGGCCCAAGATGATGAAACAACGACCGAAACAACTTAACCAAGCTGGTTTCTTTTACACGGGGTACAACGCTACGGTTGTTTGCGTTTATTGAGATAGCAAATATTATTACTGAAATGAAGAAGATGATCTTTGGATAGAACATATTTATAATTACTCGATGATTGAATGTCTGTATGTTAACTTGATAAAGGATAACCTATATCCTATTATGACTGCAAATTTCGAGGACAGTAAAAATGTTTGTAAAATCGACATCACAGACGATGATGTCGATGTTGATGCCATATCTCAACTTTTGCGAAACAACAAAGAACAACATGCTTATTTTGAATAAAAATGTTAAAAATAAAACAATGGCCTTAATCTCTAGTTCAAGACCCGAAACGGCTAAGAAATCCGGGGTGCTTTTCACGGGTTTCGGTGATCGAGTGACTTGTTTTCATTGCGATAAAACATTATTCATTGGGAAGATGAAGACGATCATTGGATGGAGCATGGTTTTTGGTATCCCGAATGTAAATTTTTCCTTTTGGCAAAAGGAAAGGGTATCATTGACAAAATTCGGGTAGAAAGAATACAATGGCTTAAGCAAAAAGAGAACGAGGAGATGGTAAATCCTGCAAACAATTATTTGGAGAAATGCGTAAGCAGCAGCAGCGGCGATAGTTCCGTCGACAACGATTTGGAGAAATGTATGGGTGGCGGGCAGTGGCGATAATGAAAATGAACAACAAAATCCATTTTTGTGCAAGATTTGTTACCAAAGAGAATTGAAGGTTATATATTTGGCTTGTGGTCATTCGATTTCATGTATCGAATGTATATTTACACATTCCAAATGTGCAATATGTCGTAAAAAAAAATTATTGCTGTAAGTAAAATATTCATATCGCAAATATATAAATATATATTTAAAAAAAAAATTATTAATACAGTTATTGTTGCCAATTCATTTTATACATATTTCTTCACAAACACAACTATTTCACCAAACAGAGAAGCAAATCGAGCAAACGAGAAATTTTGATTAGTAATGTAGTTTTCCGAGTTGAACCCATTGGTGATTTCAAACGTGTTTCTTCTCTTGATCAATTCTTTCGTAAATTGAATGTCCGCGGCGAGACACCATTTCATTACGACTTTGCAACAAAATTGAAAATTTATGCAGGAACCTTTTGTGTATGTGAAATAAGCGCTCGGCACAAAGTTGTAAGACGGGCAACACATTTTGTTTGAAAGTATGCGGGTACGGCGAATTGGCCGATTTAATCGAGTAACAACCCATATACAAACTGCGAGTATGGAAAGAGGTCTAGAAACACTTTACTTTTCTTCAGAGTGTGAACGTAGCACATTAGTTCGTTTTCCAAGTCGATGGTATACATCTATTATAGTAGGCTATGCTCATTCTTGTTCTTGTATGGGGGATATTCCGCCGAAAACTGGAGAAAATCAAACGATCAAGTAGGCACTGTAGTCTTCACCTCACCCGAAGCACCTTCGATAAAAACAACTTGTTTTTGTCGGAAAAAAATTCGCAAAGTGATAAACATCAAGCTACTGCAAGTCAAACTAAAGACTGTCGTGATGATTGTAGACATCATTTCATTTCCAAATATGATATATTCATAGAGTTGTAAAATTAGTAATTCCAAACAACCGACACATTATCCTATCAAATAGATTGAAGACAGTAACTGTCTTCGCCAAACAATCAATGTTAGGGTTTGAATGATCTAACCCAAATTGATTGTCAGTCCTGCTATGATGACGAAAATGTTGTTGAGGTATTCTTCACGTAAAAAACCATTGATGATTACCATCAATATCGAAGTTATCCGTCACATGATATACGATGCTGTGAAACAGTTTTCGAGAACATCTTCTCTTTCCGATATGGTTGAAAATGATCTTCTGATGAGTTGGAGGAGATTTATATATATATGACAAAAACGGAAAAAAAAAGGAAACCTCTAAAAAAAAATGTTATATAGTAGGGGATTTCATTTTTTGTTCTCAGTCTCAAAACAGTGTTCTGTGAGTGAAAAGCATGCACTGTAGGCGAATGAATTTCGCAGGAAAGAACGTATTAATGTTCAGAGTTTCTCGCGGTTGCTGCCTGAAAAGACTATTAAATTTTGAAGATAAACAGTCTGCTAAACGAGGGTGAGTTGGAACCACGCATTTTATTAATATTAATTGGTGATCTAGTTCCGATCGGTGATATTCTGATTTATTCAACCAAGCTTTTCTTCGTGCACAATTTTCGAAAAGGATACTAGTGTAACGTAAATTTCGAGATGACATATTTACTGGCAAAGGAAAGGTTCGTATGTTACCCGACAAGTGAATTTGAGATTGAATTTTACGACGTGATGAATCACCATCTCCCTAAATTGTTAATATCCAAGGGATTGGATCCGATCTTGACGGAACAATTTCTCACGCTGTGGACGACCGTGTACGAAAATCAATGCGATGGCGAAAACTTGAAAGAGAAAATATGGCAGAGTTTGCAGGCGAAACAGGTCGATGAGGGGACGATCCGATCGTGCGAAACTACAATTGATGGATGCGTACGAATCTTGATGCATCCACCGCAAACCCCACAAGATTTTGACGAAATAACCGACAAGTTTGCAAACATGGATGAAAGCTGGGTTCGGATTATCAACCAATATTACTTGCTGTCCGACATTGACCCGAGTTCGTCTCTAAACATCGTTGCCAATACTTGGAGCCGGTGCAACAGGGAGTGATCAACATTAAACATTCAAACATGATAATTTCTGTAAATACTAACGGCGTAGAACTGTTTGACTGAACGACCGACGATTTAGTTTTCACACACAATGCAATATACGTAAACACAACTGCTTCGTACACGTGTTTCAAATACCGAGTGTGCATAAGCAGCGACGTGTTTGACCAATCTCTCCATCTGCAATATATCATGGCCTATGAGTTGGACTCGAAACATCCTTCGAGTTCGGTGTCGGCGGTGATTTATGTACACCACGTCTGAAATTAATGCATTACTTGAAAAGATGTCCGAGATGCGAGAAAAAAAAATGAGGCCAACGAGATATCCTTCGATGAATTGGAAAAGACGACGACTGTAAAGAGGCTAAGATCGCGCCGCGTAACGTATAATTATAAACACGGCCGTGTTAAGGATGTGTATGCTGTCGTTTCGGAAAATGCATTATTGGACATTTTTCGAAATATTCAATTTCGTTTCTCTGCTGTCGCAACCACTTTTTTCAGCGACCAATCTTCTTTCTACGTTCATTGTTACGTATGGAATTTTCTCGAGTCGAGATTGTACAAGATCCTACACAAATGGTTGGAAATCCCATCCATGTGCCCCGATCCGGAATCAGTCTAGGCCAAACGACCATAGGCTCAGTTAATATACACGAGAAAAACAAAACTCTTGTATTCGCACGAAGATTTGTACTTGTACAATCATCTATCTTTGCTCTTTGTGCAAAATTAAAACAAGATTATTCTCCTTCCAGAAGATTTACACGAAGAGACGTTTTGCGTCGTCACCTTTATCAAATTTTTGAAAACATACATGTCTTCTGAAATGGCAAAAAAAAAAAAAAAAAAAAAAAAAAAAAACTGATTTATCTCACATATCTTCGAAAATTTCGGGGCCTCTGGTGAACACCATTAGCTAAAGTGGAATTAAATCCATGGCAGATGCGAGAATAACCAATCGAGAGTTTCAGACGACAAATGCATCAGGTTTGAACGCGATATTGAACACTCCCTTATTAAGCCCGAACCTTGTGCCATGGAAATTAAGTAATGAATATGTGTATGTAAGAAAGTTGAAAAAAAAAATTATTGTAAAAAAACTACCTCGTATTCAATTTCTATGCACGGTAACCAACAGTGCCTTTTCATCACTTCTACTATCCAAATCCAATAACAGAACTTGTGATTTTTCTAGTTTAAATCAGAAAAATTCGACAACTTTTATGGAACGTGGTAGAATTGGTGGTGTTGTTAATGAAGGAACCTTCAGTATTGGGAAAACAACTGCACCGAGAGAGACCTTTTACGTCGTCCCTTTTATCAGATTGTTGAAAACTTACATGTCTTATGAAATTACAGCGGAAATTGAGTAATGAATATATATTGGTTATCGTAAATAGAAGTAAAAAACAATTTAGTTTTTTTTTTTTTTTTTTTTTTCCTCAATAATTTTTTTGAATGTTCTTATATATATAAAAAAAATTCCATATTCATTTTTCTCATTTCCCTCTATCAGTGTATTAAAAAGTGTTGAATTTTTGTGATTTAAAATAGAATATATATATATATATATATATATATATTATATATTATATATATATATATATATATATATTATATTATATATATATATATATATATATATAAAAGATTGTAAAAAACTTTTGTTTTTTATTTCTATGCACGATAACCAACATTTTCATTACCTTTACTACCCAAATCCAATAATACAGAACTTCATGACGTTTCTATTCTAAATCAGAAAAATTCACACTTTTTAATACACTGATAGGGGGAAATAAGGAAAGTGAACATGGAAATTTTTAAAATTCTAGCGTGAAACTAAGTGTCGGTGATACAACTGAAGATGTTTTAACTGAAAGAGCTGCCAGTATCGTTACTCGAAAAGAGACTAGAGGTAGTGGAATTATCGGTAAAATTGAAGATTTTATTAGGAAAACAACTGCACCGACAATAAAAGAAACTGATTCAGATACAGATTATGTTTCCCCGTGGTTTATCGACCGTTTTGGTCCTGATACGTTGTCAAAAATAGAAGAACATAAAAAGACGATCGAAAAAATTGTAGAAAAATTTCAAGAGGCAAAGAGTGAAGCTACGAATAAAACATCTCTCTTTTGATCGCTTAAAAATGAAGCTATTGTTAAAAAAAAATCACCTTTGTAGATAGTGTATTTAAAAAAAACACACAGGTTTGTCTATATATTGTTATAACTGAAAAATGGGAAGCGGAAAAATGAAAAAAGGGTTGGGGGGTTAGGAAATAAGAATTAATGGAAAAGGGGAAAAAGGAAAAATGGGATGAAGGGGAGTGAAAAATTGGGGAAAAGGGAAGTTAAATGAATGTTGGAATTTAATCTTTCATTACTTATAACTTTGTATTGGTTTATTCTTTAATCATTCATTTAACTAGTTCAACATGTTCAAAACAAAACTAAAATAACTGAAACAGCTTTAAGAACTCGGAGACTCGTAGTGGATGGAGATATAAGGTAAACTCAAATAACTTACTTTAAACTATTAAACCCCTTAACTCTCTTGAAAGGGGTAAACATCTTAAGTTGAGGCACACTCTCTCAACTTCACAATTACCTATACACCACAGCTCCTCCTCAGCTGCACCTTATCGTCTACTCAACACTGCATAAAATTAAGGACCATCCTGCATCTCCTCCCTAACCATTTCTGAAAACTCATCTCTGAAAAACTTCGGCATTATCATCTGTTTCAATAACTGGTCTGTATCAAATTCTGCTGGGACATTCCCCCACTAGGCACTTTCTACAAACAGGGGCGGCCATGAAACCCAAAACTTAATAATATCGTCAATTTTAGGTAAAGCTCACGCTCACTTTCACTGCATGCAAGAGGACATGCGAGAACTTAGACAGGTAATCACTGACGATGTAAAATTAAAAAAATTATAATAATAATAAGTTCTTTAAATAAAACAAATTAATTAATATAAATAACATTAACCTGATAACTAAAAAGGGAGGGTGAAATTCACTGCTTAGAAATAAAAGAGGATGTTTTCTATAAATGTTTCAATTTAATTTGAACAGCCAATAAATAAACTTTATACAAAAATAAATTCTTACAGGAGGTAAATAAACAAAAGTACTATGGTAGTACAGTTTGGTATAAAATTCGAAGGAATTTAGATAACAAAAAAAAAATGTTTCTTTTATAATCAAACTAATGACATTCTCTCTCATAAAAAATTTAAAGCACAACCATATTTGCATATCTATTCGTGTTTAAAATTACATTTAATTAACTAGACAAATGCATTACTAGAATTTCAACTTGGTTGTACTGTACAAATAGTTAAATAGGAATCTATTCCTCAACAACAACTACAAAAATCCATTAATAAATTATTATTTCTTTAGGCCAACTCAAAAATGAATTCAAATAACTAACATAAAACGTACAATAAAATCATTATTACTATAAATCATGGGTGGCCTTCAACACATTGAAATTCTGTATAAATAATCATTTGAAAAAGTCTTAACTGTATCTGAATGGTCTTCCTTTATTTAAATTTATCAAACTGGGTCACAAATGTGTTTAAGATCTTGTTTCATTTTCTACCCTTACGGCAAACAGCAATTTCTTAATCTGTTCTTACATTCTGCCTTAATAGGCTTTTCTTTACCATCAACATTAGGGCAACTGGACACAAATATATGATGGGAGGAAGACGTCTATTCACACATATAAAAAAAAACCTCTCGATACTCTTTTACTACCGTCTTTACTGATAACAAACTCCTGATCTACCGACCAAACTGGAACTCTCTCTCTCTCTCTCTCTCTCTCTCTCTCTCTCTCTCTCTCTCTCTCTCTCTCTCTCTCTCTCTCTCTCTCTCTCTCTCTCTCTCTCTCTCCCTCCCTCTCTCTCGTCGGCGTCAACCTAAAAAATAGATAACTTATCAAAAAGAAAACTCAGTACTCCTCTCAGACTATTATTTCTTACCAATTAACCTTAGACTTAATTAGCTGTTAGCCCTTACTGTTCTTGAAACTAAAATTTTACACAGGATGCCGCCTAACTGGAGCATCAACAAATCAAACTATACCTACATGTCCTGATTACCTATCTTTTATCGTCTACATAATGTCGGTCCTTTAAGGCTCCTCCCACTTTCTTCGACATCTCAACACCTCTCTCTGCTTCCGACGGCCTCCTAGCTGACCGACTGACTGACTAGGCCTGTGTGTCCCTGTGTCTTCCCTGTGTGTTCCCCGTCTGTTTTACCATGCCCTGCTCCCTACTCTACGACATATCTTTAAAACCTGACCTCCCTCCACAGCTGGACTCCATCCACAGCACAGCACAGCACAGCACCTCGCATCACCGCACACGTCACTCAGTCTTCCAGCCAATCACGGCCCTCCTCGGACACGTGCTGCCATACACAAAGCAAAAGCTCAGCACGAGACCACTATCTTGTCCCCTTAGCCGTCCAGACTTTGTTTGAGGCCTGCAGCACCACTTCTCCTCTCTTCCCTGCTGAGGCTCACAAACACACAGCTGCCGACTTCTAAACATCGATGTTGGCTGATCACTCCAGGAACTTTTCGACACATGTGCGGCTCGGAAAACCGTTCCGAACCACCGTGGTAGGACACAAAACAATTCGGGGTAATGATGACTGCTACTTTACCGCCGCAGCGGCGAAGGCAAACACGCACAGATGCGGCCGGTACCAAAAAAATGCTAAGACCAATTTCAGCTCGATACTAACTGAAAATAACCCTTGTAGCAGCTCGGGAACTATCAACTGCAAGGAAAGTAATTTTTTTTTTTTTTATGCACAATGCAGCAAGCTCAAACTTTAAATACCGCACATTACAGTTGTATAGATAACGAAAAATGGCAAATACTATTGGGATTTCATCCTGGCATTTGCATAGCGTTCCTAAACCGGCAGCAACCATGATTTTATGATTCAAATCTTGCCATTTTTGTTCTGGAGTAGCAGTAAGGGAGAAATTTGTTTTAGTTCAATCATCTGGTCGACACATTCCATATTTTCTTCTTCCACAGTCGAAAGAGTATATTGGATCACTTAGTGATCGAGTCACAAATTGAAAATTCCCCAACTATGATTTATGCGAACAATCTTTTTCAGTAAATTGTTATCTATCGTGAAAAAGACATATTTTCTCAACAGTTCGATTCCAACGAACAGAATTTGATAGCTTACCTTGATCTCGTATTTTCATCATCTTCGGAGCGATAATTTCTCGCATTCTCTTTTATTTGATCGTTGTAATAAAACTTGAAATAGTTGTCATCAATTTCACCCAACATTGAAAGAAACTTTACTTCGGAATTATCCACGACAATGCATGGTAGACATGTTTTGTTCTTGACACGTTGACATTTCGCGGCTGGTTTCCCCTCTAGTTGCTGGTTGATTGATGGTTGAATAAATGATTCAATGTCTTGAGCTTCTTCGTCATCGTCAAAACATTTTTATTTTTTTCGCTGAACTGATTTGTGATCTTTCGCCATGAGATTAGTAAAAGTATAAGCACTATTGTCGAGTTGACACTGCTATGGTTCGGGGTGCTGCTGTTGCTGTTCAGTAGTTTTACTAGGAGTATACATCGTGCCGAGTTTCTTCTGAGCGACTGGTAAAGTAACAGCGATTCACTGCCTCTTTTATAGCTGCCATTTGAAGCAAAAAATATATTTTTTAAATTTTTTTCTATTAATTAATTTAAATATTTTTGTTCTTTTTTTATTTTTTATGTATTCATTTCAATATTTTTTGTTCTTTTTTATTTTTGTTTCAATATTTTTTTCTAAAGCCTATGCACTATAGGTATTAGTCGCAAGTTAAATTGAACGTTCAGCTGCATTTTTTGCAGATTTCATTATCATGTCAAAAGAGCAAGGTATTTTTAATTGATTGTACAAAGAATTATCGGTATTTAGGTTTGTACACGGGCGTGCTACAATGAATAAATATTGGGCTCCTTGTTTGATCGGGACACTTCTAGCCCATTTCGAAACGCATTTCGTACATGGGAGTTTGGGGTTGGAATTGAAGTTTAAAATTTGCGGGCCACAGTCAGAATTACCAATGGAGTAATCAGGCATCACATTTTCTGGTGCATTGAATATCATCGAAGCACATTTATTTGGCATGTACTCGAAATGCGATATATTTTTCAACGGAATCAATGGATTTTGCAAAAGGTCTGATTGCCCGGCGCACACAATACGGCAATCTCCATCATCCAACATTTCGTCCATAATGTCTATTTAAAACGTGCTGGGTACCATATCAGTGTGCATTGTATTCGTCGTTCTAGCCACTATCAATCCATTTAAACCTTTGTAACCATCCCTCCAAACAAGTGTAGATAGCGCAGAAGGCAAAGGTATTTGTCATCCACGTAAATTATTTTATCCAGATGGGGATTACAAGCGGCTGCTTCCAAAGGCATGAAGTAGGCACCTCGATACGACATGTAATTGATGATTGTTTCGGTCAGAAAAAAATTGTATTCGAATTCGCCAATGTTGTCGTTACAAATCGAGGTACAAGATACCGTCTCGTTTTTTTCGCTTAGGTAATGGCAGAATCAGCATTTATTTTGTAGAAAGAACTCGTCGCCATTTTCGCCGTCATTTGCACTCACATCATCCTTCAACACGTCGGTTGGTAGTTTTTCGGAACCAGTCAACCCGCATCTGTAATTCATACCAGATTCTAGGTATTTTTGCAAGGAATTGGGTCGCCTATACACCAACAATATGTGTATGGAAACTTGAACAATGAACAGTACGAAAGCAAATAAAAAAAATTATAAATATCTTTTTATCTTTTCTTTGCATAATTTTGCAAAAAGCTTATGGCTGTATTATAATCTTTTCTCATATGGCAAACATTTTTCCTTTTAAAACTGAAATTCTTTTGTTAATCATCTGATTTCACTCTCCAATTGTTCGCGATTGTTTTTCGATTCCTCTGCGGACATGTTGTTGCCAGTTTTGTCAATGGTCGGTAGAATCTGGCGCACTACCCAATCTTTAAAATATTTTCCAGTCGACAATACGATTTCATAATCAAATAATATATATACCTATTTCCGTGATGAAAATGGTTCTCGAATTTCCATGTTAGCTCGATGATGGTAAACTATTTGATTCTACGAGATGCCTATACTTTGCCCGTTTATCTAAGGGAATGTGTCTCCGAACAGCATCCCAAGTATTTTTGTATTCCAGAATTTTTGCCGCTTCCTTTCCTTAAAACCACTGTTTATTATCCTTGTCTAAAAGAAACGAAATTTTTTTATCATTATACATTATATATTATATATATATATATATATATATATATATATAGAGAGAGAGAGAGAGAGAGAGAATGGGTTGAACAAAAAAGAAAGTAACTATGCTTTTTTAATGTTTATTTTATTTTATTTTGTAAAATACATACATTTTTTATTGATTTTGATCTTAATTTGGATTTCAACAAATACTCTTGCATTTCGGCCAGTGACAATTGATGCCTCTCGGTAAAGGGAAATGGCGTTCAGATGGATTCTTCTCGATGGGGCCGCAGGATTCACTTTGATGGTTTGTGTCGGTGTAGGCAACAGTGATGATGGCAGTGGTGGTGATGAAGAAGATCCAAATCCCGAAGTGCCTCGCAGTGTATTGTAAAATTCATCATCATTTTCATCTTTAGGTACAAACGATACTATAATGTGTGGCATTATGAGTAGTTGAGCTATACGAGATCCTTTAACAGCTTTTAATGTCGAATTTTCTCGATTTTCCAGCTGCACAGATGTCTCTTCTGTAGTCATTGTAGATGTATATTCGATTGTTGAATTCCAGCCCCGAACGACTCATAACAAAACCGAAATAGCCTTTGGGTATTTTACATGCCAGGCCGAGATCGGCATTGGCCACTTGGCCTGGTTGAATTTCAACGTCGTGAGTTGCCTTCAAGTCGTACCCAGCTGCTTATTCACTATCATGGACCAATTGATGTTTGAACCGTGCAGGAATAATGAACAATGTGGTGTGAGACAAATCGTTTCTATACTGACAATTTATATGTACTTGCTAAATAAAAAAAAAAAAAAATTACATTATTTTTTTTTTTGCAACTTCTAAAAAAGGGGGGGATTGGAAATTCCCCTTTTTGTTTTTTTTATAAGTATTCCTTAATTTAACTCTTGAAGAAGGCAATATTTGGGATAGATTTTTAAATTTATTGTTGGACGATAGAGTGGTTGAAAATTTCCATAAATTTTTTTGACCTCATTCTACGTGACAAAAGGCTTCAAACTGGAATCGTCGTAAAACTCGTACAGGGTTTTGTCATCGATATTACCCTCGAGACTAATATATAGAAATTTGTTTGCATTAATTTAGCAAGGGATTGTCTATATCGGGTGATTTCTCTCTCTTTTTTTTAAGTTGTTTATATACTCTATTCGAGTTGAGACTCACTAGCATCATGATTACCATTCATCTTTGTCTTTCTATTTTGCAATTGACACAAGCATACATTTAACGTAATTGCGATGAATTTCGTTAAAGGGTCGTATGGTAAATCAGAAATTTGTGAAATAAATTCAATACATGATTCAATGTGTTTTAGGTATAACTTGTTGTTGGCACCGGCAGAATAATTTCATCGTGATTTGTCATCAACATGGCTAATTCTCGATGGCACATGGAATCAGCCAGCATCCTTTCGACGAGATGGATATTTGGGTAAAGAAATTGGGGTTTTGTCATATAGATGAGTGTTTAAATTGCATTTTCTAATTCTTGATTTTCAAATAGGGTGTTGACCAAATCCTCTTTGTGACAGAGTAGATTTATGTAGAGCTCAAATTCCCTGTTTGAGAATGAGTATGAAATCCGGGGCAGAACAGAGTACTCATTCCTCATCTCAAAATTTATCCATGAAAAGAAAAACTTGTTGAAAATGTATGCAATGTTTTTGTGTCCAATCATGAGAGATCTGTTCCCCACATGTCGAATATTGCTATGATAGCTATTGAAAGCAAATAATATTACTCTCATTTCGGGTGTGATTGTAGAAATAACTTATGCTGCGATGATGCCAATTAGTTACTGAGGTGATGATTTCTAAAAAAAATTTTTTTATAAGAATTTGATTAGTTCTGAGATAATTCCCTTGTGTGTGTTGTAATCCACATTAAACCTCTCTGCCAACTTCTACTTTCAACAACCAATCACATTGCAGTATTTCACCTCCCTTCTCTTCCCCTCATTTCAGTTTCATGGCTATATAGGCGGCAAAATCTGGAAAAAGATATCAGACAAAGGCGAGAGCTGAATGTGCTAACATCAGTCCTCCTCCCAGAGCAGAAAAGGAATACAGAGTATGTATAATAATATAATAAAATATACTTAATATACCTTATATATAATATATATTACATTTATAAAAAATTATATAATATATAATATTATATATATTATATATTTTTATAATATATAAATATTATAAGGTATATTTATATATTTAAGTGGGGGGAAAGTAATGTAGATTGTGGTGCATGCTGGCAAAATCTCATGGAACTAGCAAACTTATCCACTGGTCCATACAGGTAATGGGTATTCAAGGTTCATCTTGTATGACAAAGTATGCATATTAATAATGAATATAGGAACCATTTTACAGATCTGATTAGGTTGGCGAGTGTTCACCAGAGTATTCTACAATCGACATTAATTTCCACACTCCTACTTCCAGCAACCAATCACACCACAGCATTTTGCTTCCCCTCCCTTCCCCTCTTTTCAGTTTGGCCAATATGGCCACGAAATATGGAAAAAAGACATTATTCGAAAGTGAGATCTGAATGTAGAAACATAGCTCCTCCTTCCAGAGCATAAAAGGAATACAGAGTAAGTATAATAATGTAATATTTCCACAATATTTCACATAATTAGTTATTTTTATTGATGCATTGGTAAAAAAAACTTTCAACATTTCGAGGTTAATTCGTTCTGCCTTGTACACGTCGTCAAAAGGACCTAGGCTGTGAAACGCCTGTACCAGTCACTCGATTTGTAAAACAAACTCTTGCATAGTATAAGTTTTCGAGATGTGTTTCGAGAGAGTAGAATATCCTAGTTTTATTCATCAATGTAATTACGTAAGTAATAATACACTATATGCAAATGTGGCTCGAGTTCTACAAAATTGCAGTTGAGAAACATAATGTCTGAGTAATTGTCGAAAATGGTATTGAAGGGAAGGATGTCGACTTATTTGGAAATTGCAATTTCACTGCAAAAAAGAGGGATTCTCTTTGTATGATTTATGTCAAGTGAGCCAACAACAATGTACTTTTGTCTTTGTCATTTTTATTGATGCATAAATTCGTATGTATACAAAGCATGGTCTTACTTCAAGATGTATATATATATGGTATTACAAAAACACACACCTATGTAAAAAGTATTAGCGATATGGGAATGTTGAACATAAACAAATTATTGTTTTATTACATCACCGACAACTTGCAAAGAATAAATTTCACGTCTCAGTTGCATGTTTCGGACATTGGTGCTACATCGAAGTGGACAATTTCAAAGAGTGTTTAAATACTTTGGGTGCAAAACACATCATAAACTACTGGTATTATGAAAATGAAGTTATAGAGTTCCAGATAGAATCGGAGGACTCCAATAAACCAGTAAAATGATTCGATGTTCTCTACAAAACAAAAGGCATAAACATTGGCTACAAAACTAAATTAATCAATTACTTTGAATTACACAGCTTGTTTTGTCCATGGAAAAACACGAGCCTGCCCCTACAAAACTTTGCAGCTGCAATTAAGATTTTGGTATCACTATTATCTTTCAAAAAATGTTTTACCAAGAGATGTGTCCAGGCTGATAGTGAAAAAAAATTGAAACCTACCTCACAAGCAGATGAGATCCAGGACAAAAAGAGAAACTCACAGAAAAAGTAAACAATGTTTTTGTGTCCAATCATGAGATATCTGTTCCCCATGTGTCGTCGAATATTGCTACGATGGCTGTAGAAAGCAAATGAAATTACTCTCCTTTCGAGTGCGATTGTAGAAATAGTTTATGTCATGATGATGACAATCAGTAACCGAGGTACTGATTTATTTTTAAAAAATAATTTTTATAAAAATTTGATTAGTTTCGAGATAATCCACTTGTGTGTATTTTAACCAACATTACCCCTATTCCCCACTCCTACTTTCAACAACCAATCATGTTGCAGTATTTACCCTCACCTTCCTTTCCACTCCTTTCAGTTTGACCTATATGGCAGCAAAATCTGGAAAAAAAATACATCAGTCGAATGCAAGAGCTGAATGTAGAATCATCACTCCTCCTTCCAGAACAGAAAAGGAATACAGAGAAAGTTAAATAATATAATATTTCCACAACATTTTACATAATTATGAATAGGTCTTATTAATTACATGACATTTCGCCCAATACTGGATAGGTTTTATTAGTTCCACAATATTTTACATAATAATGGCTATGTTTTATTAGTTCTGCAACAACCAAGAAATAATTTTTTTTGTGATTTTACTTAAATTTTCAATAAATATTAATTTTATTTGATAATTAATATACAAGATTAAATTTTAAAAGGTGTAATGTTTTTGATAAGAGATTTCACCCATCATGTTCAGTTAAAGTAACCTAATTTTGGTTGTTGGTTTGTAGTAGTGGTTTTGTTATTGGAGAGAGAAGGGAGTTTATAAACTTTGATAAAAATATTAAATATTGAATTTTAAGGAGTACATTTGTGGGGAAAAATCTACAATATGTAGTTGAAATAACCAGTTTGGTTTATAGTGAAGATGTTAGTTGTGGAGGCCATGGAAAATCGAACAAACTTTTTATTATAAATATAAAATATTGAATTTTAAAGGGAGCATTTGTGGAGCTTAAAACCTCTGTGTCCTTTTAAAGTAACCCTATTATGATGTTGGTTTGTAAAATAAAAGTGTTATTTGGGTGGAGGGGGATCAAGGGGAGTCAGATAAACATTTTATTAATAATTAAAATAAAAAATTTAATTCTGGCATTGTACCAATTTTCAGGAACCCAAATTGAATTTTGGAAAAGGAACAATACAGCCACTCCCTTCAAAGTTCGACCACATTCACATCCATTTAATTTTTACACTGTCTAAAATTACTTTATGTGAGATTTTGTATCCAATAAATTATGTTATAACTTTTTCCTCGAATCAAATTTTTTCGATTACATTACTGTTGAACAGTATGAAAATCCAACAGTTAAAACTGTGGAAGATTGACAATGGAAAAGACTGTTCGACCAACAACATGGTGAGTGAAAAGCAAAAGAATTATGTACATTTTTTAAAAATAATAATAATTATTTTTGTTTTATTATTTATTTTATGCTAATTACATTTTATTCAAGGCTTTAGGTGATTTGACTATGTTAAATACAAATGGTACAACATGCTACGAGGCCATTGTGTCAAAAATGTACACAGTGTTATTACCGAATGAATAACATATTATTGATTCCTTCAGCCAATCTTTCATGCAATTAAAAGTATTCACGCCATTTGGGACATACCTGTTCCTGCACAGTTCCCTAGCATTTGGATTTTTGTTGTTGAGCCATTTGGCGAGCGATCGACATTAGCATCAGGTGAAGGATATTTCTTGGTTTGTTTAATTCAGTACATGCATGGACAATGTGTGTAGCAAACTATCGGATTTGGGTATAATGATCACATCTTGGGCAATGTCGGTAATGCGATGAAAAAGTACCACAGCATCTTCGTTGGCTTTTTCAGAATCTTGTCTGGCAAGTATCAATTCTTCATTGGTTAATATAAATGATTTCATCACCTTGAGTAAGGCATGGTTTACCTCTTCTAACGCTTCACATTTTTAGTCATATTAATTTTGTATTGATCATTTTTTATCAAGGAAGGTAGCACATCTTCATAGACCCACTCAGTGAATCTTTCAACTTCTGGTAGTTTTGAACGTGTTATCAGAGCATATAGGCCAGGCTCAGAAATGAAGATGCTATGTGATTGCCAGTTGGATGGGATGTCAATGGTATATTGAGATGTACTCTTTTATTTTGCCCATGTTTTTTTATTTTGATTTGATAAATTTAAAAATTACTTTATATGGGTTATTGTACTTAAGAAACAATGAAAAAATGTTCCCGTTGAACTAAAACTGTTCGATTCCATTATGGCCAATAAGCACAAAAATACCACAGTTAAAATTCTCGAAATTTGATGACGGAAAAGACTGCTCGACCAATGACATTGTGAGTGAAATGATGTTCAGTTGCTTATATATAAAATTTAATAATAAATAAAAAATAATTTTAAAAAGGGATCCATTTCGTATAAGGACCCTCGCCCACAATATTCCTTCAAAGTAACCTGTGATGTAAGTTCATAGTGAAGAGTGAAGATGTTAATTTGTGGTCAAGGGGAGTCAAATAAACTTTATGTTGAAAATATAAAAAATTTAATTTTAAAAGGAGGAACTATTTGTGCACATCCAAATTGAATTTTGGCATTCTGCCAATTTTCTGGACCAAAAATTGATTTTAAAAAGGAGGTCACTTTGTATAAGGACCCTCGCCAACAGAAGGTCTATTAGTGTAAAAATCCAACAGTCAAAGATTTCGAAATTCGAAAGCTAAAATGATCTCCTATCCAATGAATTGTAGGTGCAATGGTTGTTGCTTATATATATATATACACAAATTGTTTACAAAAAAATTTTTTAAATATAATTATGTAATGAACTAAGGTTTATTTTTTAAATGATTTTTTTTGTTCAATCATTCGAGTGAAAGTATTGATAACATTGTAAAAATTGAAATTCCTTTGTTCTATCATTTGAATTATAGTGCTTATAACATCATGCACATTGAAATTTTAGCATCCAGATCGAAAATGATAAATGTACTTTTTACCTTTTTCTCGATGTGTTTTTATCTTTCGATTTTGTATTCAATATTTCTGTATTTGTGATTATGTTCGTTGCATTCGAATGCAATTTTGTAATCAAAAAAAGTACACATCTTTTGGTAATTATTGATTGCATATTGCAATTTGCAGGTTAGATGTTTGAAACATTTCACAATTATGCTGATGTAATATTGTTCCTTTGTTCTCGAAATGAGATTCAGATTCAAGTAGAATTCTTTGATTAGCTTTCATAGAAGGTATTTGGATGTGGGTATTCTCGAATTTTGTATCACTAAATTCAATCATTTTTTATTGATGAACATTATATGTTGTTGCCAATTAGAGGGGTTTCACTGGTAAGTGCCAATCCCTTCAAATCTGCCCATGTTCTTTTCCATTTTGGTTTGATCAAACTTAAAATTGCATTACATGGTTTTTTATATCCGATAAATGAATTATATCTTTCCCTTTGAACTATAATTTCTCATTACCACTATTATCGATGACCACAAAAATTCAAAAGTCAAAATTCTTATTTCTTGCAAATTAAGAGTTCTTATATTCAACAACATTTCGGTTGAAATGGTTTAATGAAAATATGTTTTTTATTCCTTATAAAACAGGGTCTTTTTTATCAGTTGGTATTTGAAAAGATTTTATAATACAGATATTTTCAAAATTATTTCTATCAAAGTAAAATTCTTGAATTTTCTTAAATTTCTCCCTTTCATTTAATATGAGTCGTATCAAAATAATTTTTGATGCTTTTATTTTTATTTGTGTATGCATAACATTTAATTCTGAATTCCTGAGCAATTTTCTTCAATTCTGGCAAGTCTTGTAAATTCTTTGGAATGTTTTTTCTGAAATAAATTTATAATTGACAATTTTCGTTCCACCAAAGCATCTCTGTTTAGATTATAATATTATTTGATTTCCAGTAGTTTTCCAATAGCTTTTATTTATTTATTTTAATTATTGCCTCTATTTCAGTTTTTTTATAAGGTATTATTTATACATTTGGATGGTTAGTTTCAACTTTGTCAATCCTCTTTATAAGTTCTCGTTTTCTTTTACTTGAATATACTCTGACACTAAATTGTTTTGCCATTTCCCTCAATTCAATACATTTTTATTATAAAGTTCTGTACTCTGAATGTTACATTTCGTGAGTTCATATTCGTTAGAATATCGATTCCAGCTTTTTTGTAAACTGCTTGTATTATTCCATATGATTTATTTTTTAAAGTTGAATTTTTTGAGCCGTTTTTCCCAATGCCCATTAAATCCTACCATCATTTTTTTGTTAATTCGACAACCAAAGAGATCTCCTGTCCAAATATGTTGCAGTTGTAATGGTTTTATGAACAGCCCAACTGCTTATATATACACAAAAAACAAATAAATAAAAATAATTGACTTTTAGCTGGTATCCTGTAATTGGTACCCTTTCAAAATTCAACTGTTGTATTTGTTATTTAAAAAAACCATAGTTAAATTCTAACTAGTATACCATTGCCACAATACTGCAATTATGCCGTATAGGGACAAGAGAAAGCAAACAAAAAAAGTTTATTTGATAGGCCTATGTGTTATTTTTACAGTTTCCGGATTGATGTTGGACTACACTTATAATTTGACAAACATAAGAGTAATGTCTGGTTTGTTTTGATAGGTGTGGGAGATTTATGTGACCAATTACTACATCTCAAGTAATTGAAAATATATATTATTTCCAAAAAAATACATTTATGAAGTATATAATACAGTTAGAAAATGTGATATTTTTTGTCAGTCATATTCAATTTTGTCGCAGGTAATTTCTCCATCTTGCCACTTAATTCCATGGAAACTTTTCTTCAGCTGGCCCACAGATGAGGAGATTTGACCTGCAGCAATTCAGTCAAACTATTACTTCTGTTTTAAACCACAAAAAAAAAACACTGAATGTAAAGTCTTTAGTACACTTTCCTTCAATTTTGTTCTTCTTTTTGGAAATCTTCCCATTTTGCCACTACATTATTGTGGAACCACAAACGCAATAATTTCTAATTTCTATCTGCACACGCAATTCCACGAATGTGTCTCCAACAATCATAATATCCTGCATTCCCATATATAGCAACCAGAGTCTTAAATGATGGGCATTTGTAAGTTTTTGAAAATACACAATTTCGAGATAGTAATCAAATTTGCACAAGTTCTTTAGCCATTATATTTAAATGTGAACCTGCAACAAATGTTATATATTTGTTGTAATGGCTCCTTATCAATTGAAATACTTCCTTTTCAATTTCATTATAGGTAATTTCGCCATCTTGGCCTGTCAATTGGTGAATACTTTCCTTCAGTCAATAGTTTGTCTTTTTACTTACATCATCCAATGCTTTCCACGGATACGGAGATTTGAAGAGCAGCCTTTCAGTGAAACCATCAATGTTGGTGACTGCCCATTTCTTCAGCACATATTCGCCATTGTTATCACAGAAGCCTTGCAAATTACAAAACATGTTGTATGCTGATAATGTGCTGGCTCGAAATTGAGTGATTTGTCTTGGCCGATTCCATTTTATATATACCTGCTGTGGTTGTGATTAGTTTTTTTTTTACAATACCACAGTGGATATCTAGTGCATAACTAATTGAAAAAAGACTCATTCAAGAAAAAATGATGACATAAGACCATTTATCATTTTTTCCAACATGAAAGATATAAATGAAAAATATTCTTATGTTGATGTTAGTAATATTTTGGAGGACTGAGAATCAATTTGCAATACCGAGCCAAAGGTTAACTCCATCGAATCTATATTTTACGATAGCGGCCAACAGAATACTGAACTTCTGTTGGTGAACAACCACCCGGTAAATTTTCTAAACATGAACTTTCTATGGCATTGGTTCAACTGCGTAAATAATCGCAAATGGCATCCCGGTGCTCACGAAGTTGCTGAGAATTTTGTCGATTCTTCCGATGCATATTGTGTTGTAGTGGAAATTGAGGAATTTTGCAAGTTTTGCAAGTATCGTTAATTTAAAAATTTGTCTGAACAAGAAAAAAATTTTAAAATTTTTACCAGTAACTGCGAATTAATAGTCGGTTATTATTGGGAAACTGCATCATTATTTTCGGTCATGTGTTGTCTCTTCTTATTTTTCATTACACATTCATTTTTATTTATCATGGTTTGTTGTAGTCTGTTATTTTCATTGATGTTTCACTTGACAAGAAAAAAATGATAGAATTACCAAATGCAAACACATAAAATAAAATAATATTGGGTGTGAAACCATATATATATAACGTTTATTTCGTCCCAGGGAGCATCACAGAATGGACACTGTCGGGTTCAAAAAATTTGTTTATTCTCACTACAAGAAGAACTGGATGGGTAGAAAAGCAACTTGAGTAGAAACATTGACGAATACATGGAGTTTATTACAAAGTTATTGCATACCTGGCCACAGCCATTACATCTGGTGGCTCTTCAAGAAGCATTTTTAATTAATCTGTTGCAAGATTATGAAAAAAAAATGCGACATTGATGGACGAGAGAGTTAACTGATAGATTCTTGTCAAGCATCTACCAGATCGTATAACCATTCAGTAATGAGTTTTAATTGATAAATTAATTTTTTTTGTATTTGGTACATAATAGTATTTTTCAACGTCGACTGGTATATCATAACCACCCATGTACAAATTATGCACCTTCGTTATTGGAAGTTGTTGGCAAATGATAGATACATATTTCGTCTTCCTATGCAACCCATACAAAAGTTTACAAATTTATTGGCTTGCAGAAACTGTTCGATAAACATGTTTGCATTCACTTTGTTGCCCGCCGTCTACAGCATCACTTTAAAGTATTTTGCCAAAGCTGCTATGAAATGATTGGCTCTCTGAAATTCCTTTTTATGTCCGTCTATTAAAGTGCCGTCTAAATCGATGACTGCGTAGCCTTGTGCTCTCCTTTTCTTTGTGAATTTTATTATTCTTTTATCGGCCAGTTCACGTTCGTCTTTGTCTCTGCTGGCGATTCTCTGATTGCGAAATCCTTTTCTTATACCACCGTATCTGGAATCGCCAACCACATCGGAATCTTCACCATCGCTTCTGATTTGTAAAGCAGAGGAAAACATGTCTCTTACATTTAACAGGAAAAAACAAATAAGGAAATACGAGGATTATTCGTACAAAAAAGGATGTCCACAGTATTATCGATCGATTGGCAAATATCAAAACTGTAGTTATCGGATAATACCGATTAAATTTTTTTGCACCTTTTGCTCAGATTGTTGAACAATGTCAAAACCTTGCAAAATGCTCATCTGTGTGTATCGGGACCCTTGCATTACGTGATGTTTGTCAAGGCAGTAGTCAAATTCGTCCAAACAAGCATATTTATCAACGACGATCGTGTTTTTTTCCCTCCATTTCATGAAATGAATTTTATGTGTGCAGAAATTGTTTTGTTGCTGGAATGCAGGTACAAACAGTTGGAATTTAACCTGCGCGAGACACTTGTGTTCGATCAAATTCAACATATCGCAAAAAATGTTTTTGGCAGCAGCGTACCATTCTTCGAATGTCATTTTCACATCCCTCACGATCGTCAACTGGCGATCGTCGAACATTTCACGGAACTCGTGGTGCAAGTGGCGCTTTGTTTACGCAAAAATGTTTGGTTTTATGGAGATTATGAACCTTCTTCTAGAGTGGATGTGGTTCGATTCTTTAAAGACTTTGACCAATAATTAGAAAAAAAATATTAAAATGCTTGGTAAAAAATATCTTTCCTCAATATCGAGCATTTGAATTATGTGTTAAATGGTACTACACAATTGATTAAAATTACACATCGGATGGCCAAATTTTATAAATGCTGGAAAAAGCATGAATGAAATTGTACGGAAATTGTTTATTTTTAAAAAGTTTGATGTGTACATCAAATATATATTTAATTTATCTAGACTAGTCGAACTGTTCATTTCCATCGATTCGTCGTGGTTCATTTACGTGGATGATTTTGGCAAAATGGTTCAATTACCCTCGGAAATGTAAGCCATCGAGTCTGAACCACAAAAACGAATTTTGGTAAAAACATTTATAAATACCTTTGATTGTTTCTACCTTATTGCATGGGTGGTTATTTTGACTATTTTATTTGTGTTGAAGCAGCCAATATTGGTTGGTATATTTCAAATACACTGGTTTTGAAAGTAATCCTTTGATCATAATTGCTTTTCCTAAAAGAAAGTGTGTGTGAGAGAGAAAGAATGCATTGATGGATTCCTACTCGATTAGCATTATTGTTCAAGCCGTATTATAGCTTGTTATATTGTTGGTGTATTGGTTTTTACTACATGCGAAAACTCCAAAATTCGATCCCGTGAAATTGGGTAAAGGTTTGTTTAGGTTAAATGCAGTCAAAAATAAAAAAAAACATAAATTTGTCACTTTGTGTAAAACGAATATGTATAGCGAGTACTAAGTTTTTGCAATGGACACAGAGCATGCAGAAAGCTCGAAAAAATCGAGGTGGATTTTTTCGACCAATCGAACAAAATACCCCATGAACAGGGATGGAATTTCGAGATACAAATATGGTTCAAACGTAGTCACGCAAACACTTTCACATAAACTCATAAAGTCAGGACGGATTATAAAATCCATCTACATGGTGATTTAAATCCCCTAAACTTTACATCGACCTCTCCGAATCTGAGCATTTCCGAAGGCCTACAGTTGATGTACAGAGAGTGTAGTAATCCGAACCAAGTCGATTACACAACATACGAACAGAATTGAAACTTGATGAACATCGATGGTTTCAAATCCGCAAACAAAAACAAAAAACTCGAGGATATGTATATGAGATGCGGGTGCGATCGTAAATGGATTTTGGAAGTATGCCCAAAGAATTTGATTTTTGATGGCACCGCATGCCATACGAAAAATTGTGGGATTAGGATGGAACGGTATATTGGCAACGTTTGTGTCGACAAATTGAACAAAATCAGATTGCCTTACGCAAACGATGCCTACATTGTTTGTAATTACAGATTACCAGAAATCGTTAAATTTAGAGCACAATCTTTCTAAAACCCGAATAAACTATGTACAACCCAAATGTTCGCAAAACGAAAATTGTCATATAGTGCACCCATATAAGATCAATGCCTATTATTGCCGAAAAGGGGAATTCGAGCACGTTAAAGAATGTGATCAAAAATTAAAATATTTGTATTACGAATGTGATAGATGTCGCCTGACTTATTCCTACGCCTATAAAGTTTTCAATGTAGACACAGGCAGTTGTGTAAATCCCACTCTCGATGTCCTTCCCATTCCCTGTCATTTTCCCGAATACCCATCACTGCAGTTAAGGTTTAAAATAGTGCCAGATACGAACAAATTGATTTTATCCAGACAACACAATAGAGAAAAACAACTGCAACCGGCCATCGAAAATCAAGAAATATTCCTTAAGAACTGAAAATTAATGCATCGAAGTGAAAGAATGTTGATTCACGAAAAGAAATAATTTGATTTCGGTAAAGTACCTTTCGAAGAAAGTATGATTTCCATTAAACCTACACTAAAATTAGAATATAAGATATACACAGTAGAATCAAAGTTGCATTTGGCGACATTTTTCGCAGGTGTTTCTTGGTGGATTTTATGGAAATCATCGATGCCATGAAGAAATTTTCTTCGATTTTATACAAAGGGTTTATAAAATACAAAAAAAAATTTACCAAAAAAATTTACGTGAAAATATAAAGATTTTGCCAATTTGGCCGAGAATGTGGAAGATGGCTATTTAATTGACTTTATGGTTGCGAGAAATACACTACAAGTTTTTAAATCGTACCTTCAATTTTCAAAGTCATTCAAATTTGTTCCCAGTTGGCTCGAGGCGATGAGATGGTACCTGGACAAAAAATTTATTTACAACTATCCACTTTTACGAAATTATTAATCTTAACACTTTTTTTTACCAGGAGGGTAAATTATGTAAAGTATGCATTGTCTTTTTGATAAGATTCGATCGCGATTCATAGATTGTCGCATACTTCACTGATTATTTTCTTTTCGGCAGCCAATTTAAGCAAATGCATTCCAGCGAGAGAAACTGCCGCTTTTACTTGATTGTTGTTGTCTGTTCGTTCAATGAATTCTTTGCAAAAGTGAATACTATAAAGTAATTCTTTTGAGTTAATGGTTTTACTATTTTTTGCCCCATTCCTTTGCCAAATTAATGATGAATTCGTCACACATGGGGCTGTTTGGTTCGACGATGGCGATGAATCGTTTTCTTCTCTCATGGCAAATTGAACTCATCGGGTAATGTAGGGACTTGTGGAACAAGAGTTAAATTCCCCTCGGGAAGAACGTTTATTTGAATTCGAGTTGTCTGGTCGAATTTGACTGGTGTATTTACCTCATTTATCTTAGTTGGATTGTTTCTGTTACCGCTTCTCCCAGGCATCACATCTTCATTCAAAGGGATTAGATCGTGCGATCGTAAGGCATTGAACATAAAATCATCGAGTAATGTTTGTTGATTACAACAGACAGACGAGTTTTTAGGAGACTGGAAGGTTAAAAAAATCTGATAGGTTGTAACGAGTGAAATGTTTAGAATCCAAAATGGCAGAGTTGGGGATGTAGTTAATTCTTGTTGTAATTGGGGATTATCTGTCACAGCACTTGCTAAAGTCGATTGAATTATGTGAAGTTTTGCTTGCATCGTGTCTAGATCGATCGAGGAGACATCTTGCAAATGCAGAATATGTGTCGAATTGAAACTGGACAGTTCTAATGGTTGCAGTTTAAAATGTTGAGGTGTATTCGCACCAATCGAATCCATGTCTTTTATTCGTTTAGTCGACTGGTGTACTTTCCCATTTGGAAAATCAAATGTAAAATTTTCGTAGCCCATTGATGAAAGATGATTTATGGTATCAAAGTTACTTGGTTCTTTATTGTGCCCATGTGACAGTTTGTGCACGAATTAGCATGTGCCGTAATTTTCAAAAAGGTAATTGTCTATCACCGGAACTTTCGCTTTGGATAAATCTTGAACCTCGTGGCTATCGGCTAGGTAAAAACTAAACACCAAGACATTTTGCAACACCGTCAAACCAATATCGAATGATTTAATGATGTTTCGAATTACTGCCTGGGGATCGAAACTGAAAACGTGGATGTGGTTTTTGGGAAGTAAAATCTTTTCCCCGACTATTTCATCAGTCATTTTATTATATAATCTTAATATAGGTGTTAGTAACTTATGTTGTATTTGTGTTTAATCTCATCAAGTTTAAAATCCAGTGTTGGAAGTTGTTCTTTTAGAATTATGTATTCAGCACTGCCACTAATTTGAGTTTCCGAATTTAGTGCCTGTTCGATGAAAGCTCGTAGTTCACAACCACCATTATACAATATGCCTGTTCGGAAATATTTGGTGTTTTTACCAAAAGCATCCACTCATCGACTCTTGTCGAAGTTTTGTCGTGTGGGTGGCCTGGTTTTCTCGTGTACCACTCTTGTACTTTTTCTAAAATATTTTGTAAGGTATGTAATTCGGGGTAAGTTGGTTTTGCTCTAGTAATTGTTGTTGTTGCCCGTCAAGTATGTAATTAATAGTTTGTTGTTCGTGCTTTGGTAATTCTAGTTCTTTGTTGGGTATGTAATTATTAGGTACGAAATTTGATGTGTATTGGTTTTGCTCTGGTAATTACTGTTGTTCTTGTACGAGATTCTCGAATGAATAGTTGTTTAAAAAATCTGATTGAAACGCCATGTCCACATCGAAAACAGGAGATGGGTCGATTGCCAATAGTTCATTTAAATACATGGCGCGTGTTTGAACGTGGTTCATTATCGTGGTTCTTTCGTTTTGCGGTGCAGTCTTTTGATGTTCTACATCACGCACATTGTTGGCATTGTTGTGAAACTCGAATGCGAAAATCTCATTGCCTGTGAATTGAAGATGCTGTTCATATTGGTCGATATTGTGTGTTCGCTTCACCAATCTCGTTCGATGAGCACCAGTCAAAGTTTAGTCGTAATTGTTGACTGATTGATCCAACACTGGTGAAATATTCTTAAATAAATGTTTCACATTACCAATATCTTTTCTATTTAAATTTAAGAGGAAATTATTCTTTATAACCATTAGGCCTAAATCGAAAGTTTTGAAGGTGTTGCGAATCGCTAAATCAATATCAAAGGTGTGAATACGGATCTGGTCGTTATAAATAAGAACACTTTCACCGACGATTTCGCTAGACATGACTTTCGCCCTTATATTAAGTATTATGGTAGTTTATAATTTTGAACATTTGTTTTCCCAACAGGAAGTATTTGGACATGTCGAGTGTAAAGAATATGATGAGGAAAATACATCTGATGACAAGCGCACAGAACTCATTCACAATTCACCATTTCCGATTCTAGTCGGTTGAGCTCGGCGAAATGTATAGCCACTCGTTCCATAACCACCGAGGCATTTAGCGCACAAGAAGAATCACCGACTGCCTTTTTCATGTGTGTTATGGTCGTATGGATTCCCGTCAAATTTTCCACGAATCGAGATATGTAATTTTTAAGTTTTTGCGCCAATTCTTCGTGGCCATTATCTGGCTCTATTCGCATTCCGGTTGCGAGAAATGGACATTTCAGTCATGGTATTTACATTAGGCCTTTGTAAATGAATAGGTGGGTGTTGTTGTGGAAGGGGAGGAAAAGAGTTTAGTGGCTGAGAAGAAGATTGCTGGTTCGTTACTAGAATGTCAGATTCGGTGCACTGTGGTCTCAGTGGTTGAAATTGCAATGATGAAAACAAGGTTCTTTGCTGTTGCTGTTGTTGGTGCTACATGACAATAAAAAAAAAAGGATATTATAAGTACTGCCGAAACCCCAGATTTAAAAAAAAGTTGAAAGAAAACGTTCGCGCTATCGTAGAAGCCAGTCTAATTCAGTTTACATGTGCACCGAAAATCACATTTGGCGAACACATGAACATGGAGAAATTTTCTCAAATACTGAACCGAGCGGAATTTTTGCCAACTTCACTAGAAAAAAAACTCAAATCACTAAGCAGAAAGGTGACAGACTTTTAAACGATTTACAGACTATGCTATTTGGTTTAGGAGAAGAATTTTGAAAAATTTTAACGGAGAGAGAATCTACGCTGGTGGAAAATTAATTCAGTATTTACAAATCGTGGGTGTACTTGGTACAAAAATTGGCAAATTACAGATGCGCTCTGATATCGCAAAATTTTCTCGAACATTTAATGGCCCAGTTTGAAAATTTATTTCTGGCTTACTTTAAGAATCCCAAGAATTCGAACGATTTATTTGGAGGATAATAAAATTCGGATATTGCATCCGAGCTGGACCCATGGCGAATCGAAGCCCAATATTCTTTCAAGAATGTACATGGCCTCGACCATTTGAAAGCAGAACTCAAAATTTTGATCTATACACAAGTGTTTAACCCAGGTTTCAAATTTATAATGTTTTTCAGTCCTCCGGGTATGGGTAAAAGTACGCTTGTTCACACAATCGCATACGAATGGAAAGCCAAACTATACCAACTCAACATCGGGCAGTTATCCTCGCCCATCATTGATGATACCGGATGCAAATTAGCCAATTTGTTAAAGATGACCATCGAAAACCAGAACCAGCGATTGGTGATATTTCTGGACGGAATCGGCCAGGTTATTTTCGCAAAACTTGGCAATCTCAGCCTATTTGCGAAGTGTGGCAATTACCCTACAAACTGGTCCCGAAGGAGGTGTTCAAATTAAAAATAATGTTTTAATTGTAGCTGTAACCAATTACAAAAAATCGTTAAGACCTACAATCCTCGACCGAACCCATGCCTTTTACTTTATCAACTTTTCCTCGGGGGGAGAATGTCACGGTGCATTAATTCATCTCTTGCAGTTGTGTAAGAATCACGATCTTAAGGACTGGGATGAAGAATACCAACGTCGGGTGATTTATTATATTTCCCTACCACAATATCTAACCTTTCGAAACGTCATGGACATACAGGATATGGCATGATTGGAAAACTTTAAAGACGAGCCATTCGCGCTAGCGATCGTCACTCAATCTCTACTCATACAGATAGCAAAGGAAAATTACGCGAGTCAACACATTTTGTATGAAGCTGCGCTAAAAGTACTCGAAAATACAAACGAATCGACAGTGTTGACTTTGCATCGCGAAAGCATCTACAATATGTCCTGGAACAGAATCCTGACAAACGATCGAATTTTCTTCAGGCCAAACTCGGATCACACCAACAAATCAATTGCTAATACAAGAACAATGAATGAAGAAGAATACAACAAATTTCAAGATGACAAGAAGTAAAAACCAAAACAATTTTTATTGATTATCAATTGTGTAAATTCAACATTTCTCAATCACCTTTTTCGTCAAAATCAACTACCAACAGTAACTTGTAATTCAACAGATTTGCGTGCATTTGCAGTAGATACATTTCGGTAATTTTCCATCTGCACGTGGTCGAATATAAATTTTTTTCCTTGTTTAATATATAATGATGAATGTTTTGCTGCAACGAGTACTTTTGTCTAGTTGTGGTGCTAGTACATTACATAGAGGTCCCAGTCCATAATCACCGCCATACTCTTCGAAATTCTTTAGTGAACATTTCCAATCGACCATCACCAAATCACCTTGTGGGGACTTGAAAATCATGTCGATGGTTCCACAAAGAGCGAAATCAAAATCTCGTTCTCTGAGCTCTGATGTATGTGTCCAGCCATTGGCTTGTCTAAGATCACAGCCGAAATCTAAAAATTGTGATAATGTATCGTCTATTGCATTGGGTAATTTTTGTTCATTCTATTTGTAATAATTTTCGATATATGTATGTAGTTGAACTCCCAAATCAATAGCTTTTCGACTGATTTTTTTTCTCCATTTTTCCTCAGTGGCGGCTACCGGATCATCATAGGTTCGGAAATCAGTGTATTGCCAGATGGGAAAATTGGGTGAATTCACTAAGTAAGAGGCCACTTTCTTTTATGGAAATTTTGGAAAGGTGTTTGAAACACATGTCGACGCAGTGATAAAGGGTTTTTGTGGATCATTGAGCACCGAATACTTGTGAGTTTTTTCCTTTAGAGATACCAAATCGTACTAATCTCCCAGTTCTATATACTCCAACATCGTTATTCTCTTATGAAAGGAAAGCAATTAATGTGAAACAAACAGGTGCTCGCTTCTCTTTATAAACCCATTTTTTTTTTAATTTAAAAAAATATATATAATTTTTTTTTTTTTTTTTTTTTTTTTTTTTTTTTTTTTTTTTTTTTTTTTCAGCGCAACAAGATGTAATGAATATCCGTTTCCTCATTTACAAAATAACATGGAAAAATATTTGAATGTTTGAAAGTTTCCACAATCTCCATTTGCAATGAACACCAAACATCGTTCAATCGTAGTGCCAAAGAAATTGGTCTTTGAAAACTTTCGTGAATTTCGAGCTGTTTGTAAAATGAGATTAACTTTGATTTTAAATCAAAAGTGTACAACTCGTTGACTTTTTTCAAGACTGTCTATAGAATGCGGATTATAATTGCTAAACTTGAGTAGATCAGACAATCTTTATTACTAAGAACAAATTTTAAAAATGGGCCAAATATTTTTTCTAAATTTCGAAGGAAAATACTTTAGAATAAAATCTAAATGCACTAAACTTGCAAACGCTATATCATTTATTTCACTTTATCAATCACCGCCTTTGAATCTATATTGAAAAATTCTTGCAGGGCGACAAAATCCCAAGCCAAAGAATATATATAATCGTAGGCTCGGAGAGTTTCGTGAAACATGCACCCTCCGTCGGGATACAAACCTTCGTTCGAAGAAACCATTTGGAATTACAATTGCGATAATACCTGTTGCATTACTCCAGTGTCGATTTCATTTTTTAAATTACCGATCAAAATGTGGGCGCCAACGAATGGCACCGCCACCATAACTGTTTTTGGTCCCAATCTAGGCCAACCTATATTTATTGTAGGTGTGGGTAAATAATTTTTAATTACACTAACCAGTTAATTTTGTAAAGTTTCATCAATTTAGTCAAATTAATATTCATAGATAAAATTTGAAAAGACAGTAAATCATGGAAAGGAAATTGATAATTGATACCAGTTTGTACCCCACGGCCGTGTATAGCCTGTCGGTGTCATCTGTAACTTGCTGTGAATGGTTTGTATGGCAAATTTCATGCAATTCCAGACATCCATTGATCTATAGTACTTTGGACGTTCATTCAATGTACTAATCATCAGTTTCTCCAAAACTTCAATCATTATACCAAACTGCTTGGTGTCTTGTAGCCAGACGTATTCAGGTAAAACTGTATCGTTTGTTTCAAATGTTTTCATTGCAAGATCAGTGCTATTACCAACATTTGTCGACAAGCATAGTTTGTGATAAAGTTGTATTATCTTTTATAAATGAACAATGTCTGTTTCTATTTTATTCATTTGGACAATCACTTTTATGATATATTATAAGAGTAAAATTATGTAACCTGCTAAAATAATTCCCAGACTTATAAATATAGGGGTTCAAAACTATCTTTTTAATTACACTCGCTGGATTGGCACTTGTTTTTTTCGCGAAATTTACAACATACAATTTAGCCACTATTATAACATACCTTGAATTCCAAAATGAAAAACGAATCAACCGCAATGTCTTTGCACTGAACAAGTTTGCTCATCTTGGGAATAATTTCGTTTAATTTACTCTCGTCAATAACGGTGGAATAATAGGGATTGGTTGTTGAAAGTAATAGGGGGAGAAATGACTATTGTGAAAAACTGTAGTAATGTTTCCTGGAACTAAACAAATGTATCCCCCGCTGAACCTTGTACACAACTTATCCAATATATAAACTACTAAGAGTTTTTATGTTTTTCTATTTTTTAAATCAAATAATTTTTTTGAAAGAGGGTAGTATTGGAAAAGGGGGGATTGTTATAGCAAGTATACATTCAATGAATAAGATGTATTTTTTTCTATGAGTTTTCGATCAACTGCTTCAATGTATTTTAAGTAAAAAATTACACATTTTGGTAATTGTAATTTTTATTTTAGTAATGATTTGTTTATACTTGCAACTTGAAAGTGTTTTACCACTAGTCACGACAAAGTTCAAATGATATCCCTCAAATTTCAGATTACCAGTTTTCGATACATTGAAATTAGAAAATAAAAACTATGAATGAACAAGTGATAATTTGATCGAATACAATTCTAAATCACTCACTGCTTGCTTAAACTATGCTGACCATAGGTCCATGTGCTATCATTTCGATACCAATGTTGTTTTTAGATCTCAAAACTAGTCTTATTAAAAAATTCCCCGCAACAAAGAGCCTGGCAAGGGGTATTGCAAGTATTTGGAAGATAGAGGCTAATGAACTTGCACAGCCAAAAATGGCAGACAATTGATACTTACCTCAGATGGTAATGATAGGTACTTGTGAATTTGTGGTTGTCAATATCCGAAAATTTTCATTTCTGCAAATTTTTACGCTGATTGCACAATATTGTCTCGTTGTCCATTCAATTCGAAGGGTACAAACGCCAATTATCCGACACAATAGAACTCGTTTGAAGAAATTACCTGCGAATGTGATCCTCGCACCAGTTTAGATCCTTTGCTAATGGGGGACCTTTATGCACATTACCAGCTTATTTCGAGGCTTCACATGATGATTTCATTAATTTTGTACCAACCAGACTTATTATCAAGATGCGAAATTCAAATCCTTATTCATAGATATTCGACAACAAAAAATACCAGACCCCTGCAAAATTGATGCCTTGTCTGGCGAACGGATTCTCAGCAATAAGGTTTGCTTGCGAAGATGGAAAGACACAGTTGAATGATACTCGAACGATTCACGTTACATCCCCATCACTTTTGAGCATTATTACCTGCTCAACAATAGCTGTCGATTACTGAATGTAATTGTTAAAGTTTCAGATTCACAATCTTATTTATTGGTTAGTGAAACACGAACCACCCAAAACAATTTATCAAACAAACCTTTAATTGGTTATGCTTTCAAAGTTGAAGAGATAAATATATTAATCTTGTAAGAGTTATTAAGAATTCCTAGTTAACCTTTTGTCACTACAACAAGATCTTTATTGTCGCTGGTATTTTTCTACCATGCTCCCACAGAAGACCCCAATTATCCACCCATCGATAAATCGCCTCAAATCGTGGATGTAAGACCTATATTCGTGGGCTACAAATTCGATAATTTAGTCAATACCATTGTTCCCCTATATTAAGATATCCCGTTATGCATTTTGTGGCATATGGCCATTTACAACCAAAAAAATTCCTACATTGGATGAAATTATTTGCATGTTAAATTCTCAAAATCTTGATTACCTATATTGGGAAAATTTATCTCAATATTACCACAAAAATTGCATTGTACAATTTGACAAAGAACATCTTAACAAATGTGAATTTAAAACATATTTCATACCCCTGGTGTTGGCACATCTCGATGGAAACAATCATCTAACATCACAAATGCTCAATCCAAAAAATACAGGAGTGTTTATTCACGACCTAACTAAAAATATCTCCTACCTGATATCTTTGAATGAGAATCTCATTAACAAGTATCGTGCATTAGTACCTCAATACTCTTTCGAAACATTTTAGTTCCGATGAACTCCCAATGTATATCTCATTTGCGATGTTGTCTCCAATTATACAGTAAAGTGTGATGAAGGATTTTTCCAGCATATTAATGGACGATGTGATTTATTTGCTTTGATTGAATAATCTCAATTCAACCCTTATGAAATTGTATTCCACAACAAAATCAAGTACCACACGAATTTTCCTTTTTCATAAGCCAACCATTCTAGTCATGAAAATTGAGAATTCACTCCTGTATGTATTTTTCAACTTGAAAAAAAAGTAAACTATTGATACCTTTAGGTATTTAAAAAAATGACAACTGGGACTATGTTTTACCAAAACATTCTCTTAAGTTCCACCAACTCATGAAAGATCAAAAATTTTTACAGAATCGCATTGTACTTAAAAATTGGAAAAAACAACAACTGCTCGCATCAATTTACGCACAATTTATGACTGCATATTCAAAAAAACCAAATCAATAAAACAATCATGTTGTCAGCATCTCAAGACTACCTTTACATAAACCAAGTATAAACCTTGAACCACTTGATTAATTCGTTGAGACATATTTGTACGGAAAATAAACTATAATACAATTACAACTATAGACTATTTGCATAAAATATATATACTCGAAGTGGTTTGGATTTTCTAGTGGCTTGCATTCGAGAACTCGATGCGGAAACAAACTGGAGGTTGTAGAAAAAATTTAATTTTAATCAGTTTGTGAATGTGTTCGTTTGTGGAGAAAAGGAATCTTACCAAAGTGGAGTCTGATTTGCAAGGATTGTTTCTGGTCGAAATTGGAAACAACGACGATGACAATCGCAAACTATCATCCACCGCCAAAGAGTTTCTATCCAATTTGATCAAATGCGAATCGTTTTGGCAGTATTTTGCATATCAGAAACATAAACCAAGAGAGAGGTTAATGCCGTCGTTTAGAGGGATTTACACACGAGGTTAGTTCACGAATAATAGCTCGAATATCGCATTGATTGAAAACACATTGGTTTATTCGCAAAAAATGAAAAAAAAAATTGAAAACTATATTTATCATACACTTTTCTCGCTATTGTGTTAATTGAGTAAATGCCATCCTTACTTTCTAATCATTCAATGTCCTTTTGCCGACATTCACTTGTCGTAAGTCAAACAATTGGTGATGACAAAGGGATATATTTCCTTTGCAAAGGTGTTTTGTAATGTAAAAATAGGTGATGAACCACGAGAAAATGGAACTTTGGTCATGTTTGTAACGCCGATACATATATCGTGTTTCGAGCAGAACCCTTGAAACCCCACTTTATAAGAGTCGTTTACTTCATCATTTTTAATTCGAGCCATAGTGCCAAAGAAACAAACAATGGTGGCGAAGGTGGTGATGGTGGTGACAAAAGAATACTATGTGTTAATAATGAAACGTTATTAGATCCAAGAGTGGGTTTCGTGTTTGCAAATGTGAATTTATTGTTTTACCATCACGATGCTATAGAAAATGATGTGGAAAATGGTCTCGAACATACCATTAGCTCACCAATAAAGTTGTTGAAAAATCATTGCGATGTGAAACAATATTTGAGTAAAATATTAAATACCGAAGTGGTAAAATACAAGTTTTATTTCGCACAAAACTACACAATCTTTAAGTCGCATAGACAGTCTTATTTTCCAATTAAAATAGATATGCTGATTGGCCAAGACTTAAAATTGGAAGACAAACACGAACTGTTGTTGGTTTTGTACGATAATTACCAATCCCAGTTGAATCCTCTCATTTCAGTACTAGTTAATTTGTGAAAATAGTAGGTAAAAAAGTACAAACTTTTTAAAATTATTTTTATTAAAAACATATTTTTTTCCTAAGATTCACAAAGGAATTCTAAAATCTGAGAGCAAGTGCACATCATGACGGGATGAATGTTATAATCTTCAGTACATGTGGGTTTTTTTCAAATATTGTCCGGGTAATAGTTCCCGGACAGAATCGTAACAAGCTTTGTATATATGAGTATTCAATTTCTTCCTTTTCTTATTCTGGTGTAAATTGGGCATCCTTTTTCGAAACGGGATAACACCAATTTATGTTGCGAACAAAAACAAGGAATTTGATGGTGTTGCAATTTTATTTGCACAACAGTTGGTATATATACAATAAAAGATTTTTTTTATTTTACTCTTAAAAGAAAAATGAAAAACTTTCTAGATCAAATATTTATTTTATTTTACTCCTGAGAAAATGTGAAATAAAAAAAATCTCTGTCTGTATAAATACAACACCTCCCTTAAAAATAGTTGAGTTCTTCTACGACCATGCACGAGGAATTCTTTGCCGTTACTTGAATCAGTTGAACGACTGTGTAGAATACTTGGCTCGTAAACATAATGTGACTTTTCAACCTTGTCTCAAAAATAGAATTCTCAAGTGCAAAATGATTGGCATCTGTGGTATTCCTTCATAATCTTGTATCAATCACAATTATTTGGACTTGTGCCACTATCACAACTTTAACTATATGACTAGTATAACCATGGAGGATCGTCATATCTGCAATATATTCCCTATGATGCTGGGATCTAATATGGATTTGAGAATACTCTATCATTATCGCGGTTATTGCGATGGCATCGAAATGCCATCATTACCCTCGTCATCATCTTCGCCACTGCCATTGTTGTGTGAATGTGTGATGAAATACTGTATGGTAAAAGATTCTAAAAATAGGAGATTGAACGAGTAAGATTATTCGACGATAAATTCCCAAATTCATGGTTATTTCGTCGAAAACTGTCGTTTGTGTTGGGTTCCCTATAGTGACGAATAATAGCGAATTACCACACTTCCGAGTGAGTCGAAGACGCAGTCATCACTTTTTCATCAACAAATACAGTTACACCCAAAAAAATAAAGGACATTGTTTCAAACTGATTTTACCCATGGGTAATGAACAGTATGAATTTGTTCACAGTAATCCTGAAGGCGAAAACTTAGAAAATTATCTTGATTTGTGTACATTACACTCTTTTGAAGTAGATGATAAATACATTGTTTACTATCATCAACTTATTGGGTACATATTAAAACGATTTTTCGGCCACATCCGGCCCATTGATAGTTTCTCAATATAAACTAATGTCCTCCCCATCATTGTTGTTGATTCGGCTGGTCTGGTATGCAGTCGACAATAATGAAGAGCAGGCAAAAAGATTGTTGTGACTGGCAATTAGTGCAAGCTCGTTTCCATGACGGATTCATACAGAGCGAAAAAGGATCAAATATTTCAAACTTGAACTGTAAACCAGTGACTCCTCAGATCGGCGATCGAGATTTATTTGGGCTCGTCGTCACACCTGTACTGAAGAACATTGACACATCCACAATATCCACAGATTATTTGGGATTTTTGTTTGTCTTTTAGAAAAAAAAATGTCGCCATCGATTCGTTCAATCATGTTTACTCCCTGGTCTCGGATGTGAACCTGGCCATGAGCACCAATTCGTGTAGGATCGACTGATTTTCGAACTGATTGCTAAAGGGTACTGATTGCCGCTGGACGAACGTGATATTGCGGATATGAAAAACAATACTTTTACCGGTCACTTGGGCACGTTCAACTCGATATTTCCCTTGTATTACAAGTTGAATCCTAATGTGAAATTGAATAAACTACGCTCAGAGATACGACACTGGTTCGGTTTCATCGAGGTGCTTGTGTTTGAAGATATATTCAACTTGAATCATTTCCAAGGTATGCTGTTCAAGATATTTGTGGACGAGGTGGCGGGAAGAATCTGCACCAAATCTGCGTTCGAATTGACCGTGGACAGCGATTCGGAGTGTATTTTGACTCTGGATAATTGTTTCGGACCGCACATGACAGAGTAAATACGATCACTGTTCCAATATGGGAAAATGGCCAAGCTGTTCACCGCGATAAACTACCCCTTTATGGTTTTTTCGAGCTCAGTATAGAAAATGTGGGTATTTATCTGGACATTGCAGAATGGAAATCACGGGACGGCGAAAGCGAACATTTAGAGGCAGAGAGTGGCGATGTGAGGTTCCTGAAATTAAAAATCGTCTTTACCAGTCTCCTGCAACTCACCGAAGACGGGTATGCGATCAACGCGAATAAAAACATTAAGACCGTACACTGTCATCGTTTCCGGATGATTTTCAACCATGATTCCAAATCCGGATTTCGCATTCGCTAGAGAAAGGACTCGGCGCCCATATATCTACCATTTAATAAATCCGAGATAGTCTTTGTCCAAATGCACGTGTACTGTGGTGAGGTTCATTCGACAGAGCCACTGGAATATTTCAATAACCCACACTTTAACATAAGCATGTCGACAAAACATGTACAGAATATCGTTGGTGGTTGAGGATAACGACATTCTATCTCCGTGTATGAAGATCGAACGAGTAAATATGAACGTGCATTTCGTGCCTAATAATCGTCTCACTTTCGAGGTAGTTTTAGAGTCCCGGAATAGATTCTACAATAGTTTAAAATTGTGCAATACATCATCGCAAAAGGGGATAGTCGTGCTCTGGCCATAAAAAGATGATTATATCGATTGCATGGCTTCAATCTACTCGGTTATCAGTCGATCACTGCTGATGCAGTTGAAATAAATGAGTATTAATAGAGAAAAAGAATCCCAACAAATATTTTTTGCGGCAAATCGTCGACGGCGGTGTTCAAAACATTGCATCTGATTGTAAAAGTATCGGTTTTATGAAATTCGATAATTTGCCGATAAACAACTTGCTGATGAACAGGTGTAGTGTTGCCATTTACAATATTCTCCAGCGAGCCTATTCGTCGACAGAGCGGTACAAGTGTTTGTCAACAGCAAACAAGCAACCACTTCAACTGTGTCTGATGTTGAAAAAGAATGTGGAATTTACCACTACAAAAGATGTTTATGGTAATGTCAAGTATTATTTATACGATAAAGATTTTACTTGTGCCAACATTAAAAAATTGGACGAGTTCATTTCATTTTAAAAATCGTAATTAAAATAAAATATTTTTTAAAATATGTTTTTTTTTATTTAATTTTTTTACGAAATTAGAAAAGTGTTGGGATGTATTCCGAACATTGATTGATTTTTCTTTTGTCGATTGGTATTTTTAGCCCCTCCACCCCCATGTAGTTCAAACGCAAAACATCAACGTTTTGATGGAGTGGTTAGGAATTGATGGTGGCTTGGACGTATTTTGGATACTGATTGTCCAACTCGACATTTTCCACATAGTCCAGATAGTACCTGAGTCCAAATCCCATACTATAAACCAAGTTTGAGTTGAAAATTTCTATGTTTGGCACGTATCCGAGCGCATTGACGTTGATATCGCATGAGGGGAGATATCTTAGGTTTGTTAAATTGTCAAATGTGGGAAACTGTGCCAAAGGAATTACATATTGTATCATTTTTTTGCCATCCTCCATAGCGACCTCTGTGTTTGGCAAAGAGGTCGTTATATCATGGATACATTTATTTTGTTTCACCATGTCCATATCTAGATATTCCTGGTCAAAAAACATATTCGCTTTAGCCTTTTCGATACACGCTAGATCCAAAACAGAGGCCCACATAAGTCTGTGACTGATCACATGTTTGGTAAAAAGTTTGAGTTTTATCGGTACTAGCGATGTTTTCGGGATATGTAGAGTACTCGAATAAAGTTGCCAATTTCGACGAATCGATAAATTTATGGGTGTTGTTGGAGAATAGATTCATGAAAGTTTTAGCCAAGGTTTTCAATGGTTGTCCGACAAGGATGGGGTACAAAGGACATTGGCCGACCGAAATGCTCGTCTATCAGATGGGGCTTAATATCGCTTTGTTGTATTTTCGAAATATATTATAATCGACGTCGCAAGAATCTGACTTGTGAGTCTCGCACAATCCACCAATCAACAACTGTTCGCTAGCAGGTGTATTTGCACCGCATAGTTTGTTATTCAAGAAACAAATAGGCATCAATTCCATGTCGATGGAGCTGTTACAACCATTACTGAGGTTAATATTTGACGAACATAAATGAGTCGATAATATCGATTAATGGTGTGATTTGATGAATGCATACTGAGATTAAAAAATATATTCGAACTACCCTGAGCTTGAAGTTGACTCTGTGATTGCATTTTTTAAATTTACATACAAATAACCTGAAAAAATACATAAGATGTCCGCATTCATCGGACCAACAAACTTGGATTATTCAAATGCTTTGATAAATGTTTTTAAAAGACAAAAAAAAAAGTTAACTTATAACAAATACTTGCTGCGAGTGCCGCAAATATTTTCTCATGTATACATAGAAATTCGTTAAGATGTAGAGTTACAAAAGGCAAACTTGGATTTTTTTATTAATTGCTATCAGGTTCGTCTTAAAGGTGGAAAAAGATTCTGCGATGCATCTCGATGCAATCTGCATTATCCACGGGGAAAAACGTGCACGCCTCGAGATGTCCCTAAAATATTCAAGAGTGGTAATTCAGATGTGATTGCCTGCCGAGGAGCATGTTTTCCAACCGAAGATCCCGAATCGAAATATCACGGATCAAATAACTATTGGAGCGACTGCTGCGATGCGTGTATGTTGGTTCATCAAGAAGTCTATCTGTCGGGAACAGATGATTATTGGCGCATTAAAGAAGACACGATTATTCCCCACTTAAACATGAAAGGAACTGGTTTCGAGGTCGATTCTTCGACGTATGTGACAGATATGGGTGATGAAACAATACACTTTCGTCTAAACTCGTATTATTGCGATAATTTTATCATGTCTCTTGCGGGTGACGAATGAACAGACCATTTAAATATTAACATTATAGGCTTTTACATCTGAATATACTTATACAAGATTATCGAATACAGCTTCGTGAAATTGGCTAATGGAATCGATAAGTACGATGTAAAGAGCCCGCAAGTACCACCTATGGGACAAATACCCGATTACGCCATGGAATGGAATAAATTCGTCAATCACAATGCGTTCTGCATAAATCCAGACATTAAACTCAGCAACATGGGCATCACAGAAAAAACACCGAGACATTTATTTTGGACCACAGAGTATGGAGTAGGGGGTAAGCTTGTGGAGCCTTTGATACTGACACGCGATGTCAAATCTATTGTTTCCGATAAAGATACTCGGGTTCGAATCGGACCACAAACCGATTCGGTGTCATGCCACTTAAAATGTGCAAATAATGGTAAATGTCAAATCGACGAATATCAAATACTCGGTTTAATGGGTGGTTTTCCGACCAAATCTCCATATTATTTATCCAATACAAAAGAAATTTCCCACAAAATTGTCGGTATTAAAATCTCTTGCATCCATGGATTGGGTAGTAACGAGTTCCTACTGCAATTATTCGGTGAGGTCGGTCTGAATGTGGTTCTCAAGATCCTTGTCAAACACATCGGACCCACAATGATCGAAACGGGTGCAAAGATATTGAATCGTCAGTTGGGAATTTATTTATTCGGGGCCTTGACAATAGAATTTGTTACGAGTGGTGTGATATCAATTGCTTTGAAAATGGCGGGATTCGCTGTTAGAGCATTTGCTGCAGTTTCTCTTTCTTGGGTGCCTATACTTGATGTTGTGTTGATCATTACTGCGGTCGCTGGTGTGGTTTTGACCATATTCGATCCATTCAACTTGCAAAACCTACACGGTCAATATTACGTAAATGATATATCAAAGCTGGAATTTGAATTAAAACAAAATATTTGGGCTTTTCGAACGATGGAATATACATCGATCATGTCCGTGATTATGTGGAAGAATGCGCACGAAGGAGTTTTCGATTTAGCGAATCATGTTTCCATCCAACCACCCTCTATCGATAATGATGCCAACACCAGTAAATTAGCAGCATTTTCAAAAAAAGATGCCATATTCAACCCACCTATTACGGGTATTCATTCTACTAAAACAGCAAAAGATGACGATTTCAAAACATTATTGCAATTTCATTTACAAACCTACTGGCCCTCAAAGTCAACTCGAATGGATCTCGTTTCGATTGGAACAATATGGATGGCTATGATGATGATACGATGTTGTCAAATCAAATGAAAACTTTAAGTGCACAAAATCCAGATCAAGTTTTGAACTTTACACTCTACACATCTAAAATGAACACGAATACACATGATCGATAAAGGACTGTATTTGCGGACGAGGGGGGGGGGGGGGTGGGTCGATAATAATCTCGAGAATAACTGCATTATTCACCAATAATACAATACATTTATTTATTATACCTGTTATTTGATTAATAATGGCAACTTTTATACAAATGTCTACCTTTTATCAAAATTTATAATAGTTAAATTGAGAGACTTTCTTAATCGGCTGTTGTTCTTTGTCCTGCGTGGGTAGAAGTAACACGTCATAGAGTTCATCAGGTGAGTACTTCATGTGATGTAATTGTCGATCCTTGGCTAATTTGAAAATCTCACAAAGTGTGTTTACACATACCTTTTTAGTTTTTTTCATACCTTTCTTGATGAAGGTAAAGAAATATCCATCTACTTTGCACGATAAAACACTTTTCATCGGCCTATCGACGAAAAGGGTAACTGATTCATCGTCATCCTTATTTCCGACTTTGTTATAAGTAATTTCGGTCGACTCTGCGATAATGTTGATGTTTATTTTCGTAGCCATCTGGAGCGCTTTGATGTGTTTATTCACTTACACCTACTACAAATTTGCTACAACACTCTGAATACCACAATTTATATACCAAGAGAAAGAGAGAGAGAGATAGAGAGAGAGAGAGAGAGAGAGAGAGAGAGAGAGAGAGAGAGGGGGAAGAAAAAAATTAGAAAGATTCTTTTTTTTAAATAATGACTTACATAAATGAATGCAGCATGTGCTAAAAATATTAACATGGTTATGATTTTTATAATTATCGTTATCTGCCTTATTTGCATAAATATGACAGTCTTGAGGGTCGGTGTAATCATATATTTAAAAAAAATTTGCCTATCGAAGGTGTTGTTTTGTAAATTTTCGTTTCCCAATTCCAATTTCTCTTTACGTTCATCTTTAGTGTTTAAAGTAGCAGTAGTAGTTTTAGTTTTCGAAACATTTGCATTTTCAATCAATTTGTTGAAAAAGGTATAACTTTTTTCAGGAGCTGCTAATATCTCTGCAGCAGCCATGTCTTACTGTTATTGAGTGCCTTCGAGCACAACACAACTTATCACCTCATCAAAAAGGTCCAAATTACGGTTTTATTTTACTCGAAAATCATTTTTTAAAATAAAAGGTGTTATTTGTAACACGTAAAATTTTTTTTAAATCTTTGTTATTTTCATACACGTATAATTTGATGTGTAGCGGGTGGTCGTAAAGTTTTTTATCCCAGGTTGATGGATACAAATTTTGTAGTAAATTTTATTTTCATTATATACACACTCTATACGGGATGCTAAATAACTTTTTTTACCCGAATGTACCAAATAGATAGAAGGGTATTTTTTTTTTTATTTTCTATTTGAGTTTCCTCTTCTATTATTCGTATTGGATTTGATTCTTTCAAATTAAAATATACTTTTGGGCGAATATCTTTATTGCTGTATTTCGATTTAGAAAACACGCACTGTAAAATTGTTATATTTTGTACAAATATTTACCCAAAGAATTCCTAAAAGTGGTTCATATTCCTCATACTCCCAACGTATAACCACAATAGTTGGTCTATCATCTAGTATATTCAAATTTGGAAAGGGATTGAAGGAATAGTAACAAACACACTTCTGACTCCTTTTCGCCGCCCTGGTACACTCTTGGTTGTATGTGTCGAGCTTACTAGTTCTATATAAATTCTAAGGATATTTGATTAAATATTGCGTGGTTAAAATAGTATATCCTTTTAAACATGCGAACCTATCTGTACCACAAAGTCTTGTATGCGAAATAGAAATAACGTTTTCACCAGTAGGTAGTATGGGGTTCCTTGTCGAATCCACATACACCATAATGTTATCATTTATACCATGAAAACCTTTGATGTAATTGCTGTCTGAACTATTTCCTCTCTCAACATCTTTAATTATTTTACTCAAACTAGATACGTATAAATAATTCTACATTTTATCATAATTATGGATTTCGTCGTAATATGTGTTTAATTTATATTTCTTCAGATCAGTAATGCTGGCAATTACAACCTTGTTATAAAAAGTAGTTGCATAACTTTTCTTAAATCGCAATATGGTATTGAAGGAAGCTATCAAAATTTCAAGTATAAAGTAAATCATAATAGTTAGTATCTCATTGTCAAAATCTGTATTCAGTTGTAAATTAAACTGTTTCGAACTTTGTTGATCACCACAATATACATATGCCACATCCCCACAGTTATTGTTATGGGTATTTTAGGTATTAAACTTGAACAACTCGCAATTATCTTCGACATATTGTAAATTATATACATACGATTCAGCAGCAAATTCCAAATTTTCGGTATCTAAAAACCAATTTGCCTTTTTCGGGCGTGCTAGAGTTATTGTGGAATTTTTTTTTTTTTTTTTTTTTTTTTTTTTTTTTTTTCCCATCCATCCATCCTCGAATTGCAAACAATGGTTTAGAACTTCAGGGGAAGCATTTGAAGGGATTACTAGGTTACTCTGAATATTTTCAACGACTTGGAAACCATTACTTTCGTTAAATAAATTGGCTAGATCTTTTTTGAAAACGATACCGCTATGTCCCGTGAATGAATCGATAATCTTCACCCCTAGTGTGTGTTTTCCGGCGGGCATGGCTTTCAAGTACTTGCTCAAATAATACAAATGAGATAAAATTGCTTGAATAGTACTATTCGATGAAAATTGTGCTCGTGATTGTCACACGTGTTGTCAATGGTTATTTCTCTCGGATCGTTATCCTCGTAAATGGCAGAAATCCCTAAATGGCAGAAATCCCTGGAATACCAACAAAGGATGAGAGGTTTACGACATAATGTCGACCATCAATCGCACTATACATATATTCATTCGGCATTTGATGGAAATTGTTCATTCACCGAAGGTTTATATAAACATGCCATGACCATAAAATCATCATTGTTGTTGGTATTCACATATTTTTTAGGGTTTTCACTAATGACAAATCGTAGTGTTTTATTCGACCTGGTCGTTTGGACAATCGCTTCGTTTTTGTTTCTGTTGTAGAGCAGGGATGTGTTTAGATCTCCTATAAAATGTATTAATACATGGAACTATTGAATGTGGTGCGCATTTTATACGAAACGCCAGTAAGTTGTGTATTTAGTTGGTTTTCCTGAAAATTATCGCTTAGCCTAGCCGTCATAACGAAAAGAGAAGTGAATTTGGTCCATTGGCTTTTAAACATGGCCAGATTCGTCAACAAAACGTGGACAAATTGTTCGGAAACATTACGAAAAATGATGAGAGTTAGAGGATGCGTAAGTGTCGCAAAGTAACTGATAAACGCATCATTCGTGTTTAACGAATTTCGCATTTTATTGATAACTTTCCTTCGATCCACCAACTTTAATTCGTGGTTGTTTACTATGTGCCAATTCAAATCTACTGTTGAATAAACAGCTTCCCCTGAGGATTAAAACACTCCCTCTTGACTACTTTTGACATATTGAATCGGCGTAATCAGACTCCCTATGCGTAGATTGTTAGGACCAAACCACACGCCCATAAATACTAAACATGATACTTTGAAATACGTTGCAGCACACATAAAAACAAATAATTACCCTTAAAATTTACATAAACATTTGCAGAAGAAAATGGCGGATTTAAGGAGTCCGTGCCTTGAAATGCGTCTCGGCGACCGAATAAAAAGCATTCGTCAGTTCGCGCTATTTATTTTGAGACTCTAACGTTCCCTCCAGGAAAACAGCTTACAAAGTTGCACGCTTTGAGCCTGTGACGAAGGCTACAAGGTAATAAATAGCACTAGACTGGTATGGAAACTAAGTGTACTGATAAAATTACGAACTCCCCAGGCGATGCAATTCCTGGGACGGTGAGGGGGAGTGTCCCGGGGGGGGCATAAAACAAAAAGGTTCAAAAGAAATTAAGCTTTTGCAGAGAAGTTACTGGTGATGAAGAATTTGAGACCATCCAGGTGGGAAAAGTGCGAGCGCGGTTTCACACGATCCTCCCCCTGTAAGTGAGGCTTGCTGACTGACTTCCTGCTGTAGCGCGAGGGTTGGCGAGCGCAGGCCCACGTGCTGTGGAGGGATCTACTTGCACGCGTGGAAGAACATATTTAACATTACATGCTACGAACAACATTAAACACTGCAAATACAAATCAAATAATTACTCTGAGGCTTACCTTGCAAATATGGTGAAATGGAATGGACAAAACACTGGTGGTGGTGAAAATAAACATTTATGAAAAACAACACTCGAAAACAATAACACTGGTCATAAGGGTTTCTAGGCATCTTTTACTTTATTTACTGGTAACGTGTCTTCATCACATGTCGAGAAATTTTCCTGCAAAAATGTTCATAACCCTTTTGATGTAATAACACGTGTTCGTGTATCACTCCGCCCCCTCTATCGGACCAGTAATTGCACGTGGCGTTATTCTATTTTGCACTGAGCTGCACTTGCCCTATCCTGCACTCACATGACACTGACACTACCCACCGGCGATCAATCGCCGAGTGCGCATGCGTGCTGCGCTGGGGAGCGGCCGGCGTGTCAAACGGCCATAGGTGGGGAATGACACACGTCAAGATGTTAAGTTAAATAAATAAAGTTTACTTGTATGTTTAGATTGTGATGTATTTAGTGGTAGGCTGTAATCATTACAGTACCTAAATGACAAATGTGTATATTTTATTGTTTACCAAAGGTAGTTAAAATAAAGAAAACATAGATAAAGTCACTCTTTTCCTGTTACTACACATCTGCAAAATTTGACAATTTCAACGTGATTTTCTTTAAATGTTATTTTACCCTTCTTTAGGATTTTCGAAATTCTAATTTTGAGAGTAACTAATTGGACATAAGCTTAGTTTAATATTAATGATGAATCATGTGTACATGGACCGCATTACCCTAGGAAGGGAGGAGCTGAGAGGTGTAGGTGGATTGTAACAGCCGAGGTGTTGGAGAGCCAATGAAGGTGCAATATGGCGAAGATGGAGCAGCGTCGAAATGAAGTGGCAGGGAAAACAGAAAAACCTTGAGAAAACATGCCATCCAGCAGCAATATTACTATATGTGAAAACCTGTATGTAACCTCACACGGAAACAAACATGGATCACTTTGGTGGGAAGCAAGCACCCTACCGCTATGCCCATCAAAGCCCCTCCTCCACCCCTCTTCTTAGGAAGTATGGAGAGGCACTTTATTTCTTCAGTTATATTTGGGCAAAGCCATTTACAAAGTTGAATAAAAAATAAATTATTGTAACAATCAATATAATTCTCTACCAGCTTATCATAGATCTGGTTTCTGAATGGGAGGGACAGTGTTTTGCAAATCTGCATTTTATTATTTTATAATTATACTTATGTACTTGTTTTTTCTTAGGTACCAGTAGGTACATACTAGAAGTTGTCAAATATAAGAAATAGGTTGCAATGTACCTACATAAATGCATACATACAACATTAAGAGATGGGATATACAGATAAAATACAGAAAAGAAAATTAAATTAAATTAAATTATAGAGAAGTTAGTATTCCTAGAAGTAGCATTTGAAAACCCTCGCAGTATACCTTCTCAATTTTAAAACATTGGTAAGTATTTTGACAAATTGGTGATAATGTTTACGAAGTGATATCATCATCATCCACAGTTTACACTATGCACCATGTCTGCAGTAGTGACAATTGAAACAAATAATAAATTGTTTTGGATATACACTGTTGTAACAGAGTTTATGTTGCAGAAACTATAATTAAACATATAAACACACAATACTAAACAGGAGCAGTTGTCAACAAAAGGAGTCATTTACTTGCAAGAAGACCACTGTGTTTGTTTTTGTTGTCCATCATTAGTTTTTTTCTTTAATTTGTCGCTTACTGACTGAATTCCTTCCATGGAATTCTTTGTTGTTCTTCATATAGGCCTACCTATTGGCAACTGTTCTTGGTTGGTTTTCTGTGTCTGTATGTTCCTCGAATTTCCTGATTCATGACAGACACTGAAAGACTGTAGGATGTATTATAGCTAGGTTGGCATTCCAAACTGTTTTATATTTGTAATTGCCAAGTTAAGTTTGTTGGGGTTCTGTTCATTTTATTTCGAAGGAAAAAAGAAAACAGAAAAGAGGTTGCGGGTGGGGAGTGCTTTAGCTTGACGTCTTTCATGAGATGGCATTCGTATGAGTATGTGGAATTTTGAATAGCATATTTTTTGATGGAGCAATGGCAAGTTTCGCTCATATTGAAATAACATTCACATTATTGTAATTTCGAAAATTTTAACTTTAATGAAAAACAAATCACGATACATACGTCGCTGTTCGTATTCGTACAGCTACAGCAATACACACACTTCTACCGCGGTTAAACTTACACTAGATTCATGTTACGATACAGTCAAATTAAGAAATATTATTTATATTATTCACACAGTACCACAACAAAAGTGTTAGAAGTGAGGCATTTCAGGCCGAATACATTTAAATAACTATAGTAACGGTTTAATGCATTATTTACAAAACACGCAAACTTGCTGTTTGTACAATTCGCAACCTTTTAAACAAATAATTTTCTATGGAAATCCTTGCACATTTACTTCTCTAACTTCATGTTTGTTCGTCACTAGCATTGATAATTCCAACAATTTCTTTATCATTATCATTTCCAATAACCTCACCAATCTCGTTAACATCCTCCATTTCAAATGTAAACAATGATTAGTGGAATCGCCATATTTATCTCAAGTGTAGACCCTTACCCGGAGCTTCAACGTGCAGATAAATGTAGACGACAATATACCTTCAGGGTAGCGGTACCTATAGATGGTAAGACGAATTTTGTAATTAGCCTAGAAGATAAATTACCCAAGACCCTTACAAAGAGATGGTAAGATCAGCCCCAAGCATGGAAAATTTTACTAATACCTAGGCCTCGCCAATGAAACATCGATTTTTCGGACTCTACTTCCTCATGCAGCATTTTCGTCATGTACTCGCTTGAATTCGTGTATTTTGTTTGAATAATATGATCATGCCAAGAAAGTTGAGTATTTACTTTTAATTTTTTTGTATAATGAATTAAGGTGTCCTTGACACAACTTTTGTTTGGCAAGACGGCTGTATGTAACTTTGGTCTTGTTACAATAGTCTGTTCAGAGTAAAGTGAGCACATTTGAAAGTCCTGTGATATGGAATAATAGTCAATAAATATATTTTATATTAGCAGTAGATGTTAAAATTTGAGTGTGGTGGAAAACACACACTTTGTTTATTAGCTATGTGGCAATATTTACTTAAAAATGATGGTTAAAGTATACAAAATGACTGAAGGAAAAAAGTAACTAGGATGACAAAAGTGCTCACTTTAACATGAACAGCCTATAGAAAGAAAAAATTGGGATACCGATTTGTATTGTTTTGAATATCTAGATATAATAATTATAAAGAGAATTTTACAAAAACCTGTGTAACTTAGATGAGATGTAAACTAATGATATTACCTATAAATAAATATATATATGTATATATATAATATTTATTGTCAGATGAATTGGAAACCTATTTATTATCTACTTTTAAAAAAAGAGAGAGAATTTTAATAAATATTGTTGTCCTTCCGAAGTAAAGCTTTTGTTTCTTTTTTTATAATGGTAATTTATAACTTGAATCCATAATCCATAGTGAAAAATAATTTCACAATATAAGAAGTGTCTTATGTGTGTGCTATGTTATAAGCCAAATAATTGAACATATTATTTTTAGAAATTTTGTTATGCTGTGCTGGATACTGGTTCGGCATTACCTTTTCCTTTTATTACTCCAGTACTGCACACTCGCCGAAACTTATTTTCGCAGCATGCTTCGCTTCTTGTATTGTGCTGCCTAGCTTACTCTGAGTTCTGATATGGGCAGATTTACTACCGCCTGTGTAAGTGCTGTGAGTTGGGTAGTTATGGCACAAGAGTGTTGGTAGCAGGAGCTGGTGGTTGGACACGAGTGTGCGTACTTATGGATTCTTATGCACACTTGCAAGCTTTTTTGCAGGTTTTGCCTTCATCTGCATGAACCTGGGGATTTTAAGGCTGCCTACAGATAACCACACGGATCCAGGTGTTTTATTTTGAGGTTAGTATGTTGTTTACCTAGGTGATCATTGAGTGTTAGGTTATAGTTTGTTGTATCTTTTATTTGTCATTTTGTGTGTCCATTTTTGAGTCTCTTGCTTAAGTTTTGCCATGGCTAACATATTACTGGAAAATTCATGTATGATGAAATTTTGTACGAGTGTGCCATTCGTGGGATCAAACTCCTTGAGAGTACTATGACAGCAGCACATAGTGCTTTGTGTGCGGCACTCGGTACTAACATGCCACTAGATTTTGAGTACCTATCAGCAGTCAATTATGAAAGCGAGTATCGCATTTGTGTATCTAAAATAATTTCCCTTCGGGAAACCTATGATAACATTGAAGAGGGCCCCAGTCTCGTGAAGTATCACCAATTTATGATTCACCTTCACCACTTAAGAAATAGGGCAAACAATTTGCTTAATTTGTGCTCGGATCAGCTTACTGATACCCAAATACAGTTGTTACAAAATGTTATTGCGAGGGTGCAATCCTTGCTAGAAGCAGTACGTAACCTAGAAAGTTCTGAGACTCAAAAAAACCACCCAAAATGCCTAAGTCTCCACTATTTGTGATCAGTTGGCTACTTGCAGCCTCACCACTGCAACCACTACCATTTCATTTTCAGCACCTGCTTAAAATACTCTAACTACTTTTCCCCTCATTTCCCAACCTGTTCCACACTGAGTTTGCCCCTCATTTCCTAGCCACATACCCACCACGTCATTCCCCACTATCGTCGATTCTGCTTTCGTTACCACACCGCTCATGTCATCTGCTATTGTACCAACCCCTCAACCCTTGGCAGCCCCTCCTTTTGGCAGATTACACGCCCACTAGAGCCAATGCTACAGAATTTTTGGGCCACTGACGGCCTTCAGGTCCCTGAATGTATTGAATTTTTGAAGGTCATTGCCAAAATTACATCAGAGACACACAGTCACAGAACACAGTTATTGGACATAATTGACCCCTTCACACAAGGTCCTTTGAGTGAGAGAATGAGACATGCAATTCAGCACCACTTCACTTTTGATCAATATCATGAGGATATTCTCCATTATTTGATACCATCAAGGTTGCTTACCAAGCTGCAGATTTGTATGTTTAATAGGTTACATGAGTATATGAGTACTTATCAGTATATGTAAGTAGCATCAAGGAAGCAGCTACCATTTTGCACCTGACAGTTACTCAATGTGATATTGTTAATACAATCTTGGGAAGGCTAGAGCCACAAGAGCACTTTCGTCTAGTTTTCATGGGGAAACCCAATCCTTTTGCAGAATTAGACAGTGTGTGCATACATTCACAAAACATTAGGTATGCCTTCAGAAAAGGGAAAATTTCTTATCTCGTGGAAAATATACAAAAAAGGCAGGACCTGCACTTGACAGAAAAGCTAGGACACCCAACCCTGACATTAATGCAGTAACTAATTAAAAGTCTAGTAGAACTTTAAAGAATGGTAATAATGCTACGAGGTGTTCTGGGAAAGATACTCGGGCATGCTTTTATTATAAAGAATCTGGTCACCATATTACCAAGTGTCCTGTTCTCGCGGCCAAAAACACATTCAGCAGAAACTAAAAGTGAGTTTTCATTCCCGCCTGCCTAGCAACCTAACCAATTCTCAGTTAAATGCTTACATGATACAGTCATTCAAACTTGGTCATCGGTTTCAGTGTCTTTTTGGTCCTCATCAGTTTTGTGAAAATAAAAATCAGTTTAGTACCCTTCAGGTTAATGTTTCTAATGTTATCGGTGTCACAAGTGTTACTACCTCACGTGTTGATACTAATTTCGGACCCTTGGTTGGTCATGCTTTGGTGGATTCTGGTTCCGTTCGCACCGGAATCTCTGGTCAACTTTTTAATCAACTGAAAGAACTAAAATTTGTGAAAGCCATTATGCCACGTAATATCCAGTGTCACGTCGCTTCTAGCGAAGTGCTAAGTACCCATTTTGTGTTCTGCCACTTTCAAGCTGAAAATTAGATGTTTCACATGGATGCATAATTGCTTGGTTTCTGAGAAGTAAGGAATGCCATTCATTTTAGGGGCAGATTTCATGGCCTCCACAGGCCTTATTTTAGATACACAGGCACAGCTGATTTTTTTTTAGTTTTCCCTTGCATACTAAATAATTTTTACAAACTGTGAACAAAGTACAAATCTCTCATCTGAAGTTAGCCTTGAATCTGAAGTGGTTACTGACCATTTTGTAGATTTAGTGCCCCAACAGCGACTAGGTATCCATAAACTTTGTAATGATTTTCCCAATGTTCTTACCCCAGAGTTAGCCTCATTGACCTTTTGAAATATGAGATAAAGCTTGTGGACAAAGAGTATGTCACTAGCCACCCATATATACTGGCCCCCCAAAAATGGAAATATTAAGAAAACAGGTTCAGGTATTAATTGATCAAGAAGCTATCAAGCTCGCCACTTAGCAATACACGAGTCCTGCACTTTTGATTCCAAAACCTTAGTACAAACACAGAGTGGTTATAGATTACCATAGAGTTAAGAAAATTGAAATTGAGTCTGTCCCACTTCCTGATCTTCATTCGACCTTCAATTGGTTTGGTAAAGCAAAATTGTTCACCACCATTGATCTTCGCTCTGCTTATCACCAAATTCCGTTATCTAAAGACTCCAAACCAATAACTAGTTTTTGTATGCCCTGGAATCTCTACCAGTTTACTCATGTACCTTTTGGCCTGACCACTGGAGCCCAAGCACACATGCATCTTTAGGACAAAACCTTTCATGATATAAAATTCAGATATGTGTACAACTATTTGGATGACCTGGTGATATACTCCCAATCATTTGAACTGCACCTAAAACATTTAAGGGAAGTCCTTTCACATTTGAAAAAGGCAGGTTAATGGCTAACCGCAACACTGTGATATTTGCTGATCAGGAGATATCCTTTCTAGGACATAAAATTCCTTCTCAGGGTGCTTCCATCGATCCTGAGTAGACTAGGTGTATTAGGGATTTTCCACCGCCTGAGGATGTTAAGGGCATTGCCCATTTTATTGGAATGGTGCAGTTTTTTTTTAAAAAAGGTTAACACCAATTTGGCAGAGAAAACTGCACAACTTAACCACGTATATAAAAAACCTGTACCATTTGTGTGGAGAGAAGAGCAACAAAAAGTATTTGATGATCTAAAAAATTACATAATGAGCCCTCCTGTTCTTCAAATGCCTGATTTCTCGAAAGAGTTCATCTTGCAGATGAACGCTTCTAGTTTGGCTGTGAGAGCTGTCCTGTGTCAGGAGTTTGATGATGTTCGGCAACCGATATCTTTCGCATCCGGTACTCTCACTTCCGAGAAAAGAAAGTCTTCTATTTAGGAACTGGAATGCCTAGCAGTTGTTTTTGGCATTGATAAATTTAGGTAATGCTAGAAAATGCTGATTTCTTTCTAGAAACTGATAACCAGCCTTTGGCTCACCCACAACAACTGGGTAAAATTGGGTGTTGGGTTATTAGGATTTCTTCTTTGAAATTTAGAGTACACCACATCACAGTTTCACAAAATGTAGTAGCTGATGCTCTTTCTCGGATGTTTGATGAAACTAAAATTAGTGATGAAATCTCACTTCTTCCAAATTGTAACTTTTTTAGTGGAATTCTCTTTAGCTTTTACTAACATTAAAGATCATCAAGAATAGGATACAGATGTAAAGGAAATTATCACCAAATTGCAGTTGTTTTTTGGCTGAAGGTCTCCTGTGTTGTAGATCATGTGGCAAGGTAACATGTGTTGTGCTCCCTTCCTATCTCAAGTCCATGGTTTGTGATTATTTCCATTCTTCACCCCTTGGTGCCCATTTAGGGACTAAGAAAACTATTTAGGGCATTAGAAAACATTATGTCTGGAAAGGCAGGGATGCCTAAATTGCTGAACGCTTTAAGTGCTGTAAGTTGTGAGCCTTAAGAAAACTAGCTCAAAACACACATTTAGGTCTACTTTCATCAGAAGTTGCTGAGAAACCCATCGAAAGACTCTTCATAATTTTGTTGACCCTTTCCATCGGAGTAAATTTGGGAATAATATGCTGTTAGTATGTGTTGATGCTTTTTCCACCAATTTCGCTTCGCCTTCCCCGCATTTTTCGCACCACATCGTCGATTTGAGAACGTCGTGCTCGATGAAAAACATGTTTATGTCCGGCGAGGAATGAATAACTTGCCTGGCGTTTAACATTGTGATTTTAATTCCCGTGCACACCATCTAGCGTTTCGCGAGAGAAAATTTGCGGAAAAAATGCTTTGATATGCGATACGGAACAATTGTTGCCGAATTTGGATACGCTAAACGGAACTAGGTTGGATACACGAAATGACACTAGATTGTGAAGTAAACAATTTGGATGGATACTTTATAGTACGCACTGAATGTTTTTATGGTTTTTACATTACGATACACAATACGGAACAATTACCAAGTGGTTTTCACAATAGAGCAGCGCAATGCGGCGTGTTGCATACGATGCTTGCAACCAGAGACTAGCATTATTTGTATCTTCACAATAGAGCTAGTTCTGTCGCCAGCTATGCAGACATTCTGCCGTCTACTATCTTGCAAAGGATGCTAAAAGCTAACGAAAATCAGTGACTTTTTTTGTTATTTAATCAATAAAATTGTTATTTTTTGTGGTATACACATTTCTTAAACAAAAATATATTGAAATTCGAAATTATGTTTTAGAACATAAACGATTCAGGCATCGAGAAATATTATCCTTTTGTTTTCCTAAAGGTATGAAAAATATATAAAATTTGGAATCCTTTTATTATTTGTGTTAGCCATTTATTATGTACATTTTCTTTGTAAATAGATGTCATTTTCGAAAGCGAGGACGATGTGCTATTTTCAGACAACACTTATTCATTGTATTGAATTCTAATTTGGTTTCCTTGGATGAGGAATGTGGGGAACTTCAAGGTATTATCTAATCCATTGTGTCTGTTCACCAACAACAAGTCAAGAATCCAGGTGACAATACTTCTTTTAAACAGAGTTTTGAATCAACTATTATTCAGTTAAAATATAGCTTTGGTGCCTTCAAATCTGAAGTAGAAACACTGACATCCTTGCTGCCTCTCGAACCAGAAGAACTTTCATTGGTCTCGGTGGAAACATTTTAAAGACTATCTTCGGCACTTTGGATAATGAGGATCTCTATAGTTTGGAACAACGGCTAAATTCTTTGCAATTTAGTCAAGAGGACATTTCAAACAATGTAGCTAGTCAAACAATTTGTTTAAAAACTTGGAAGATAGAGTAATTAACAATACTATGCTTATTAAGAAGTTGAGTCAATTGTATTTGGAACACTACCATACCTTTTATCTCAATCTTTCGTATGCCCTTCACGACACACCAGATGGTATAGTTATTTTGAGCTATTACATCGATTTAAGAGGTATGTTACTCTGTGTAAGTGAAGCACTTATGAAAGCCAGATTGGAAATCTTTGACCTTCGGCATGCAATTGAGACGAGTGTACATGGGAAGCTCAGTACTACCCTGTTAAATGCCAATTCTTTCTTTAAAATCTTGTAACATATCCAGGAATGCCTTACTTTGCCTTTGTACATGTTGGCCCCTGTTGCTCATGAAAATTTGTATATATTTTATGGCTTGAGTAATGTCGAAGAAATAATTTAGAACTCCTTGTTAAATGTTGTAATCGATGTTCCACTTGCAAATAAAGACAGCTTATTTGAGAAATATCATGTTTTACCAGTTCTTTTCGTATTTTCAAAACTGAATAGATATCTACTGTTTGATGTACAAGCATAGTTGATAGTACTGTAAGCATTTTGCTTCTGTCAACTCATCCTTTATAAGTAATAAATTGCCAAACCCACAGTATCACACTTTGTCCGGCGATTTTTCCATTTTTTAATGCACATATAGCCAATTGTGAATTTAACCTTTTTACCGGAAACCAATACTTAGAATTTTCTGACAAGTCTGTAGTTAATCTGGAAATCTCCTTTTTGCACAAAACTAATTCATTGTGGAAATTGGCCTCGAACTCTTCTATTGGTGTCACTTTCCTGTGCAGATCCTCGTCTGAGACATTGCGACATCGTGAGTCCTTTCTTCAGAACCTTTGGCTCCATCAATCCAGCACGTCATTACAATTTATCTTAGCCAATGATTCATGTTCCTAAACTTGTCTAAAAATTGTCTCCTGTTACGCTTACTCATTTCCTAATATTACCACGAATGACTCCCTGATTAAGGAATTGGATAACTTATTATCCTCCAATACCTTGGGAACTGATTTTCATGACGTCTTACACTTCTTACATCCTCGTCCACCACAACCTTCCTCTTGTCCAAATGTCATCACCATAATTGTCTATTGCATTGCAGTGGTTTGCTCTTTTTGTTTCATTGTCTTTTAGTTAAAATCCAAAATCTGACACAAAAACACTCCCACCCCTTCTGCTCAACCTATGGTAGTCCCACAGGGATGTGTTATGGTACTTATGCCCAAGCCTTCTACCTCAACAGAAAGTTAGTTTGGTTTTTGCCCTTGAAGTAGTTCTTTAGGCTATTTAGGGTGTATGTGTTTGTGTTTTATGTTGGGCAGCTGGATCCCAGGGCCCTGTTTTAATGTGATAGTGTGTGCCACCTTGTAAAGCGTACACTTTCAATTTGACATTTTTTGTGACTTTCATAATGTGTATTCCTTTCTGGAATAATATTAGTTGGTCCATGCTGCAAAACTTCAGTATTTGGTTACAACATTTTTTTTTTTTTTTTGTTTTGTTAATTTCTAGTACTTGTATCCATGTAGAGGTGCTGTACTTTCGTGAGTGAATATTTTTCTAATCCCATAATATTTAACATTATTAATTTTCTGTACCTTTCAAAAAATCAGTTTGAGAAATTTTTATGTTCGACACTGTTCAAAAAACTAGTCCAACAAAGTTGTAATTTATCTTGTATCTATGACTATGTTTAGTGGTATAATTAAATCAGGTATGTCCATCGGCGCTCTGTTTAATTCTTCTCGTTTTGTTAAACAAACTATTAAGCACTGAACATTTTCTTATTCAGTGAAATAATTTTGTAGTCGCCAACCATTTGTGACTATATTTGAAAGTTAATTTCGTATAAGTATACATTTTATAAATGCTGTGTAATGAGAGATAAATAACTATATATATATATATATATATATATATATATATATATATATAGTGTGTGTGTGTGTAATACGCCATTTTAGCAAAGTTTTCAATTTTACAAATTTATAAGTGTGATAAAATGGCACATGTAAATAAATAATTTTATTATGTTATATATTGATTGCGCGACTTCCTGAATCGACTCTTGGCCATGACGATTTCTGGATGCCCCATTTCCTTTCTTCACGACTTGATAATCACATAGGTCATCATTAAAATTTTTTCATCGCCCTTGATTTCCACTATTATGTAGTAAATTTTACTTCTTGACCACGAAAGGTAAGTTTAAGATATTGCTTATTTTTTCCATTGATGTTTCTTCCGGTTTGTTGTTGCGGGAAATGTTTATTTTATGCATTAACTGTTTGTTATTGCGGTCACCGACTAACGCTCTAGACATGAAACTTTGAGTGCTCCTGTACAGCAATTTCTCAATGTGGTGTGGCATCCTCCTTCTGATGAAATTTCCGATCATCCCAGCATTGTCCCGACTGCGGGCGAAATCCGAATTCTTCAAACAGGCCTTTCATATCACTTTACTAAGCATGGAAAATTTTACTAACACCCAGGCCTCGTCATTTAAACATCATTTTTTTAGACTCTGCTTCCCCATGCAGCTCTTTCTACATGTACTCGCTTGAATTCGTGTAATTTGTTCAAATTCTATGGTCATGCCAAGAAAGTTCAGAATGTAATTTGAAATTTTTTCGTTGCATAATGACTTAAGGTATCCTTGACACATCCTTTGCTCCACTAGACGCCGCATGTAACTTTGGTCTTGTTACTAGAATGAAAATACTTTAACATGTTTGCTCGGGATCCCGATTTGTTTTGTTTTGAATATCTAGTAGACAATATAATAATTATAAAGAAAATTTTACAAAAACCTGTGTAGCTGATTCTATTCGTCATCGAATCACTAAAACATACATATTTAATTTTTTGTTAAACATCCGTATAAAAATAGCGAATCTAGGCTGATTGAATACCTTCAGATTCCACGAGGATGTGTTCGAAAAAAAAGAAAGTTTGTTTTTTGCCGCCTGTCGTGAATTCGTCGAGGAAACACAGTGTTCTGTGCGGCGAACGCTTGGTCGACTTTAATGGATTCGATCTGTACTGTTGGAAATATCACATTTTCGTCATGTTTACCAACAAGGTGAGACCCGTGAAGAATGGTTTTTGTTTGACGGCAAACTTCTGCGGTCGGGTGGAAAAATCAGTTCCAAATTCCTTTCATAAAGTCCTTAAAAAAAGACAGTAAAAATCCTCAAAACAATGGCGATGAGAAAGGAAATAACGGCGGTGGCAATCTCACGGACCTCATTAACAGTGGATAAAAAAAAAAAAAAAAAAAAAAAAACCCAACTTGCGTCAAGCCACCGAATTGAACATCTACACCATCCCGCAAATGTTTTTACGAAATGATTTCGAGCTTAACAGGGTATTGAGACTATCTGTGAAAGAGTACGTAAAGTGGATCTTGGACTTTCAATTGCACGGATACAATGAAAATAACAATTACTTTGATTTATTTGATTATGTATGAAACTTGTTGAAAACAGATCATTGTAATTTGACAAAGATTTTTTTAAACTTGCACGAAAGATACTTTGTAGATGAAAATCTAATCAACGTTGTCAAGAGAAAAAGGAGATGTAAAAAGAAAAAAATCTATAAATACTGAATAAAAAAAGTATACACAAAATTTTATTTTATTTATTCTCTTCCCTCGTATATATTAGTAACTTTTTATTACTCATAACAAAGGGTTTATTGTGTTTGTAAATAAATATATAAAGAAGTCAAACAAATACCAAAGATGCCCGGGGTTATAAATTTTGTATTTCGAGCATTTCATTTTATATTTGCATACTTGTACAATAATTATGTTTCCATCTGGAATCGTGTGCAAGGGGAGCTTTTCGAAAAGCTCTGCGAGGCCGAAATTTTTCAATTGATGAAAGATATGCTTTCCAATATCGAAGAGGGCAGAACAGAAGAATTTATCGATAGATTTAACAATGAGCCAAGACTCGCTTCCATACATGAAACGTGTAATGAATTTATTTCACAAATTTCTGATTTACCATACGACCCTTTAGCGAAATCCCTTGAGATTTTCAACGATCCCGATGTTCAGGGAGCAATAAAAACACCTTTCTTAATTATGTTAAAGATATGTTTACATCAGTTGCAAAATAGAAAGATGAAGACGAAAGGTAATGATGATGTTGGTGAGTCTCAACTCGAATAGAGTATAAAAATAAGCTTTTAAACAAAAGAGAGAAAACACCCAATATGGACAATCACTCGGTAAATTTATGCAAACTAATTTCCACATATCAATCTCGAGGTAATATCGACGATGTAATCCTGTACGAGTTTTACAACGGATCCGGTTTGAAATCCTTTGTCATGTGAAATGAGGCCAAAGCAAAATTTACAGAAGTTTTCAACAACTCTATCGTCCAACAAGAGATTAAAAAATCTATCTCAAACATTGCCTTGATCAAGAGTAAAATTAGAGAATTTTTATAATAAAAATAAATTTAAAAGGAGGGATTTCCAATACCCCTTTTTTCACTTTTCGTAAAAAAAATAATGAACAGAAAATAGATTTTTTTTTTTTTTGCTTTCGCGAGCACGTATAAATTGTCGACGTAGAAACAATTTGTCTCACACTATTGCGCTCATTGTTCCTGCACGGTTTAAACATCAATTGGTCCACAATAGTGAAGAAGCGAAGCGGCTGGGTACGACTTGAAGGCGACTCACGACACTGAAATTCAACCAGGCCAAGTGGCCAATGTCGATGTCGGCCTGGCGTGTAAAATACCCAAAGGCTATTTCGGTTTTGTTACGAGTCGTTTGTGGTTGGCATTGAACCATCGAATATACGCCTATAATGGAATTAGAGATTCAGACTATAGAGGAGATATCTTCGTGAAGTTGGAAAATCGAGGAAATTCGACATTCAAAGTCGAGAAAGGATCTCGTATAGCTCAACTATTCATAATGCCACACATGATAGTATTGTTTGAAACGACAGATGAAAGTAATGATGAATTTTACAATACAAGGCCAGGCACCTCGGGATTTGGATCTTCTTCATCACCACCACTATCATCATCACCATTACCTACACCGACGCAAACCATCAAAGTGAATCCCGCAGTCCATCGAGAAGAAGCCATCTGGATGCCATTTTCCTTTTCCGAGCGGAATCACTTGTCGCTGACCGAAATGCAAGAGTATTTGTTGAAATCAAAATCAAAATGAATGAAAAAAAGTATGTATTTTATAAAATAAAATAAAATAAAGATTAAAAATAAACTATAGTTACTTACTTTTTTCATTCAACCCATTCTCTCTCTCTATCTCTCTTTCTCTCTCTCTCTCTCTCTCTCTCTCTCTCTCTCTCTCTCTCTCTCTATATATATATATATATATATATATATATATATATATATATATATATTTTATATAAGGAATTTACCCCACACACATATAAGAAAATATGGAATATATAATGATAAAAAAATTAATTTCTTTTAGACAAGGATAATAAACAGTGGTTTCGAGGAAAGGACGCGGAAAAAATTTTGGAATACAATGATACTTGCGATGCCGTTCGGAGACATGTTCCCGTAGATGAACAGGCAAAGTACAGACAACTTGTAGAATAAAATAGTTTACCATCATCGAGTTAACATGGAAATTCGAGAACCATTTTCAGCACGGAAATAGGCCTATATAATTTGATTATGAAATCGCTATTGTAGACTGGAAAAGATTTTAAATATTGTGTAGTGCGCCAGACTCTACCAACAGTCGACAAAACTGGCAGCAACATGTCAGCAGAGGAATCGAAAAAGATCGCGAGCGACTGGAGGGTGAAATCAGACGATTGATAAAAGAACTTCAGTTTGGAAAGGAAAAACGTTTGCAAAAAAAAAAAAAAAAAAAAAAAGATAGTATAACCATAAGCTTATTGCAAAATTATGCAAAGAAAAGATAAATCGGTATTTATATATATATATATATATATATATATATATATATATATATATATATTGTTTTTGTACTATTCATTGTTCAAGTTTCCGTTCGCATATCGTTGGTATACAGTCGATCCAATTTCTCGCAAAAATACCTAGAATTTGGTATGAATTACATACACGGGTTGATGGGTTTCGAAAAACTACCGACCATCGCATTTAAGGAGAATGTGAATGCAGATGACGACGAAAATAGCGACGAGTTGTTTCTACAAAATAAATGCCGATTCGGCCATTACCTAGGCGAAACAAATTAGCTGGTGGCTTGCACCTCGATCTGTAACGACAACAATGGCGAATTCAAATACAAGAGTTTTCCGACCGAAGCAATCATCAATCACACATCGTATCGAGGTGCCTACTGTATGCCTTCGCAAGCAGCCGCTTGTAATCCTCATCTAGGTAAAATAATTTACATGGATGATGACAAATACATTTGTCTTCCACGCTACCCGCACTTGTTTGGAGGGATCAGTTCCAACCTGATTGTCAGTTGTAATGGATCGATAATGGATAGAGCGACGAATACAACACACACCGATATGGTACTCAGCATGTTTAGGATAGAGGATGTGGACGAAAAGTTGGATGATGGAGATTGCCGTATTGTATGCACCGAGCAATCAGGCCCTTTACAAAATCGATTTATTCCATTGAATAATGGATCGCGGTTCGAGTACATGCCAAATAAATGTACTTCGATGATATTCAATGCACCGGAAAATGTGATGCCTGATTACTCCACCGGTAATTGTGACTGTGGCCCGCAAATTTTAAACTTGAATTCCAACCCCAAACTTCCATGTACGAAATGCGTTTCGAAATGGGCTGGGAGTGACCGGATCATACAAGGAGTCCAATATGCATTCAGTATAGCACGCCCGTGTATAAACCCAAATACCGATAATTCATTCTACAAGCAATTAAAAATACCCTGCTCTTTCGACACGATTATGTAAACATGCAATTTTACTTGCGACTAATACCTATTGTCCATTGGCTTTAGAAAAAAATATTGAAACAAAAGTAAACAAAAAGAAACAAAAAAAAATTGAAATAAATTAATTTTAAAAAAATTCTCCAGATTGCGGCTATAAAAGAGGCAGTGAATCGTTGTTACTCTACCAGTCGTTCAGAAGAAATTCGGCACGATGGATACCCCTAGTGAATCTACGAACAACAACAGCAGCAGCCCGAACAACAGCTGTGTCAACTCGACAGTAGCGCTAATAGTTTTACTAATCTCATGGCGTAAGAGCGCAAATAAGTCAAGCGAAAAAAATTACGAATGTTGTGACGATGACGAAGAAGCTCAAGACATTGAATCATTTATTCAACCACCAATAATTCAACAACCAGAGGGGAAACCAGCTGTGAACTGTCAACGGGTCGAGGACAAAACATGTCTACTGTGCATTGTCGTAGATAATTCCGAAGTAAAATTTGTTTCAATGTTGGGTGAAATTGATGCCAACTACTTCAAGTTTTACTGCAACGATCAAATTAAGGTGAACGCGAGTAATTATTGCTCCGAAGATGATGAAATTACCAACTCTATCAGACTGTTGGCAAAATACCTTCAGTTGTTTAACCTACTTCGTTCAAACATTAACCTCGTCAATTTGAACGATGTCGAAGAGATAACGATAAGCTCTCAAATTCCGTTTGTGGCGAAACGAACCATTGAGAAAATGTGGCTTTTTCACGATAGATAGCAATTTACTGAAAAAGATTGTTCGCAAAAATTATAGTGGGCAAGTTTCAATTCGTGGTACTTGATCACAGACAAGGTGATCCAATACACTCTTTCCACTGTGGAAGAAGAAAACATAGAAAGTGTCGACCAGATTATTAAACTAAAACAAAGATTCCTGCTACTCCATAGCAAAGATGGCAAGTTTTTGAATCATAAAATCATGGATCCTGCCGGTTTAGAAACGCTATATAAATGCCAGGATGAAATCCCAACAGTATTTGCCATTTTTCGGTATCCATACAGCAGTAATGTGCCATATTTTAAGTTTGAGCTCACTGCATTGTGTATAAATCTAACAGATATGGAACAACAAATGATAAAAAGAGATATTTGTTGTAATTTATTTATATATGTGTAGTTTTTGTAATTTGTATGTAAATAAATTTTTTTCAATATTATGTAGACCTATTTGTGTTTATTTTTTTATTACACTACTACAAAGGCGATTGTTAACCAAATGAAGACATTTTTCTCCTCCGAGTACACTAAAAAAAATGCACATTTTAAGAGTGCCATTCACATACCTAGAATTGTACCCTAAATAACCAAACACACGCTTTGAACAATAGCTTCATTTTTTATGCGATCAAAAGAGAGAGATGTTATATTTGTAGCTTCACTATTCGCCTCTTGAAAAATTTCTACAATATTTTCGATCGTCTTTTTATGTTCTTCCATTTTCGGCAACATATCAGCACCAAAACTGTCGATAAAAAACGGGTAAATATAATCTGCATATGAAACTGTTTCCTTTATTGTCGGTGTAGTTGTTTTCCTAATAGCATCTTCAGTTTTAGCGATAATTCCATTACCCCTAGTCTCGTTTCGAGTAACGATACTAGCAGCGCCTTCAGTTACAATATCTTCAGTTGTATCACCGACACTTGGTTTCACGGTAGAATTCGAAACATTTTCACGTTCAATAAAATTATACGAGTTTGTATCCGCATTTCGCCCCAATAAATCATCATTATAGTCACTTTCCACATTTCCCTCTATCAGTGTATTAAAAAGAGTTAAATTTTTCTGATTTAAACTAGAAAAATCATTAAGTTCTGTGTAATTGAATTCGGATAGTAAAGGTAATTAAAAGGCACAGTTGGTTATCGTTCATAGATATAAAATACAAGGTAGTTTTTTACACACATTTTATTTTGAATGTTCTTATATAGGCATATTCGTTACTCAATTTCTTCTGTAATTTCATAAGATATGTATGTTTTCAACAATCTGATAAAAATGATGATGTAAAAGGTCTCTGTCGGTGTGGTTGTTTTTCCAATACTGAAGGTTCCTTCATTAAAACCACCTTCAATTGTATCACCAACATACGAATTTGTATCCCCTTCTTGTCTCATCAAAGGTGTCAAATTTTTCTGATTTAAAGTAGAAAAACCATAAAGTTCTGTATTATTGGATTTCGATAGTACAGGTTATAAAGGGCACTGTTGGTTACCGCGCATAGAAATTAAAAACAAGGCAGGTTTTTACAATGATTTTTTTTTAAGTTCTTATATACACATATTAATTACTTAATTTCCACGGCGCAATGCTCGGCTTGGATTCCGCTGAAAATGGGCATGTTTAATAATGTGGCCGAACCAGATGCGTTTGTCGTCTGAAACTCTCGATTGGTTATACTCTCATCTGCCATGGATTTAATTCCACTTTCACTGATGACGTTCACCAGAGGCCCCGATATTTTCGAAGTTATGTGAAATAAATCAGTTTTATTTTTTTATTTATTTTTTATTTTTTTTGTATCATAAGACATATATGTTTTCAACAATGTGATAAAGGTGACGATACAAAAAGCCTCTCCGTGTAAATCTTCTGGAAGGGAAATAATCTTGTTGTAATTTTGCACAAGGAGCAAAGCTAGGTGATTGTACAAGAACAAATCTTCCTGCGAATACGAAAGTTTTGTGTTACTCGCGTATATCAACTGAGCCTGTGGTCGTTTGGCCCAGACCGATATCGGATCGGGCCAAATGGATGGGATTTAAAACCATTTGTGTAGGATCTTGTACAATCTCGACTCGAGGAAATTCCGTACGTAAAAATGAACGTAGAAAAGAGATTGCTCGCCTCTTTACAGTCGTCGTCTTTTCCGATTCATCGAAGGATATCTCGTTGGCCTCATCTTTTTTTTGCGTCTCGGACATCTTTTCGAGTAATGCATAATTGCAGTCGCGGTGTACATAAATCACCGCCGACACCGAACTCGAAGGACGTTTCGAGTCCAACTCGCAGACCATGATATAATGCCGATGGATAAATTTGTCAAACACGTCGTTGCGTGTATATATATATAATATATATATATATATATATATATATATATATATATATACGGTACATGAAACAGGTGTGCAGCAGTTGCGTTTAAGTACATTTCATTGTGTGTGAAAACCAAATCGTCGGTCGTCCAGTCAAACAGTTCTACGCCGTCAGTGTTTTCAGAAATGATCATGTTTGAATGTTTAATGTTGAGCTCTCCCTGTTGCAACAGCTCCAAGTAATTGGCGACGATGATGTTTAGAGACGAACTCGGATCAGTGTCGGACAGTAAGTAATACTGGTTGATCTTCCGAACCCAGTTTTCATCCATGTTTACAAATTTGTTGGTGATTTGGTCCAAATCTTGTGGGGTTTGCGGTGTATGCGTCAAGAATCGCACTCATACATCAATCGTAGCCTCGCACGATCGGATCGTCCCCTCGTCGACCTGTTTCGCCTGCAAACTCTGCCGTATTTTCTCTTTCAAGTTTTCGCCATCGCATTGATTTTCGTACACGGTCGTCCACAGCGTGAGAAATTGTTCCGTCAAGATCAGATCCAATCCCTTGGATATTAAAAATTTAGCGAGATGGTGATACATCGCGTCGTAAAATTCAATCTCAAATTCACTTGTCGGGTAATTACGAACCTTTCCTTTGCCAGTAATATGCCATTTCGAAATTTACATACACTCGTATCCTTTTCGAAAATTGTGCACGAAGAAAAGCTTGGTTGAATAAATCAGAATATCACCGATCGGAACTAGATCACCAATTAATTTTAATAAAATGCGTGGTTCCAACTCACCCTCGTTTAGCAGACTGTTTATCTTCAAATTTAATCGTCTTTTCAGGCAGCGACCATGAGGAACTCTGAACAATATGTTCTTTCCTGCGAAATTAATTCGCTTGCATTGCATGCTCTTCACTCACAGAACACTTAGTTGAGACTGAGAAAAAAATAATGAAATCCCTTACTGTATAACATTATTTTTTTTGTTTAGGTTTCTTTGTTTTCGTTTTTTTTTTTTACATGTGTGAGTGTGTGTGTGTATATATATATATATATATATATATATATATATATATATATATATATATATATATATATATCGTCAATCATGTCGGTTAGAAAAGATGATCTCGAAAACGGTTTCACCGCATTGTATATCATGTGGCTGATTACTTCGATATTGATGGTAATCAGCAATGGATTTTTACACGAAAAATACCTCAACAACATTTCCGTCATCATAGCAGGACTGAAAATCAATTTGGGTTCGATCATTCAAAAACTAACATTGATTGTTTGGGGAAGACAGTTACTGTCTCCAATCTATTTGATTGGATTATGCGTCGGTTGTTTGGAATTACTAATTTTACAACTCTATGAATATATCATATTTGGAAATGAAATGATGTCTACAATCATCACGACAGTCTTTAGTGTGACTTGCAGTAGCTTGATGTTTATCACTTTGCGAATTTTTTCCCGACAAAAACAAGTGGTTTTTCTCGAAGGCACTTCGGGAGTGGAGAAGACTTCAGTGTCAGCTCGATCGTTTGATTTTCTCCAGTTTCTGGCGGAATATCCCCCATACAAGAACAAGAACGAGAATAACCTACTCCAATCGATGTATACCATCGACTTGGAAAACGAACTAATGTGCTACGTACAAACGCTGAAGAAAAGTAAAATTTTTCTAGACCGCTCCCCATACTCGCAGTTTGTGTATGGATTGTTATTCGATTACAACGGCCAACATGCGGACCCACATACGTTCAAACAAAATGTGTTGCCCATCTTACAACTTTGTACCGAACGTTTACTTCACGTACACAAAAAGTTCCTGCATAAATTTTCCATTTTGGGTTGTAAAGTTGAAATGAAATGGTGTCTCGCCGCAGACATTCAATTTACGAAGGAATTGATCAAGAAAAGAAACACATTTGAAATCACCAATGGGTTCAATTTGGATAATTACATTACTAATCAAAATATTTTGTTTGTTTGGTTTGCTTCCCTGTTTGATGAAGAAGTTGTGTTTGTGAAAAAATATGTATCAAATGAATTGACAAAAATTAATGTATAAATAAAAACATTTTTAAAAAATATATTTACTTACTTACGATATGAATATTTTACATAAAGCAATGATTTTTTTACGACATATTGCACATTTGGAATGTGTAAATAGACATTCGATACACGAAATCGAATCCACAAGTCAGAAAAACAACCTTCAATTCTCGTTGGTAACAAATCTTGCATAAAAATGGATTTTGTTGTTCAACTTCATTATCCCCACTGTTGCCACCACCCACACATTTCTCCAAATCGTTGTATGTAGAATTTTCCATCTCCTCGTTCTCTCGTTCTCTTTTCGCTTAAGCCGTTGTATATTTCCACCCGAATTTTGTTGATGAAACCCTTTCCTTTTGCCACAAGGAAAATTTTTCATTCGGGATACCAAAAACCATGTTCTATCGAAGTTTCGTCTTCATCTTCCCACTGTATAATATTTTTACCGCAACGAAAACAAGTCACTCGATCACCGAAACCTGTGTAAAAGAACCCCGCATTACTTAGCCGTTTCGGGTCTTGAACTACAGATGGAGACCACTGTTTTATTTTAAACGTTTTTATTCGTGCTCCACACGCATTGTATTCTGAATAGGCATTATGTTCTTTGTTGTTTTGCAAAAGTTGAGATATGGCATCAACATTATCATTGCCTGTGATGTCGATTTTACAAATGATTTCACCATCCTCTGAATTTGCAGTGATAACAGGAAATATGTTATCCTATATCAAGTTAACATACAGAAATTCAATCATAGACTAATTATAAACGTGTTCTATCCAAGGATCTTCTTCCTTCCAGTGATAATATTTGCTATCCCAATAAAAGAAAATAACCGTATCTTTGTGCCCCGTGTAAAAGAAACCAGTTTGGCCCAGTTTTTTCGGTCTTTGTTTCATCGCCTTGGGCAAAAACTCGTACGTTGCCAACCACGATGCAAACAAATGATATTCGGGATACCTCGAAACTATATATTCCATGATACTCGTCTCTTTGAAACACGCCGTTCGCAAATCCCATAAATTAAGTTTGTACGGCATTGGAGGGCCATTGCCCATGTTCGTGAAAAATATGCTCGAAATTAATCATAACTATTTTCCTCCTCTCTCTATTCCGCCCACCTTTTTTTCAATAAGTATCCATATATATAAACAATTCACAAAGCATGCAGAAAGTATTTCATGAATGATTCGGCGAATTGTTGCTGGGAAATAACGAAGTCTTTGATTTATTTTAAATTCGTTTTTCATTTAAATACAAACAATCGTATCTCAAAGTTAAAGCATTCCATACCATGGCCGAGATAAACGAATTATGACCGATTCGGGGAACCATGTGCGCATTTATACCCATTTGGTACATTTCCTTATCAATTTCGGCCGCGATTTCGTTCAAGGAAAGTTTCGAGGAATTGATTGTGTCTTTTAATTCGAGCGTACCGTCGAGCGGAACCAATTTATCCACGAGTCCCAGGTAGTGATGAATGTTTCCTTTGGTGCAGCTCAAAACGATGCGAATAAAATTTCCGTCCAATAAACTCAGTGATTTCAACGAGTAGAGAAATGGGAACGATTCATCATGAAAATCATCAGTGATGCCATTAGCCAACTCATAAGTTTTCTGATTCACCTTGCAAAAGAAATTGTGTTTTCCTCGAGTCGTATTTGAAATAAACAGAAACAAAAATTTTCCAAAATATCCGCCGTTGGTTCGACCAAATCTTAAACGTGGGGCATGTCAACGATTAGTTTGTTCAACGCTTCGCGATTCGTGTCGTCATCGAACCATTTCGACGTGTAAATGTTGCGAAATAATTCGTATTATTGGTGAAACTCTTGTGTTTTGGGTAAGCTTAGTTTGTGCATGTACAGAATATGAGCTTCGATAAATTTCAACCTCAGTTTATTAAAAGGAATGTAATTACTGTAAATGATAGACATATTCATTATAGCTTCCTTGACGGCGACTGCATTCGAAACCACGTACAATACTTTGGTATATCCGTCGATGTCGGCATTCTGATTCTTCAGGATCAACGGCGAGACAAACAGTAAATATGCCATTCTAAAAGCCACTTGATAGATGACGACGATCGAGACGGGATGTATCGCTGGATCTATTGGAGTAAAATGACGGTATCCCACCCCAGATTGATGAACTTCTCCTTTTGTACATCCACAGCGTTGGTCAGGTCAAAGAGGACGATTTGAGAGCCGTTCAGGTTGATGCCTAGTGATGCCATCCACATGTGAGGAACGATAATCTCGTTTGGTGACATCTGTTGACATCTGCCCCTGTTATGCTGTAATTGTAGTTTTTATATTACTTGCAGTTTTATAAATGGTGACCTGTTGTGCTGGTTACATACCTTAAGGCTGTGATAATTTTGGCACCAAACTTAATTATGAAAATTTCGTGCGTCGCGATATGGACTCTTTGGGCTGACCACGCCCATTCACTTACTTTCATTTGCAGTTACATACACGTCATAATTGACTCTGGAAAACACTTGCAATGATTGGAGGGTATTTCGAGGGCCTGTGTCCTAACGTGCCTTGCAGCAGCTGAAATAAATCGCTAACAAATCAGTTCTTTGATGTATTTATTCTGTGAACTCGAACACTTCTGTTGGAGCAAAATTCACTTTGCGAAACAGCTTAACCAGTTGTTGGCAGTGAAACTGCAAAATCGGTCTTAATCATCAATAATCAATCATTGCTACGGAAGTAGTTAAGCTTCCTCAGACAATACGTGCTCTGGGGAAGTGAGAGTGATGACCCAGGCGGTGGTGAGAAAGTGGTTCCAGTAATTAAAATGCTACTGTAAATGAATATTTGGTGCAAACAAGTTGTATGTCGCCCTGGCGCGGGAACGCGGAATGCGAAGACAAATGCAACCAACCTTCAACAATGATCAGTGCTTACTGACTCTCTAACATGGCGGGCGAGCCGACGGTAACGGGCTTGCACAAAAACACTTGCATTACCTGCTTACATCCTTAAAAGTAGATGTTCTTACACATAAAAATTATATATTGCACTCCAGATGCCAGAACACATGCAAAGATGTTTGAGACGACATGAACACAGCATGGGCGGGAATGAAAACAAACAAAAATACCCAAAATAAACAGGAGGCACTTGAGACTAATAAGGACACATGTTTTGCAGTCTTTATTGAACACGTGATACCTTTTGGCACGACATGCGCCACAAACACTTATTATTGATTGTGCCTTATTTATATTTTGTATCCCTCTGCAGAGCAGAGTTCTGGCCATTCGGTATGGCATGCTATGTCTTGCACTGCACTGCGTGCCCTGATCTGCACTTGCACTCGTACACTACACTGCTAAAGTAGATTCTGGATACCTACTGAGGTGGCATTGAAGTGCTCGGTCAAACAGTTTTAGGGAAGGAGGCGTAGCACACATCAGTTCCCATTAATAACTCAAAGTCTTTCGGTCACTTGTTTATACCAAGTTATTTTGAAAATTTAATATGCCAACATAGTACAGAAAACTTAAAAAAAAAGTAAAAAATGGGAGGAGGGGGAAGGGAAGGAAGGGAGAGGCGCTAATCTAGTTTGCTGCGAGAAATACTAAGAACTTTTCGTGATATTTGAATCCATAGAGGGGCGTGTCCAAGGTGTGACAAGTTACTGACACATGTGTGTCTTTAAAATTATTGAAAAATTCCCATAATCCAAAATTAAACACTAAAACAATTTGACACTTACGGTCAAAATTAAAAAAAAAATTAGTATTTATAAAGAAAATAATTTACAGGTCTTATTAAATAATAAATTAAAAAGAAACAATTTCGTTGATAGAGTTGAATCAAAATATGTAATTTAAATAATTCAATTATGATGAGTTGTTAATCCAAAATACTGCCTATTGGTCACAATCGATTAATTTAAAAGTTCATGAAACAAACAATTCTTTGAGTATGAAAACACATACCAATAAAAAGAGTACTAAGTGGTGGCTCGTGGGCCTCTTATAAAAGTAAAGTTAAAGTACCATCTGGGGTTCCCAATAACAACCAATGAAAGTCTATTAACTAATCTTTAGATTCCATTGAGTTTGTTTCGTTGTTTTTTTGTCTGGCGATATCGTTTTGTGGACTAGTTAGCAGTAGGAGTTCTGATCCACATAGCGATTAATAGGAATTAATTGTTGGATTATCATATTAATTGAATGGATAAGTGGATTAATCCGATCAAAGAATTGGATTAAGCAAATGTTAATACGATAAAATTAATGTAATGTTTGATCAAAGAAAAGTGAATGAAGAAGTTTGATCAAATTTCTTTCATGATTTTTTGTGTGATTGTATGTATATGGTTTGTGTAATAAGGGTCCTTTATTTTATTTTTTATTTTTGGACAGTAGCATCATCGATGTTCACCCTTGGACATCTGGCAGTGAATGAGGTGTGATGTGTAGGGAAAGTGGTATATATGTATTATATAATATTACATTTTATTTATGGTAATGATGGGTGTGAGGAGTGGGAGGAGGGACATATGAGTTCGTTCCTGTTTGCCATCTGGCAAGCGACTGAGGTGTTGGGGGAGTAGCGCCAAGATACATCCACATTGGCCGGTGTCTGAATGTATACTGAGGTTTAGATATGCAAATCGCATATTTGGAAACGAATGTTTAAGTATAGTATTTCGGAGAAATGAAATTAATATTAGCATATACATAATTTATATTGGAAGACTAAATATTTAATTACACATTAATAAAAGTCACCTATCAAATGACTATTCGTAAATATTCTTAGTGTATTGATTTGGGATAATACACATCCGTCGCGAGCGATATCTGAATTTAGACTGAGGTGTAAATATGTTAAAAGGCGGAAACACTTTTTTGGCGAAATCAAACAAGTACCAAACATGCAACATTAAGAAATTGTGTTTAACAAACATGAGATAAACTAATTAATAGCATGCTATAATTAATTTATCAGAAATCAATTAAAGTGTCTTACCCCGATTAACAATTACGATGCACACACAACAAATACACAACAAAACTATGAACGACACATTCAAAATATTAATAAAGCACCAGTTTACTAACCCAATTAAAAATACACACAGAACATGTTACCAAATGAATTACTAGATGAAACACAGCAAATTATCCCATTTCAACATTTTATCTAATAACACATTCAAACTGTTAATAAAGCACCACCCTGTTTCCCTACGAATATATGCAAAAAAACAGGATAAATGCACATCATAATCACATGCAAACTAATATATTAAGTACTATTTCCCTATGTCAAACACCAGAATAAACTACACGAATCAAGTGCTAACCAAGCTCACTCATCGAATTTTATTAAATTAATCAAACACACTAATATAAACAAAACAAAAAACACACCTTCAAAAAGAACACAAACTTACTAGCGAACTGATTGAATACACTAAGTCCTACAACAAAGTAATTAAATTTTAACCAAACACAAAACAGTGTACAGCCATACTCAAGCAAGGAACAACATACCCTCAATCACAAACAAAATACGTTTCATGCTCATCAGCTAACCAAAATGAAATAATATTATTATCGAAAAGCAACTAAGTAGTAGGATTATTGGAAGTTGGCGATAAGGGGATTGGGGATAGGATTAGGATTCGGGGGAGCCACAATCTTGTTATGTAACCGATCGCCATCTAGCATGACCTTGACCCTGGTTACCTCTGACCACAAAATCACAAAAAATTGCAAAAAATTTCTAAAAAATTTATAACGAAATTTTTTACTAAAAATAGTTTAAAAATTAATAAAAAAATTGTTATAAAAATTCAACACAAATTAATTTTTATAAAATAATATGTTAAAAATTTCGTATTTTAAAATTATTTAACCCGAGTGGTAGTTTTCCCTTTTTTCCCTCGAAACTTCCCTATTTCCCTCGAAATTTTAGTTGAGAATTTTTTTATTAAAAAATTATTTAAAAAATGTCTTTATTAAAATGATTTTAACCCTGGTGGCCATCTTTCCCTTTTCCTTCGAAATGTCTCTTTTTCCCTAAATATTTCCCTGAAGAAATTTTTATTTCAAAAATCGTTTAAAAATTCTAATTAAAAAACTTATATTTCTGGAGGTCTCCCGTCGCACCACCAATTACTCACCTTTGTTCGAATCCAGCAGATAACTGAGTCCCTCACCTCCACTCCCCTCACATATACTCATTCTGCCACCTTGATTTTTCAATTGTCATTTGTTTACATGTTACTAGAGGCAGCCATCTTTGTTTATATGTAACTGAAGGTAGCCATCTTTGTGTATATGATACTGGAGGCTGTCATCTTTGTGTATATGATACTGGAGGTGGCCATATTTGCTTTTGTACATCATTTGTTTATATGTTACTGGAGGTGGCCATATTTTTTTTTTTGTATATCATTTGTTTATATATGTTATGGGAGGCTGCCATGTTGGGAGGCAGCCATTTTGCTAGGTACAGTCCTCCACATTTTTTATTGTCATTTGTTTTATAGTTTGTGTCTCACCTTTGTGCGACAACCCGATCATGTCATCTGATATAGGCCTGCACAGAATGTTGACATTGACCATTCCTGCAAAGTACTTAAATTCATTGATTAATTATTATTTCTATATATAAAGCAGGAAAAGGATTTTTTTTAATGAATTAGAGCATATATTTTTTACATAAAATTTATTGAAGACATAATAAAATATACAGGTTTATTAATATTCTTCGACGTTCACCACTCGATGTCGGCCTTGGCGACTCTGGAATTGTAGCAGACAGGGAAACCCCACCACCTGATGTAGGCCCTTCCATTACACAGTTTCAGCCCCTTTTCCACCAAATACACACCTGGAAACTTCGTCGGTCGGATCTCCTTGGTGTAGAAATCTCCATGAATTGGTACGTTGTTCAGATCTTCCAGATAGTAGGTCCTTCGAGCATAGTTACATATACTTCGCACACGAATCAGCTTGGGGCTGCAATTCGCTGTGAACCCTTTCTCAAAGACACCTTTTTGTTTGGAGATGCGCACCAGACACCTATCTTGGATTTAGGCTTGTGTGGGTCCTTTCTCTTCTGAATAGCATACACAGTCCGAACCAGGGAGTCGTCTTTGACATCTTCAGGCTTCATGCAAGTGGTCGAGTGCACTGTAGAATTATACTCATGCACAAATTTCGGCAGTAGCTTAAGCCACTTGTAGCTACCATTTGCTGCAAAATACTTCCACATCTTGCCCTCCAGAGTCCTGTTGAACTTCTCGACAAATGAAACTTTGAGATTACTGTACGTGGAATAATGATTTATGTTATGTTTCTTCATCAGTGCCTTGAACTTCGCATTGTATAATTCCTTGCCCAGATCAGTTTGCAATTTGGCTGGGATGTGTCCTTTGCTCAACACATCTGCGATGGTTTTGGTGACGTCACATTCATTCTTTGAATTGACTGGCCTGGCCCAGGCGAATATACTATAGGCATCGATGATTGTCAACATGTATTTGTAGCCTTTGTTGACTTGAGCATATGGTATCATCTCGATAAGGCCAGCTTGAAAAAGATAGTTCTTCCCACAAATCATGACCTTGCGATGGTGGTAGTTGCGCCTGCAGCCCCATGCAGTTCACTGGGAATACCCAATCGATTCATTGTATGTAGCCTGCATTCTTAAGTTCTTCTATTATTGAAAACTATCTCATTGCTGTGGGAGTTATTTCCAACACTCTGCAAAGCAAGAAGTAGCTGCAGCCTATAGACCAGTTTGTTCAGATTGTCCCAGAATACGTAATCAATGTTCTTGCCATCATCTATCTTCTTCAGACCTTCACCGCTCTTCAGTGCTCGGCTGCTGAAGAGGTCTGCAAGATTGTTGATTTTTTCACGATCTTCATCCTTATATACTCTGGTCTCAGTATCACTGTCATGGTGAAGTGCATGCATGAGTTCGAGCAATGTTTTGTATTGCAGCGTAAATTGCATGTGCAACTTGCGAAATTAATGTTCGTATAGTGTTCCATGTACCATGTAATTACCGACTTCGATGCTCTCACAAATAAGAAACTCTTTTTCATCAGCACCAAGGAACCATTTATCATTATGCCTGTATATGCCATAAGCCACATCATTATTACGAATTGTTTACGATCGTAAGTACCATCGACCCAAAACATTAGATTTCAGGGGTCTCTTCCATACTTTCTTCTTCTGTGGCAAATCCGCGTCCTATCCATTATCCTGATCCAACTGTATTTCATCATGGTTTCCCTTCTGCAAAGGCTTAGCGGTTTTGTCACTTTCGGACTTTACAGCTACGGTTTCTCCATAGCTCTCCCTGAGTACAGCGAGACAATGAGTAATGGGCTTAAAAATTTCTTCATTTGTATGCTTGTGTGAAATTTTTGCTCTCTTGGCGAGCAAATACTTTGAGCGCACAGACTGAATCACCCGAAGTAGTTCACTAGCAATGCCCACCATCATATTGAATAAAAATTTTCACTGTCACTCTCTTTTATAGGTTTAGTTGTGAGTCTAAACCAAATTACTTTCGATCTTGCTCAGATGTTCGCTGTAATTTTGAATACATGTTTTTGTGGCGAGATGGGTAATCGAGCTATCGAACATATGTGTCATATATTCTTCCAGGTTTTTCAGATTCTCTTAATTTTATGCAGATGCTACATTCAATCTGTTGATAATTTGCTTTTGAACACATGTCGTGTGCTCATCTATGGCCACCATATCGTGGACGTTATCTGTTCTCACATGCCCCATCTTCGCTCAGACATTGGACAGGTAGTTTCGAGATTATATCATTACCAGTTTCGAGGACAAAATATTTAGTAGCAGCATCCCCAGGTCGGTTGGGTTCACCAATTTTCTAATTATTCTTCTATCAGCATCACAAATTCCATCATCCCCTGGTACATGACAACCACACTCATTGTCTATTGATGGCGTATTTGGAGACTACCCGGCCCAAATTTTGATATGCTGTAAATCGTTCAGGAGGGCTAGCGATGAAATGATCGAATGCACGCCTGTGCCTCTCATTATAGAGGGGCCAGCCTTTACGATTGTCGAAAATTTGTATGTGTCTTTCCAGCACAAAGCATGCATATGTTTGATATCTGATAGCATCATGTCCTTATTTACATGATCGTTATAAACATGACGTAAATTAGTGTCGTCCATGCGAAACAACACCAAAACATTGGTATTATCGGGAAGCATCTATTTGGGAATGCACAAATAAGTCTGGCCGAGGTACACACAGTCCACACATGCATGCCGCCCCATGCTAAAGCATTCATGAATGCATGTTTGTTTCTCGCAGGCAATGCCGTCGAAGACAAATATAGAGTCTCGCAGTGCTTCGTTCGGAGGTATAATGGCTTCATTATTGCTATGTGGGAAATAATCCATGACTTCCACGGCCTACAATACTTGTGCCAATCGCCGGAATTTTGGTTTCTGGAGTGATTTGGAGTATAAGTAAATGTTCTCGAACTGGAGACCATTTTCTTCTTCCAGCAGACTCAGTAGGATGCGCATCATGCCACAACCCGATTGCCCTGCGATGATGCACTTCACTGTATTCGGAAATAGTCTTCCATGCCATGGTTCCTGGGTGATAACTTCATCTTCAGCATGGATTTGTACAGATAGAGTAACATCTTGTTTAATGATATGTATACTGTTTTCATCTGCTTGGTTTAAATCATACATTTGGGGGCGAGGAGGAGGAGAATGAGGTGATGGAGGGGGAAGAGGTGGAGGAGTAGGTAGCATATACAAGCCTCTCACCCGGCAGCAGCAGCTCCAGCAGCTGTCCCCCGCCTAGCCACAGAGGAGCCTCTCACCCAGCAGCAGCAGCTCCAGCGGCTGTCCCCCGCCCAGCCACAGAGAAGCCTCTCACCCGGCAGCAGCAGCTCCAGCGGCTGTCCCCCGCCCAACCTCAGGAGGCTCTCACCGGGCAGCAGTAGCTCCAGCGGCTGTCCCCCGCCCAGCCACAGAGGAGCCTCTCACCCGGCAGCAGCAGCTCCAGCGGCTGTCCTCCGCCCAACCTCAGGAGCCTCTCACCGGGCAGCAGCAGCTCCAGCGGCTGTCCCCCGCCCAGCCACAGAGGAGCCTCTCACCCGGCAGCAGCAGCTCCAGCGGCTGTCCCCCGCCCAACCTCAGGAGCCTCTCACCGGGCAGCAGCAGCTCCAGCGGCTGTCCCCCGCCCAGCCACATGAGCCTCTCACCGGGCAGCAGCAGCTCCAGCGGCTGTCCCCCGCCTAGCCACAAGAGCCTCTCACTGGGCAGCAGCAGCTCCATCTGCTGTCCCCCGCCCAGCCACAGGAGCCTCTCACCTGGCAGCAGGAGCTCCAGTGGCTGTCCCTCACCCAGCCACAGACCCAGCAGTAGGAACAGTTCCCTCCTCACCCCCCACAAGGCGATCAATCGCTACCACAACCCCAACCACAGTTCTTAGCTAAATTCGAGCTGTGTAAGGGGTGTATGGCGGGGAGAGCAGTGTGGGGTGAGAAGTGTTTTAACTGCACAATATCAAATAGTATGGATAACGTTTTTAAATTAAAACCTTTTACTGAAATTATATACCCTAACCCAGGGGATCCAAATTTCTACTGTAAATTTGTACCTTCGGGTAAATATTAATTAATTTGATATATGTTTTTAAAAAAAATATATTGTTTTATACTTGTAATCTTTAATTTTTTATATTTGTGATCTTTTTTATTATTATATTATTTTAAAAATAAAAATTTATTTATTTAAAAAAGTTTATGTTTGATTTTTTACATTACCTTCAAGAATCACCCGTCTCTTTGAAGTTGAATAAAGTGTTTAAAATCATTCAACGAAACTGAATTTAAGAAACTGTTTGGCGAGCAAAATAAAGTGTACATTTTGTTGGAATGGCCAAATACATTGTAAAAAGATCGTATCAATGAGGTTCGAAATATCAAGACTCTTCGTATATTTTGGCAGCATCCTTTTCTCCAATATTTTCTATCTGAGCTTGTAAAATGCGATTGCAAAGCACATTCATGATTAGTTAATTTGGAGAAATGATTATTTGTCCGGTTGTATGTAAATTTATGGTAACATGAACACATTGAAAGTCACTTGCATTTAGCAAAGTGTGTGCACGATCACTCTTGATTGAACATGCCAAATTATGAGCTTGTAGTTTGACGAAATGTCTTATGCCGCACGACATAGCAGTTTTTGTTTTTACAGAAGTTGTAAACTCAGTTTTCATAGCTCCCGCATAAATATAGAGCAAGTAAAAGAATACACTTCTCCAGCTAGCGTCACATTTTTCTACAGCGAGAGGGAAAAAAAGTCGGTCTGAAAAACAGAGTATCAAAATTTTCCAATCTAGGTACATAAATACATCGGCTAAATTTTTTCCACTAATGTACTCTTTAAACTGGTTGAATATGCAGTCTCCGGATTGGAGTAGGTTATCAACTAAATGGATAAATCTCAATGGCGAGATCAAGTATTCGTTTAAAGATACAGCATTAGGCGGTATTGAGACTTTGACTGATCCTCGGATAGAGTTGCCATTACATTCGAATACAAACACATTGTGTAATTTCAATTTCGTGAATAGAGGAGTGCCGTCCTTGTTCCTTGAATTTCCGTCGAATGATATGCGTGTTCCATCGATGTTTGATTGGAATCATAAATCAGGGAGCAGTTGTACGATGACTCATGAATATAATTTTAGTACTTGCATGTGAGCGAAAGCTGATGTTGGTCGTCAATTCAATTTTTTTTTCTGCAAAGCAAACACGGTTCATATATATTTTTTTTTTTACTTTACAACTAGTTATATAAAGAGTCGCTGTTCCCTCGATGGTCTTATTGTGAAAATAACAGTTGTTGTAGCAGGATTATTTGATCTTTCGAATTAATTTCAAAAGTGCGAGAGGACGACAGTTGTTTGAAGTATAGATAGTCTTCGAGTGTGGTGTTTGGGAACTTGGCCCGAAAATCTTCAAACTTTAATGGAATGTAAGTATTGTTATTAAGATCAGTGTCAAATTCCTCTTCGAAATCTTCGTCAAAGTCTTTGTCATTGTCATTTTCGCGAGTGTAAATGCATTCAAAGAGACCATTGCCAGAATACGTGTAAAACCGTTTAAATTCGTCCAAAGTTTGCAATTCTGGGTAGTTGTAGATATTTTTGAATATTTCCAATACTCTGGTCATTGTAAAACTTAGTTTGTTACCCATGACTAAAGGTCCTTATATAACAAAAAAATTTAGCCCTCCACATTCTTCAAATTTACAAAATAAAATATTTATATTGAGGTATTTCATCTACAATAATCAGATAAATGTGGTGGGCATCGATGTCGAAACGATGAAGAGGCATAAAGAAATCTTGTCTTACCCCTTATCGATATACTTTCTAGTTGCTGAAAACATGAAATACGAAATGTGCCAACTACTGATTGAGTTATATGAACCATATATCGATTCAATCGTCGACACGACAATCTCTCTGGAAACTTATTCAAACTCGTTGTTGGAAATTTTGACTCAAAATGTGGCAAGCACATTGCACGTTTCATATAATTTGGTAAGAATTGAATTTCTCACCACGAGTAACTTGAACACAGTCTACAAATTTCTCGTGGAATATAATTGTGAAAAAAAAATACTACTTTACCACCCAGTCGACTGATGTGGATTTCATGTTGCAAATTAAGTTGTACATCGATACTGAAACTTCAGAGGGGATATTGCAAAATTCATCCATCAAACTGAATTAACTTGCAAAACTAAAGTTTCGCAGACCGAAACATGGGATCGGTAATCTCATGGAGGAAAATATATTTCGTGCAAATGGTGTGTACTCAGTCACCGAGTCTAAGCATTTGATCATGGACACTTCTGACTACACTCATCTATACAAGTACATTCTTGTCGTGAGTTTCGACATCGAGAATGGTGTGGATAATTTGGAAGTCTTGCCCCTGGGGGGTCTCGCTCCAGAAAAACTGCTCACGTTTGTGCTCTATTGTGAGTATCTGGATGTCGAAGTGAGTATAATTTCGTACCTAAAATGTCGCGGCATACCCGATGATTTCGATGTGGAAATGCGGAATAAATTTGAAAGACTGCCTGTGAAATGCATTTGGATCCAAGGTTTCTCACACGAAGAGGATCTCATTACTAATTTTCTCTTTTGGTATAGTCAGTAATACTTGTTGAAAATGCTAATGGGATACCAAAATTACCCACATTATTTCGTTGGCCACATCATTATCAAATACGATTTGAAATTGCTATTGACTCGCTTGCGATTTCTCAATATGCAATACGAAATAAAAACATTTGTAACCCTCGGAAAATTAGCTACAGCTCCGCCCATTCATTTTCACTGCGATGGTATCATATTCGATATGTTGACAATCTTGAAAAAAATGCATTGGCGAGTGGGAATTTGTCGCTGGGGAACTTGTCTAAAAACTATCTGAGCCAAAAGTTTAGGAAAATCGATTTGAACTCTGTGCTTATGCGAATCTATTATATTCTAGACGACACCATCACAGACGATGACTTTCGTCACGAGTGTATGAGAAATATCTTTCACATCGAGCCCTACAACAAAGAAAATTTTGATGCATTGAACGCTCAATACACAAACATGCAAGTGCACCACACAGAGTACATTGGTGGTAGCGTTTGGCATAAATTTACAGGTGAAACGAATGCAGGCTCTATCATTTTCTACGTGACGGAGCAGGCTTTAATTTACAACGAGAGGGATTGCGTGGCCATGGTGGGACTTTACAACAAGTTTAATTTGGCAATTTTCACCAACCAATTGGCAAATCTCTTTAACTGTGACCTCGAAGACAGTTCGATGAGTGCCATTTCTTGCCGGATCGCGAATGCGTTCCTGTATCATGCACTATCCTTTGGTATGTTACCGGGATACCAGAGCAATAATTCCGTTTTACTGGCCATGCCCAATCTGAAAAGTTTGTCGTTCGCCGAAATACCATCCACGATGGACGTTAGACCAATCTACACCAAACCAAAGTTCAAGTACACGAAAAAAGAATATCCTGGAGCCATGGTGTTTCAAAACATGGTCTTTTTCGGAATGTTACTCAATACGATGTCAATAGTTTCTACCCAAACATCATCATCAACAAACGACTTTCCAGATCGACTCTCAGTTGTTGCTGCGCCAAAGCATTGAATCTAGTGTATGAAAATGCTCTGATATCCCGCGATGCGTTCGATGAAATGCTAAGTAATAATGTCATGTCTCTGTACGTGATGGATGACTAAAACCAAAATTATTCGGAATACATGAACATGATGTATTCGGGCCAGCCTATCGGGAAGATGATGCTTTCCTGCGCGGAACTAGAGTCATTAGCTGGCGATACGCCCATTCTGATTCGTTTAATCTCACATGCCAAAACTCCATTCACCATAAACTTTATAGTCTTTACTCGACCGTAGGAAAACTGTAAAGAAGCAAACGAAATCTCTAAAGTCTGGGGAAAAAAAAAAAAAAAAAAAAAAAAAAAAAGGCCCCGATGAGAGGATTCAAGACATTCAAGACTCGGTGTTGGAAGTGAGGCAAATTTTGTTTAAAATGACGGTCAACTCGTCCTACGGGCTTTTTGGCACGCCATCTTTCAAATTTGTCAGCATTCCTGTAGCTATAGGCACGATGTTGTTTGCACGCAAACTTCTCACACATTTATGTCGAATTACACCTGTGTTGTATCTACTGCATGCGATTCGCGATCACAAAGAAACAATAAACAACCTGATGGAAGGGGAGCTCATGCAGTTGGTATATTTCATTCGCCAAGATGCCTACGATACCTACTCTAATGTGGAAGTAAATGAAATACTGATTGTGTACGACGAGACGAAACTCAATGCAGTTGTTTGCAAAATTCCACGAGAGTATCGCGAAATGGTCTTTGGTGCAGATACTGATGGGTATCAATTTACAAATATTTTGAAATTGGACAGTAACAGGTTTATCGAACTCATAAATGAGGAAATGAACATAATTAATGGAATGGGTATAGTTTTCGAAGGCACTTAGATACTCGCATCTATTTCACTAGTGAAGAAAAAATACTTGCATTTGACAAAACTGATTGACTACAGTGTATTTTGCAGTAATCCAAACAAAGATGTGTTTAAAATTTGTTCTATTGTTCATAAAGGTTACGAGCGCAATGCATTGCGTTTCGTGAAACGAATCTACAACTATGTCGCTGCACTTGCCTTCTTCTTTGCGAATTTGACCAAAGTAACCAACTGTTATACATTGGAAAAGTTCCTCAATTTCGAAAATGTATTGTTTGCCATTTACAACTACCTCTATTTGGTAGATCAGACAGAATTGTACGAAAATGTAAAGTTGGTTAGGCTCAAAAACACACCTGCATGTCAAAGCTACATTGATTGTCTCGGTTCTTTCTACATTGGCCATAAGAAATGGTGCTCTTGTACGATCCCGAAGACTGTCAGGCAGATTGATACTTGACTTTGGAAAAGTACTCCAAATTACCACCGAGACAAAAAGTAAACAACGTGCCACGGCCCGAAATGTATCAGATTCATTATGGTAAGTATCTATGCAATTGCATAAAAGTCATACATGCAATTTTGAATGCAGCCACGCCTCAGACTTCCATAAAAACATAAACAAAACAGTCAATGAATTTAAAAAAAAAAATGGTTTGAAAGTTATGAATATTATCTAACAGAACACAAAGTTTATTTGGATATTGAAAATGGGAGATTTCCAAAATAATTTAGTGAATGTGTCATTTACTTCAAGTGATTCATAGAAGATGTGAAAATAAATTGTAAAAACATACAAATAAAAACTTTTTTTTTTTTTTTTTTTTTTTTTGCTTTTATAAAGATAGTATACATATGAGGTTATTTTTTAAAGTACAATACTACATCTGGCTCGACTTAACCACCCTTTAGACAAACCCACATGCACTATATGGTTTATAATTGATTTTGAGTAACTCCTCTGTGAAAGTTCCATTCATATGAGTTTTTTTCAATTACATAAAAAAAATATATGTGTCAAAAACCTCCCCATTGATGGACATATTGATTGCATCACTAATAGATGTGTCAGATGCATGATTGATCGGTGTGTTAGTTGTGACGACTGCATTGTTTTCAACCTCACTGTTGAACGCATTGATTACAATGTCCATAGCCTTGCTGTTGAGGAACGAGTTGATTGTGTTGTCACCAACCTCGTCGTTGACTGATGTATCAACAGTAGTGTCACCAACCTCGCCCTTGATAGATGTATTGACTGGAGTATCACCGATATCGCCGTAAATTAATGTATTGACTGGGGTGTCACCAACCCCGCTATTGACAAATGTGTTGATGGTACTGTACATTACCTCATCATTGACAGACATGGAAAAATAGATGGTGTTGTCATTCATCATTCCATGTTTTATGAATGTGTTGTTCACAGCCACACACCCCACATCTTCCACCCCCATCGCGGCCGAATGCGTGTCTCCCCGTTCTTTAGATTGAATGAATTTCATCAGAGTAAAGTAACACATTGTTGGTTCACGAACACAACCATTCTTCTTTGCATATTTTATTTTCTCCCACTCCCTTACGTAGGAATCTCGCAAAGACTTTATCCGTCTACTGATGGTCTATTTGTCTACATCATGTTCTCCATACTCGACGGTAAATGCAAGTAATTCTCGAAATCCCTTATACCTTGAATTTGCACATTTATACACCTGTTTATCTCTGTTCCCAAGAGCTTCGTGTTTTTCATATATGTGAATAAACACTTTCACGTTGTCTTTACTAGAATACCATTTTGAATCCATACTTCCAGACTCAGTAGACTGTGCTAACTCTTTGAAGTTCGAGGTATGAGTGCCTTGGGAACTGTGGTAGCATGAGCACTCTATCTACCTTCTTTTTATTATTTTTTTTTAAATCACGGATACCTATATAGCTTCTTGTAAGTAAAAAAAAAAAAAAACATCCCAAGCCATAAACTACAACTGGGTGGATGTAGAGAATCTGTGGGTGGAATGGAAAGATTATTACGTCTTGTTCGATACGCGTACGAAATCGACAAGTAGACATAGGGGCCATTCTCATATTAACCAACTATATCCACCACACTTAGCTAGATTTTACGAAAAAATAAACATTTTAGCTTATAACATTGTAATTGCCAATCACATTAAACATTTGCCATCGTCATTCACAATGCAATACATACATGACAATAACATTTTCATTTTCATTTTAAATTTTGATAGTATCGCTTTATATGATAAGAAAACGTTGTCAAAATCGAATTCAGGGGATGTAAATTACTATTCAGATGATCAAATCTGGCAAACGACAACAGACTTGTTTGTGCCGGAAGACTCAACCGATGCGGTGCTATGGCGAGACTGTGAACTCGTTTACGTCATTAAAATTTTTTTGGCTGCTTATTGCAATAAATTTAACATTTTGAATATGTTCAAACATGATGAAAACCAAATAAAACAGTTTAAGAACGTTGCCGCCGAGTAAAGAGATTGTTAAAATAGTTGAAAAAAAAAGTCAGCTTGTGGTGTTTTTTTATTTGTAACACACTCCCAGCTATAAATATGTGGACAGTTTCAGTAGCCAGCATTACAAAGTATAAGGTGAAGATAGAAGGATAGTACCATCAATATCAGAGATGTTATTTGCAATAGTTATACTGTTTTGCTCAACAAACATCTATGCTAATAAATTGCCATTTTGTTTGCCGACATCAACTACAACAAAAGATTCATCCATGGTGAAGGCAATTAATGATCTTCATTTTTTGTGAGTAGTAGAAACGGGTCGTCAAAGAAGGACTAATTTGTACAAAGAGCAGAGACGTTATTTCGGATCTGTTAAATTCGTATGGCAAGGATAAAAAGTTATTTTAATGGACGATGAAAGTGTATTTCCTTTGCCATACTTTTCCTGCCTTTTAAATGAAAAGTTTTTTGACCAAGGGCAATATATCAACCTTATTACCAATATTCGCTATTCTGTGGAAAAGTTTCGAACACAAGACAATAAGTGGATGTGTACCAATTCGACAGAAGGAGAAAAGACATTCTTATAAACATGTATACTGGAGGAATACCAATGTGAAAAACCACTATATATTTTATTATGTAACAAAAATTAATGTAACTTTTAATGCATATTTGTCTTTTTTGGGTATATACAACCTTAAATAAAAATACGATAGGTTCGCATCGTCAAGTGTATCAAATTTACTGACAATATTATACTATTTTATAACTCGCTAGAATGTATGCTGATATGTGTTAAGTTCATTTGCACTGTGTTGAAATAAATTTCCATGCACGCCGATAAGAGAGAGCACTCATAACTTTGGTTGTTATACACTTGAAATTTTTTTTCAATAAACCATTTGCTGTTTTTTCTGCAAGCTATTTACAAACAAGCATTTTCCTCTCTTATTTATAACAAACAGATTATAAAATAAGGAGTGAACAACAAACTAGACACTGTCGTGTGTCTTGTGGATTGTATTTATATCAAAATATGAATTTTCAATCAATTATTTTCTACATAAAGTATTTTGGTTATAAACTACCAAGAATTATTTACAGTTTTTCACTATTTATTAAGTGATATACGAACTACATTACTGAAAGCATATTAACTACATTACTGAAAGTATTTTTTTTAAAATAAGAAACAATACAACTAACTTAGAATAACATCCCTGGTGCGCGCTGAAAACTGAAAAGGTGAATATCATGTGACCTGACATTTTGCAGTATAATTATTAGTTCCTACATAGATGCCTAGTTAAATTATTGTCATTTATCACCAAAGATGTTGTGACATTATTCATAAAATCTTTAAATGTTTATTATCTTAATGAAATATAATAGATAATAAAGAGTAAATTAGTTCATCATACTCATGTTAAAACAAGTTTGCTTATTGGAAAATGTTTCTTGAAATAGAAAATAGAAAAATATGGCATTGTAATTACAATTATGTACCTGCCAAAAGATAGCGCTAGAATTTTAACTAGAAAGTATTAAATTAATTGAAATCTTATTGTTTACTTCTAAACAAAGTAGATATCTTTACAAGAATGCATTAAATATATTTGTCATTGTTTATAAAAACATCCTATCTTTTTCTAAAATAAATGTTCAAATAATTGGAGATTAATAAATACCACAGCATAATCATTTAATTAGATATATTTTATACTCCATTAACTTGCTGTAGCTTTAAGCATAATACTCTCCTTGTTGTACAGACTATGTTTGAAAATATCGGGTATAGTAAAATCACCATCAGCTTGTTGTATTGCAACCACGATAAGAAATGTGGCAATTTAAGGTAGATGTCGAAACACGGGTGACGAAAATGGACAAGGGTGATTATCAGTTTTGGAATGTCGTAACGGGGCTTGATAGCCACCAGACACGTCAGGGAAGGCAAAGCTGTTTTAAATACATTTAGTAATGGGTTAAACACATACCCATCACGAAAGACTTGGTAACCTAGATGGTCGAGAACAGTCTCGAACTGTTGTATTTCGAGACTAAAGGAAAACTCGCTTTCGCGAACGATCGAAAACTTTCCATTGCCGAACAACAACACCAAGTTGTCACATGGCCTCGTCAATAAAATATCCTGTAAGAAGAAATTTGTCACCTTACTAGCTGTCGCTGACGATTTATTCTTTTTATTCGAGGACGAATCCCCATCATCACCACCACCGTCTCGACCATTGGATTCACTAAATATGACGTACTTGTAGACGCTGAACAAGTTTGTCCAGTCAAGAGGTCCTTTACATAAAGACAAAAGCAAAAAGTAAAGAACGTCGGTCTTGTAGAATCCCGCATACAAGTCATTTATTACATTTTCGTGGGTGCACCAACCACTCAAGATGAACTTTGCATACCGGTTCGGGTTGAAAAACTTGAACACGCATCTGATCAACTTTGTGAAATTTTTTCTGTCGACGTAGCTAACGAGCAATGACAACATGCTCGTCACATAACCGTGATTCACCATCTCCGATAAAACAAAGACGAACCAGTCGTAATTTTCTTTAAATGTATCCGATGATGCAGGTCCACATAACCGTTTTCGTGGAGGATAATCTTCATCTCCGTCGTATTCACATTCATCACCATATTCCTCGTCTCTACTTTGTTTCGAACCATTTTTGGAATTATTATGTTTATGCTGATCTTGCCATCACCGTTGTTGCTTAACCGAAATCCACTTGTTCCGCCATTCATTTGCTTCAACAATGATGTTAATGTTTTTAATTTCGATATTATTTGCTTTGCAATAACACGTGTAGAAAGTGTAGGCCATGTAAAAACAGTTTGAATCTTCAGCCAATAAACCATATATGAGTGCATGCATGAAATTTTCCTTGTAATGATCAAAGTCAATATCGGGTTGTCGTATCGCCTCCTCGAAACGATCAATCACATACAATTGATAGTTACTAAAGGAGTAAAATTCACGATCGTAAAAAGGAACCTGATGTTCGGCACTTCCCAATGCATATTCGGAAACGATGACGTCGGATGAAGTGTCCACTTTTTCCACGTTAAACAAAGTGTTCTCCAACTGGTTAGTCTCAAACTGAAAATTTGTCTCGATCGTGATGACTCTATACAATTCGTACATCTCGGTAATTACACTTTCATCGTCACTTCCACTTAGACTTTCAATTTTGTAAGTAATTTCTCCATCAACACACACGACGAAATACGCAGCGATATATTCGAATCCAAACCGGTACTCGGTCAATCCAATGGATGACTTTACCCAACCTTCCTCGCAATAACCACCAACGTTGTTTCCCGTTTGCAGCCGACGGCCATTTGCCGCAATCGACTCCTCGTCATTTGGGTATTTGCCTAGTTACCAGATCGATGAACGTGTATCATCTGAGGTATTCATCAGTCCGAGCGAGTTTTTAAAGAATAAACTTCTCACGATGAACCACAAGTTATGAAAACTACGATAGCTTCGCCCTCCTTGAAGGGATCGTAAAAGGGAACAAAAGACACGAGCTCATCCTTTAGAGTTCATATATCTCGGACGGTCGGCAAGGAACACTGTGCCGGATTGTCCAACACAAACTTGAATGCCAATCCCTCGTTCGATTGCGAGTAGATGTGAAAAAGATGGCAAAAAAATGCATGCACACTAATAAAATCCATCACTATGGGTAGAATTAGGTGAAAGTTAGCCTTTTTGGGCCGATGTGTCACCAGACAAGACCCCTTGACGTAAAATAGGAACGTGGCTGCAGTAATGTTCGCAAAAAACTCAATCACACGATCGCGACAAAAGAGGTTCTCTTCATACGAGTCAAAATTGTGTTCCTTGTCGACGTCAAAGTCCAAGATTATGCGTTGGTAAGCCAAACTTTTTTTTTGCACAACCAGCCCACAAATGTACACTACCCCGCGTTTTTTGCCGACCAATGAGCAAACATACACTTTAACAAAAGATAGTAACCAAAGGGCGAAATTTCCTGCGGGGTAATTTTACCGAGTTCACTGGATCCGACAATGGAGATGATTTTGTTTCGATCGTATTTAGCGTCATATCTACCGACGAGTTGCATTATTATGCGATCCAGATTCGCATCGACGGTTACTCGGCTAATTTCCTCAATGTGTTTGATCATTTTCCCAATATGTTTCCGCTCCTCGTCCATTTTACTCGAGTCAATAATCTTTTTCGCGTAATAAAACGTGTATCAGAATACTCACAAACAAGAACAAGACAAAAATGTTGATCGAAGCGGTATACAGGAAAAAATTTGGGCCATACTCTCTCGCCAGAAATTCCTACATAATACAAACAGTCGAAATTATTCCGCAAGTATTCGTTGCTCTCGTCCGACAACATTGACTTGTTGTGTTTGACTGAAAGAAAACCAAATTATTTTTCATCTTATATACAATGTTGCACTGGTAAAAAAAATTATTAAATTTTTTTTTTTTACAAAAGGTGAGAAAGAAAAGGGGGGAGGGGGGAGGAGGAGGAGGAAATGAAACAACTATGTGTCATGAAAAAAAGGAGCTTTCATTATTTATTGAAAATAAATTCGTGATTACAATTTTCGTCATATATGCATATTACATTGCCACATTTTAAGCAGCTGAGAAACCAATATGTTCCAAAATAATACAATCTGAGCGATGATAAACGTTCTCTATTATCCTGGGTCATTTGTCGCCAATTCTCATCGTTTCGTTTGCGCATTTCAAATATTAATCTCATCAGCGATTCATCTCGATGTTCTTTTTTCTAAAACAGTCTTTTCGCATTATCCTGCCAAAAATAAAATAACCCTAGTCTTTTTTCGTGCATTAATCCTTGTAATCGTAACCGATCGTTTCTGATTGAAATTTGTAAATAACTTTTTACATATTTATATGAGGTTGATTTTGTCCATCGTTGCAAAAATCCAGGCATGTTTCCTTAAACGAAATTTTCACAAATAAAATGTAAATATACAAAATTAACTGTTTGGAAAAAAAACGCTTTTGTAGATTTTGATAAACTCGCCCAGTTTCTCATGTCTAGAATGTTGCTAACATTTACCAAATTCGCCACTGCTATCATCCTCCTCGCCACCCTCGTCGTCATTGTTGCATTCAATTACCCACCGCCAAGTGGTTTCGTTTACCGAAATAAGTGTTATTGTTTTTACTCTCGGCCCAATATGTGTAATTTCAACTGACGATACTCGACCGTTAGCAAAACTATCACTGCGGGGTTGTTATATATTGTGAAATATTTATCTCATCTTCGATGCTCGAATGAATTAATAACATTATATAATCTAGCGGGAAGTTATTTTTCGCGAGTATTTTAAGCATTGATTTTTTATTTCTGTATCCATCGAAACACATGGAACACATGATAAAAAATCCAATTTTTCGAGTAAACTCTGACAAAGACTGGCGTAATAATAATTTCAATTGCGATTATTTTCGCCGGCCAACATTAAAAGCAACCATATCCACATCAAAGCCGATTTCGAACCTATCCATCCCCTATGCATTTCCGGAGTAATTAAAGTTTCGCCATATTCGGGTACGGTTGCATGGAAGGCCGACCGCTTGTTGACAATGTCCCTCTTTACATAGAGATGTTTTTTTCGCACATCGTTTGGATAGCGAACATATTTTAATTATGTTTAAAATTTCCATCAATGTTATTTTTTTCGTTTATTACGCAACGAATGACATAAACATTAAATTGCCAATAAAAACATTCCAGCTGAATCTCCAATTTGTTGCAATAATAACGCAGTGTTGCATAAAGTGTGTAGTGCTGAAAAAATCAAAATTATTTTTGGCGATGTCATGAGCTCTTTGGCAAACTCGGGTTTTAGAAATGGCGAAAAGATAAATGAGTAATTCCACACATTATAAGGTTGGTGATTTCTTTTGTCTTATAAAAATCTTGTTTACATGTACTTACACATACATCGGATGTATGTAACTTGTAATTGTTTCGGTGCTATTCTGAGAATAATTGCAGCTGAGTGTTGCAATCGACCCCCCCTCCCCCTTGACCTACTGACGTCATAACCACAGTCGACGGACGAGTGTGATGTCATAACCGCAGCCGACGAACGAGTGTGATGTCATAACCACTGTCGATGACGAGAGGTGTACAGAGAAACATCAAGCTTACTCCTCTCCCAGAACAGAAGAGAAATAAGGTAAGAATAAAAATCATAAGTTATTTAATAAATATAGCTTATATGTAGTATATATTAATTAAATTACTTTTTTGAACTTGTCTTATTCCTTTTGCTCTGGAATAGATGAAGGTTGATGTTTCTTGGTCCATCCCTCGCATCGACTGATTTTTTTTCCCAGGTTTCTCCACCATACAGGCAAACCGAAAGGAGGGGTGTAAAGAGGGGAATGAAACACTGTTCTCTGATTGGTAGTTGAAACTTGGAGTGGGGGGAATGTTGTAATCGCTTTGATGTAGTTCCGATAAAACTTGCAAGAGTGTGTTGCAATCACTGTGTGTTGTAATCACATCTAACATGATTGTTGTACAAATTAGGATGGGGGTAAAATTTAACTTCATTTATTTAGCAAGGTGTGGGCGACAGTGTAAAGCATGTTTAGTTCGGAGAAAAATTGAAAATGTGTTTCTGATACTTGTACAGATAATTAGTATGCAAAACTCGTCTTGTAAAGGTGAAGTGAATAATAATGTATCCTTTAACGAGTTGTGTTACCCTTGTTTAGTTCTGTGAGACTTTACCAGAGTGTGTTGTGATCGACATTCCTCCCCCCTCCTACACACACACTTTCAACAACCAATCAGAGTTCTTTATTTCATTTCCCCTCCCTGCCCTTGTGTCAAGTTTGCCTATATAGCTGAGAAACCTGGAAAAAAAGACTTTAGTCGATGGCGAGCGCTGGACAGAGACACATCAACCTTCCACCTCTCTAGAACAGAAGAGAAATAGGTAAGAACATAAAGGTAAGTTAATTAATATATACTATACAGTATACATATAGTATATGTTAATTAACTTACCTTTTTGAACTTACCTAATTTCTCTACTTTTCTGGAGAGGAGGTGCAGTAGGAAAAGCTGATGATGTTTCTCAGTCCATCGCTCGCCGTCGACTGAAGTCTTTTTTGCAGATCTCTCCACCATACAGGCAAACTGAAAGGAGGGGAAATTAAATGCCGCAACGTGATTGGCTGTCCAAATTAGGTGTGGGGGTAAAATTCTACTTTATTTATCTCGCAAGGTGCGGGCGACAGCGTAAAGCAAGTTTAGTTTGGAGAAAACTTGCAAACTGAATGGTGGGAAGGGGGGATGGTAAATGGTGTACTCTGATTGGTTGTTGATTCCATTCCTCCCCCCCCCCCAATCATAATTTCACCAGCTAATCACGTTGCAGCATTTAAAATGCAGATCTCGCAGCCATTTAGGCAAACCGAAAGGAAAGGAAAGGGAGGGAGGGTAAATGTTGTATTCTGATTGGTTGAAAGTGATGAGAGAGAGAGGAGGGTGGGGAGGATGAAGGAATGTCGATCGTAGAGCACTCTGGTAAAGTATCGCAGAACTAGATAAACTTATCCATAGGTCGTTATACGGATAATTTGTATTCGAAATTTGTCTTGCACATAAAAAGGAAATTATCAACAAGATTTATGCTATCCAATTCCAAAGGTTCATTCCTCATGTAGCTGCCGATATTGCTGCGATGGCGGTCGAAAGTGAAAAAATAAATAAATTTCCATAAATGCGGATGCAGACAAACCACTATCACCTTTGAAAAAAAATGACATGTTTTGCAAAAAGTCAACTACATTATGTTGTCTGTGAATTGTCAAATAAAAAAACAAATGTTAAAAAAGTTTTTAGGTGTTCTTTCCCTACTTTTTTTTCATTTATTCGCCATCTTGTTTTTCATGGTTGAGCTCATCATATTTGTTCATCAAACCAACAAGTTTCTCATCAAACACATTTTCACTCGTGATCCGAAATTTACTCGTGCCATACCAAGCAGACGCGATATTAATTTTCCTGTTATGCATTGTATTTATAGTCTGATATAAAGATCCCACGTACGATTGTCGGGAGAAGGGTTTGAATAATAAAATATTAATGGCTTCCCCGAAGCCTGGTAATGTATTTTCAATTACCATTGTTTTTTTGTGCCCTTATTTCTCCAGTTTGTCATCATTACCATTTACGAGAGAATCTATGAAATCAATGAGATAGTTTGCCGTTACATAGTTTAATTGAAACAAGTTTGTCTGTTTAAATTCGAAATTATTCATATTGTTTAACAAATTTTTATTAATAAAAAATTTCGAGCAATTGTTGTGAAGTCTGTAATAAATTGACACTTATTTTTACGTAATCTATATTTTGTATAGTTTTATCAATTGTGTTGCATAAAATTATAAAATTAGTAGACTTGTCAAAAGCATCGCCACTAATTTCGTATTTATTTTTAAAAAAAGTTATAATTTTTTTCCACCAACCCTTTTATTTTCTTATCCCTTGACTCATAAGATGTTGTGAAATGGAAAAGGAAACATTTTTTTTTTTCTTTTTTTTTTTTTAAGTCTATTAGTATTGGTATACCTTACCATTTTGAAAATATTGAATATTATAATTATAAGTAAACACCTAACATAAGAAAAAAAAGTATAGACTATCCCGAATCGCAAGCAAATTTTATCTATTAGTAATAAAAAGATGGCAACCGTCGTCAATACAGCTTCATTCGTGTTCAACGATTCGCCGACTTTGAACACTTCGTTTGGTGTTTCGCAAGATGCTCCCGAAGAGCGTTTGAATATGAAATGAGAAAACGATGCGGTGAAAACTTACAATGATTTGACTAGGATAATTTCAATGATATACAATTCGCCAAAGGCCTCGGCGACTAATTTGTGGGACGGTTTCTTACGCACCGATCAGCAAAACATTCTAAAAAGCATCTATAACAATTTCTCGACAATTACAAAAAATTATTTCGTGAGTAAAATAAAAGTGTGTGAAAAATCTTACGTCATCGTCGAAGGGTATATAACGAGTGGATTTGTAATTGTCCCTTATTTGAACGACCAGAATTTAGTATTGAACATTGATGTGGACGGGGCTGTGCAGTTATTGCGTAGTTCTCTCACTTGCTTCGCTCTCATCCAACCGAAAATCTCCATTCACCATTCGCTGGACACATCTTCGTCCCGAGACTATCTTTTCGAGCTGAATTGTAAAATCAAACGGTCCAACGACATCCGCGACGAGGTACAGTAAAATATCATTCCTACAATCTATTTAATCAGCAAGAATTTGGCTCGTCGGTGCTACAGCAGCAGTATTTTCAACAAAACGCCATCGTGGACGAATCGCTGAACAACATTCAAAATAACATTGGCGACATTTGGACGAATAAGACCAACCACATACACCTGTTCCTGCTAACTCTCACGTATTATATTTTAAATACGGGATCCAATCTCCTCTACGTGACCTTTTCAACCGACTCGCAAGATTTGTGCTTCCTGAAACTCTTTGTGAAATACAGTGCGGCCGATGCAAGGATATATAACCGGCCCAATATTGGAATATCTGTGAAAATATGAACATCGGAACCAAAGTCTTGAAACTGGGTAAAACCTCTTCTTCTCTCGTCTCATCTTCTCGCGATAAAAGGCTTGTAGATTTGCAATGAGCGGAAATGCAAAAAAAAAATATGGCAATCAAGGAAATGCGCTAAATGGAAACCCACGACCGGTATAAAGGGGTGTTAGATTTTTAAAATCAGTTTTTAAACTGTGATGTTCCAAACGAACCTGATATCTGCAATGGCGATAGGGCTGATTCGGATGATGACGATGAGGGTAACGACTATATTTTGTCTCTATCGGCGGGAAAACTCACGTACGAAGAAACTATACAACAACTGATGAATAATTTAAAAATGTTTCACAGGTTCATGTATCATTCGTACACAGGCACAGTACATCCATTGGCAATTTCCACCCTTTGGGAAAATTGTGGAGTTCGTGTCCAAACCAGGTAAACAAATGTATCAAAATCAACAAAAATAAAAAACAAAGAATTTTAACAATAGGCACGACTTTTTCGTTGTACAAAGAACTGAAGGAATGTGTCTATTTCGTAAATTACGATAAAATTAGAGACATCGATCGAAAACATGCCAATTTACACAATTCAGCATGACCATGAATATGCATATCACCAGTCGTATCAACCAGCTTGCGATACAACCAAATCTGATCACCAAGTTCAAACTTAAGTTTCTTACGCGAAAACATGGAAGCGTTACCAAATACGCTAATAACAGCAGTATTATCGGCCTTCCCTTCATGAACTGGAAAAGTCTTCCAACATATTATATCACGAGCGTCAATGTCACTAATTTCCTTAGGCGCAAGATCCTTTTGAGTATGCGACTTCCTAAAGAAACACATTTCCAACAAACCACTATCTGCTTTCGCGGTTATTCCTTGAATACCAAAACGGTACAAAAACGACAACAAAATATAACTCTCTTCTATATCAACAATCTTAACAGTCCAAGACCTATCGTCCTTATTGACATCCTTACTAAAAGACAAAATATTTCGGTATACCTTCTTAGGATAATACCTAGACTTGCGAGAATTCCGAGGAAGCATTATTGATGTGTCTTCTCTAATGACACGGAGCGAAATGAAATACACGAACTACAACCTTTATAAACTTCACGAATAAGATACAACCAGTACATGCCCATAGAAAACACAAAAAGATAAAGACACAAAACACAAAAAAAAAAAAAAAAAAAAAAACACGCAATATCTTATCGCACCTCGCGCACCCGACGCGCTCTTATCTCCTTGCCGGCGAGCTCTTTTATCTCTCATGTTAAATTTCCCAGGTTATAACATTAAACGCGACAACTCATAGTAATATTAGTGAGTTGTACGCGTGCACAAACAGCACTCCCCACGAAATCCAAACCAGTGTACCGAATTGAGTTAGCTGTTAGCTGTCGCGTTTAAAGGTTTTACCATGACTGATGCGCCTGCAAAGACGGAGCCCCCCCCCCCCCCCTCTTCATCTAACAAACCTCCAACAGGCGATAAGAGTTCTTGAGGTCGCGCTATAAGTAAACATCCATCGTTGCTATTTATAACGTTACCACATGTGTCATTATCTAAGCAGGAGGTATTTGATGTTCTTTTATCGCTGTTTGCTTGTTTGTGCTGGTTTGTGAGTGAGGAGCGGCATAACGACTGTTCGCTACACGTTCACGGGTTCTTGTCATTGTGTGAACGTCTTCCGTTGAAGGAGGTGTGTGGGTAAATCGATAAATATTTGTGGAGGTAATTTATGTGGGTCACTGTAACGAATTTTAAATTACAATTTTTAGATTCGTACGAAAACTGTCTAATATTAAAATAATTGTAATATGAAATTGTTTTCCAATGGCTAAAATTTGTAATGAAATGTAAAGAATAAACATTTATTTTTTTAGGTGGGTTATAAATTATAATAAAAAAGAATTAAGTCATTTCATTCAGTTATTTGTTTTTATAAATATATATATTTTACAAATACATTGATTCATTTATGACATAAAAATAATTATTTACATATATACATACAAAAACAGATTTATTTACACAATAAAATTATTCCTTTTTTACACAAGAGTTGTTATACCAAGAATTAAATTTTATGACAAGATAGATCCAAATAAAATCTACATTTACAAGAGAATTATACCACTAAACATAGTCACAGATACAAGAAAAATTACAACTTTGTTGGAATAGTTTTTTGAACAGTGACGAACATAAAAATTTCTCAAACTGATTTTTTTGAAGGGCACAGAAAATTAATAATGTTAAATCTTATGGGATTAGAAAAATATTCACACACGAAAGTACAGAACCTCTATATGGATACAAGTACTAGAAATTAACAAAAAAAAAAAAACTCGATAAAAAATATTTCATTAAAAAGTTGTTAACCTTGGCAGCCATTTTTTTTTTCCTATTTTTCCCTCGAAATTTGCCTTTTTTCCGACTAATTATCCTCGAGAAATCTTAATTTAAAAATTGATTAAGAAATTTTAATTTAAAAACTTACGTTTTTGGAGGTCTCCCCCTGCACCATCAATTACTCGCCTCTGTTCGAATCCAGCAGACGACTGACTTCCTCACCTCCACTCCCCTCACATATACTCATTCCGCAATCTTGAGTCTTTCATTCATCATTTGTTCACATGCTACGGGAGGCAGCCACCTTTGTTTACATGCTACTAGATGATTATTTATATGTTTCTGGAGGTGTCTCTTCGTGTATATGATACTAGAGGTGGCCATATTTGTTTTTTCGTACATCATTTGTTTATATGTTACTGGAGGTGGCCATATTTGTTTTTTCTTACATCATTTGTTTATATATGTTACTGGAGACTGCAATGCTGGGAGGCAGCCATTTTGCTAGGTGCAGTCCTCCATGTTTTTTTATTGTCATTTGTTTTATAGTTTGTCTCTCACCTTTGTGCGACAACCCGATTATGCCACCTGATATAGGCTTGTACCGAATCGTGACATTGACCATTCCTGCAAAGTACTTCAATTTATTTATTATTATTTTTTCTTATATAAGAAGTGGGAAAGGTTTTCTGTTTGAAATAAAACACAGCATTACTTTCTTTACATAGTATTTATTGCACATTTATAATAAAATATGTACAGGCTTATTAATCTTCTTCGACGTTCACCACTCCATGTCCGCCTTGGCGACCCAGGATTGTAGCGGGCAGGGAAACCTCACCACTTTAAGCTGGCGATGCTCGAAGACGAATAAACTGTTACCATGTGTGAACAGTCAGCTGTGCTCATGAGAGTATTTGGATGGTTCTGTCTCGGCAATGGTAAGATACAAGCCGGTCATGAAGTATCAGGCAAAATATTTAAGTGCTGGCAGGAATATTTCCATGTGCGGTGAATTCGATCCTGCAGTCGATCACATTGGAGGTTATATGCTCGTCCTGTTTGCTCAAATTGAATACCATTAGCGGGGCCAAACTCTTGAACATATCAGGGCTCAATGTTGGGGATTGGGTGCATCCATAATATACAGTTTGGAATATACAGTTTGGAAATGAGCATGCATCTCATATGCCAGCAGGTACTGGCCATTTACAAAGTTCATGTTCATGTCTATGTACAGGTAGCATTCGCTATTCAAAAATATTTTGACCTTTTCTATTTGGCATTTGTCGAACTGCAAATGGCTCACTCTTACACTGTGCAGTCTTCCAGTCTATAGACCGTTTCTCATAAGAAAAGCTGATCTCCACCATCCAGTTAATGCGCTGGCTTGCTGGAAATCCGGGGTATGACTCCAGACTCCTCAACCTAAATACCACATCGATGTTTTTACCATCTTCCACATTCTGCAGCATGTGTAAGCATTCTGCTGTGCTCAACTGCACATGACATAGGCTCTAGGTTCAGGTCCACTGCCTCCAGGTTTTCTCCAGTGCCCACTATGGTATCCATAAACGTATTGGTGAGCATTATCACCAGCTCCTGCTTCGAATTGAAAATAATTAGTTTGTTTGTAGTCTTCGGCAAATCCCAGTAGCATGGAGAGCGGAACACATACTTCGAACCTTCCTTCGGCACAAATGGGAACACTGCAGTCATCGTCGATTCCCTAGCCTGCCAATTTGACTGCAGGCAGCTAATTCGGCATGTGCAAAAGGTAATTTTTTATCATTGAGGTTATGCCCACATCTCGCAACTGGTCTACCTGCACCGTTCAGAAAGGAAGCGATGCGATAGACCAGGTGAAGAATTCCATTGCTAATTATTTTCGTCGATGCTGGATTGGCCCCATCTTCTCTCATCAGAGTCCGGGGTAGTACAGGCTACTCATGCTTACCTCTCTACTTGGTCAATATAATCACCTGTTGGGTACCAAGACCAACAGGCGCCCAGAACGTGCTTAAACAGGGAGGTGTGCTCCAGGGGAATGAAAGGGGAGAAGGGTCGAGGGACGGCACCATAGCTCTGTGACCAGGGTGACCTCTTTTGTGGAACTGACTTCCAGGTTAACTGTCTCAGTTTGCACTAGAGCGCAGCAAATGTGAAAGGTAAAATGAAAGAGCTGTCTGGGTAGCACTTTAGAAATTATAAAAATTACACGGACGAAAAATATAGGCGAAGGCGAACCTCAAAATAATATAAAGAAAATACCCTCTGGCAAAATCTTCAGTGCAGCTATGCAATTTTAAAGCATGCTCTTAAGTACTGGGAGTTAATCAGGTAGGTAAACTAAAATGTACCGGCTTGTTAGAGTGGAGTCAAAGGATGTTGACTGGGGCAAAGGATACCAGGGTCAAGGAGTAGGTTTACCTGACGTAGCTGTCCCTCAAGCTGCAGACTGCGACGTGGAGGATGTGCCATATTGCAGGTTGCAGAGAGGAGAGAGAGTTCTCGCAGACTGACGAGAGCCTTTTCCAAGTTAAGGAGACTTTTTGAGCAGGCTAAAGTAGGAGAGTCTTGAGCAGACTAAGGTATGTGTGTCTTAAGCAGACTAAGGTAGGAGTGTCTTAAGCAAACTAAGGTAAGAGTGTCTTGAGCAGACTAAGGTAGGAGAGTCTTGGGAAGAGTGAGGTAAGAGAGTCTTGGGTAGAATGAGGTAAAAGAGTCTTGGGCAGACTGAGGTATCGGAAGTCTTTGCAAACTGAGGAGTCGAAGTCTTTGCAGACTAGGATAGGCTCACGTCCTCTTCGGCCGACGAGCCCGGTATATCTGCCGATACTGGATTCTGGACTTTTATTTATACTGGTTTTTCTCATATCAGCAGTTCTTCTTGGTGCGAGGTTGGGGGGGGGGGGGTAACATAGCCTTCCAACATGGGAGCCTGTTATCGTGGGTGCAGGAGCTCTGCTTATTTCTTATCTGCCCGCATGAAGGCGATGACAAATTAAAACCCCTGTTCCTGAGGCAGACCAGTCGTGATGTCACAAGGCCACGGAGGTGCTGCTATCTCTCGAGGTTGTAGGATCTTCTTCCAGGGCTAAGCATCGAGTAGTAGGATTCTAATAATATTTATTTATTTTGCAGTGCCTTTTGCATGCATAAATTTGGATGGGCAAAGTAGATTGTAATTACGCATGTAATTTACAATTACGTATTTGGCCTCCCTGGGGGTGAAGTCGTCCGTAGAGTGCGCATCTGCTCAGCGCAGCATGTTAGCATGCGTCAATCGGCCAACCCCTGAGCGATGTAGACCTAGCTTCGGTTTCTGCTACATTGCTTCAGATCTGGAAGGTGGTTGCCTCAAACATAGATCCTCGGTTGGTCTTCTGGGTGAGCGCCTCTTCTGTGTGTGCGCTGCCTTGAGTGGCTTGCACTTCTGGGCGAGCACCTGCTCTGTGCTTTGCTGCCCTTGAATGAGTTTCGGGCGCCCATGTCTGGGTCACGGAAAATCTGGTTACTATTTCTGCGGTGGGTGAACAGCCTTTCCTTTTTTTCCCATCCTCGCTCTCGCTTCCTCTTCTTGGTAGCGGTCGTGTGCCGGGGCATCGATTCATCTGCTTCTCATCGCAAGTCGGTCTTCCCATCACATTTCCTTCTCTCTCTTGGTTACCTAGGGAAGAAAAGTTTTGGAATGGATGTTGGGGAACAAGCCATTTGCTTTAAGCAACCTAGGCCTTCCTATTTCGAGATCAGATCACACAATGGTCATGAGAGAAAAATTTTTTTCAGAGCATGTACAATGTAGTTTGTAAAAAAATTTATATTTACGTTAATATTGTTTTCTGTTCTCGAGAAAAAATAGAATTGGAGCTAAACGGATGCAAGTTTATATGCTGGGTTGGTATACTGCGGGACGAAGTAAACTACGAAGTAAGCAGGAATAACGCAAGTTTGCGAGGTTCAGACCTCTGTAGAATGATACACTTGAAATTCAATTTTCAAAGTTACAGGTTATTAACATATTTCGTTAACAGACAAGTTTACACTCTGGAATTTGATAAGTTAATGTAGGTTTCGAATTTCCTGGGTGGTGGGCTATGGTGTACTCACAGCGAGTTCCCGCCTCATGCTCTTATGCAAATGTACAAAGTTTCTTAAATCAATGTTACCCAGTCGCATTGTGAGGAATGGAGAGGGTTTCAATGAGGTTATGTTTACGGGCCCACTGATGGGCTTCGATTTTGCACTTACACTTCCTTACAGTACTCACAGAATTCAGTGGCTCTAAGTTAAATGTGTCGTTATATTATTCAAATATAAATAAGAACATTTATTACAGTTTTTATTTTAATGCTTACTTTACGTGAGCACTAAGGGGATTTTCGGGAAAATGCAAACATTAATTTTCCAGCTTGCTTAAGGGTCTGAACATACTTTAAATTTCCTCCAGCAAACAAAATTTTATTGCCTAGCAAGCTAGGGATCAAGTGCCAAATTTTTGCAAAATTTTACATTTTCTTTACTTTAATTTACCGCGTTCATCGATAGGAGGCTGACTAGATTACTTGGACACTTTGTCATTGTGTGGGGCCTCAGTTCATTAAGACACATTTCACTAATTCTCTACCTTGAAAGCAAAAGGTTAAAAGTTACAAAAATTACACAATAACGAAAGTTGAACTTCTGGATGTTGGTGCAGATACTTTCGATGCACAACCTATTCCTAAAAGGCTAGGAATTTTATAGGTGAATAATGGTCACCTAGCCGACCGTACTATGAGCTATCACAGACTGGTATTGTCTTCAGGATTCGGGCTTCTCTAACGCGATCACTTCCCTGACTAAACATAGCTATGGGGATTACACTGGGTAAGGGGTACTTGTCTTTTCTGTCTTCTGCCAGGTACTCACTCAGAACTCGATGGTGGTGATGGCGGCGAACTTGGACGTTTGAAGACTCGGCACTTCAGGGGACGCCCTCTTTTCCGTGGCACTGCAGCACAGGTGGCAGGCCAATGGAATGTTGCAGGTGTCTGCCATGGTGCCTCCTTGTAGAGGCCTGGCAAGTCGCACATGCACCTGGCACACAGTGGGGCCACTCGTGACGTAGGCCTGGCAGTGGCAGACAGCTTGAAGCCAGCATCCCAGGTGTTGTCAATATTTGCTTTGTTAGTGGTGGTGGGTCTGCTGGGATCATCCTTCCTGACCATAGTGGGAGTTCTGTGATCGATGTCATATCTTGTCTGCTTCCTCAGGCTGTTAGGCGCAGTTTAGAGGCAGCGGCGAGGGTGATTGGCGCACGATACCGACTGTTACTGGCCTCTCCCATCGGTGGAGGGGCTTCGCGTTCACTCGCGGGTGCTGACTTCACAGGCTTAGCAGTTAGACTTTCGCATGTCGCAGTCGTCGCGATAGCTCTCTCATCCTCTCCAGACATTTCCAGTGAGCAGATGGGGGCAGTCTCCAAGTTGATCGGAATTTTCACTGATGTTGGCGCAGACTGTGTTCGGCTTTCTCCCTCTTCGTGTTCTCTTACTCCATGCTTGTCGGGGATATGGTAGGATGGGTAGGGAAACTTCGCGTGCGCACTATATACCCTATCATGATTTAACACCACTGTCTTGGGGAGGTGTGGCCAGACTGATCCTAGGGAGAGGGGATATCCGCTGCATCGATACCCAGGGAGGGCACTCATTCAGCCGCGGTGAAGGAAGCCGTAGATACTCGTGCAGCGAGTGCGATTGAGGTCCGGAGGGGGTCTTGGCTCATTACCGCCAAGGGGACAAGCGGGGAAATGGAGGGGGTTCATGGCCTGGACATAGTACTCGCGGAAGGGGAGGAAGGGGGTTTCCCTTCGCTAGATTCGTACTCGTGGAAGGGTTGTCATGGACAAGACGATCCACGGAATCGTGCCATGATGTCTCTGTGGGGACACGAGGTGGCGTCCGAAGTGGTTTAACATGATTACTACTCAACGTGTACCAGTGTCTTGTGGGGAGCTCCGTTCCTGTTTGGGAATTCACAAATTTCTCCCAATAGTCGAGGGCATCCAGGAGGAATGACATCGTGGTCAGTTTTGCAGCAGGGTGAACAGGGGGCGAGAGGTTTATCTTACGAAGTTGACGAGCCCGAATGATCTAATTCGTTGGGCTTGAGTGGGCGTTAGATCCCTCGTTATATGTGGAAATGGTGCGGGGTCGACTTTTAGATGTGGCAACCGTACTGGAGCAGGGGAAGGGGTAGCCTTAATCACTTCCCCTTCCTACTGTGGGTGGTAGGGGAATTTTGCTAATTACCCTCTCAGAACACTAGCTAAGCCTACTGTGGCGATTGACACTAACCGTATGAGCCTGTTGGGGCGTGAGAGGGTTAGAACTGTAGTGGGCCGCTTGGTGGTAGGGTTGCATCGGGTTCGAGGGGAATCAAACCCCAGAGAGATTCGAGAGGATGTAGCTACCCGCCCAGGGAGCTCTATTCTCCACTTTATTAGGGTAGCCAATATATGGGATGCCAGCTGTCCCAGGAGTGGGAATGATAATGAATTAGTCGATCATGAGGGTGGGGGTGTGGGTTCTGGTGGAAGAAATCTGAATGGGTTGGGTGCGACGTCGTGTGTGGACAAAGTCTAGGGAAGGAGGTGCTGCATGAAGTTTATTTTTTGCCTTGGCCGGGAGTCGAACCCACACAATCTTCCCAGACACTAGCTTCACAGAGCAATAGGTCGGGCGCTCGGTGCCTTCCGAGTGTTTAACCCGGATTACTCGGCCCGAGTTAAGTTTACCTAAGCTAGATGTCGTGGGTGATTGACTAGTTTCTGTGTCCACCGGGGTAGTACAGGCTACTCGTGCTGACCTCTCTACTTGGTCAATATAATCACCTGTTGGGTGCCCAGACCAACAGGCGCCCAGAACGTGGTTTAACTGTGTAGCGCGCTGCATGGGAATGAAAGGGGAGATGGGTCAAGGGACGGTGTCGTGGCTCTGGGACTGGGGTGCAACCTCTGTCATGAACTGACCTCTGGGTTAACTGTATCAGTTTGCATTAGAGTGCGGCATTCTTTACATCGCTGCCTACTCTTAAGTCCCCCTCTCCTATCATACATCTAGCCCACTGTTAAACACACAATTCAAAACAATTATAAATGGGAACACTGAGTGATTAACCATAAAAAGGATAGAACATGAACTAGTTTTACGTAATAATTAGTACAGATAAAAATACCTGAAGAGTCCTGGAGAATTGAAATACAATTGGCAAAATGAAAGTATTGTCTGGCTAGCACATTAGAAATAAAAAAATTATGTGGATGAAAAATATAGGCATAGGCGAGCCTGGAAAAGACTCTCTGGCAAAATCTTTGGCCTGGCTACATAATTTTATTGCATGTTCTAAGTACTGGAAATTAATCAGGTAGGTAAACTAAGGCATGCCGGCTTGTTACCGCAGATTCTAAGGAAGTTGACTGGGGTCAATGATACCGGGGTCAAGGAGTAGGTTTACGTGATGTAGCTGGCCCTCAAGCTGCGAGAGGCTGCAGGTCTTCACGGACTGTGACGCGGAGGATGCGCTGTGTTGCAGGTCGTGGAGAGGAGAGAGAGTCCTCGCAGACTGACGAGAGCCTTATTCCAAGCTAAGGAGGTGTTTGAGCAGACTAAGGTAGATAAGTCATAAGCAGACTAAGGTAGGAGAGTCTTAAGCAGACTAAGGTAGGATAGTCTAAAGCAGCCTAAGGTAAGAGAGTCTTGGGCAGACTAAGTTATCAGAAGTCTTTGCAGACTAGGGAAGGCTCACATCATCTTCGGCCAATGAGCCCAGCATCTCTGCTGGTGCTGGATGCTGGACTTCTATTCATACTGATTTTTCTCATATGAGCAGTTCTTCGGGGCGGGGGTAATACGCCTCCCGACATGGGAGCATGTTATTGAGGATGCAGGAACCCTGCTTATTTCTTATCGCCCCGACGACAAATTAAAACCCCTGTTCCTGAGGTGGCCTGGTCGTGATGTCACAAGACCCCGGGGTGCTGCCATCTCTCGAGGTTGTAGGAACTTCTTCCAGGGCTAACTGTCGAGTAGTAGAATTCTTCTAATATTTATTTATTTCGCGAAAGTGCCATTTGCATTCATAAATTTGGATGGGCAAAGTAGATTGTAATTACTCATGTAATTTACAATTATGTATTCGGCTACCCAAAATGTGGGCTTTCCTAGCGCGATACATTTAATTCGATTTGTTGCTTATATATTGTTCCCCTGAGCAAGGGTTGCTCGTAGATGGGGCAAAGTCGTATATAGGGTACACATCCACACAGCATTGCATGTTGGCGTGCGTCAGAGTATAATTTAAATTATGTATTCATCGTACAGTTATGAAACTTGCGCTAAGGCGAATTTGAATGTCAAAGCTTCAAAACCCCCCAGTTACTTTAATTGTGCATTTTTTAGATTATTTTTAATGGCCGTTTAAATAAAGTTGTGCGCCATAGCCCAGACTTCCCCTACAGGTGGTGGAGGCAGCTTCTCACTCTCCTAGATAGAGTGAATCAATTCCTTTTTTTATGGTTTGTGTAACAGGTTTATTTGTATGTTCAGGAATTACACTTTAGGGCATTTACACATTCATTGGCTCCAACTTGTTTCCCCTTTTTAATAATATGACTTGTATTTGTTTTTGCAGTAATATTTAACTAAGTTTCCCCTTTAAACCCTTCCTCCCTGTACCAATTTTGGTTGGGTACGCTGAGGTAATTGATGTTGGACTTAAAGAATATGAATGTTTTTTATTTTTTTAGTCATCTTAGCCCCCTTCATTTTATTCCTCCCACCGCCATATCAATTTGGTAGTTTGGGCCAGATGACATTATTACTGCTAAGAATTGGGAATGTATTTGGTTGTGTGTGGTTCCACTGGCATTGTTCCCAACAGTGCTATTTACTTTGAGCCTGGAGATATTGGTATTGATATATGTTTGGTGCTGTTGAAGGTAGTGTATAGTGGTGTTGCTTGTGTTTGTTAGTTGCTACTTTAATAGTAATCAGAATAAGTGACTAAGTGTTTAGAAGACAAGATTTGTTCACTAGTGGTAGTGTTTTGAATTGGTCGGTCTTATCATGTTGTTTTTTCTTTTCGGTTGTTTTAATTACCATTGGTGTTTATACAACCGGTATAGCAGGTGTGTAGTTATGTGCCCTGAATGTAAGTTACGGAGTCAGGATAAAAATACATTTGAGGTTCGTAGCCCTAAGTTAAGAATTGAGGTAAGGAATGGATTTATTGACAGTGGTTCAGATTCCGAACTATATCCATCCAGAGGGTTAGGACACAATTTAAACGAGGGAAGAGAGAATTTTAAATAAGGTACTGATAATAATACCGTCATGAAAGGTAGCAGATTCTTTGTGGATCCGTGATTTTATTTTGGCAAAAATACAGAAGACATAACTGAATATTCAAAGTACTTTAAATGGGCAGCAGTAGTAAATAACTGGGAAAATGAAAAGTGTTAATATTCTTCCCCAGTTTTCTCAAGGGAGCATCAGCCTGGCGGTATGATAATTATGGGGACCTAATGGAAGGCACAACGACTTTTAGGGAATAAGTTACAGCATTGAAATCAGCATTTACTAGGTTCGATAAGGCTGAAGACCAGGATGTGTAATTGCGAATTAGGTTCCAGGGGATGGACGAATCAATAGAGGAGTTTCTGTATGATGTCATTAGTATTTATAACAAGTTAGATAATAAAATGACTGAGGAGAATAATATTAGGTATATCCTAATAGATTTGTGACCAGCCATTGTTGAGAACTTCATGTTCCTGGAGAACAAGACAGTTCAACAGTTAATTCAGAATTTAAGCGATATTGAGGCCAGTAGGGTGTAGCAGCTTTGTTTGTGATGAACAGCTGAAGTACCAGACTGGACCAACCAGAGGAGGGTTGGCCAGAAGGAGACTATGGGTTGTGAAACAATACACTCTGCCCATAGACAGAAGGGATCTGTTCGGAGGGCAAGAACATACAGTGAGAGTGGTCTGCCAAGGGAATGGTGGACATTCCACCTAGCCGGCCTTAGATCAACAGGGTGTGTTGGAGAAGAAACACCCAAACCCTTTTGATGGTGCTCTTCTGTTCATAATGGTTGTTTGGTTTGTTAATCGTAGAAATAAATGTGTGTTTGTTGCTAATATAGATTTGTCGTATTTTGTTTTTGGTATCTGTTTTCCAATATTAAACCGAGAGCATGAATTGAATTTTGTTTTATCATTGATGAAACTTGTGGTCTGAATTAAAGACCCTTCAAACAGGTCACAGTCATTGGCGGGCATGTTACGTGTTTTGTTGAATGCCAAAGAAGAGAAGTTGCAGATGTTCATATAGGTCCTGGCTGTGACCAGCCAAGGAGAGAGAGCTGGCCAGAGGAATGAAAGGGTGGTACTGTCACGAGAGTGGGGACAGGTGGACAGGTGGCTGTGAAGATTGAGGTAACCGCCTCCTACCTGTTCGTTCGACCTTCAGATGGGTGTGTGTGGTAGTAACCACACCCCACATTAAATTCCTGGGACCAATGGCACACTGTCGTATATAGCATACACTGTTTTTGGAGTAACATGATTAATGAGCTTTTAAATGTCTTTCAGACCCAACTTTTAATGGCAGCCCCTGTCGCTAAACAAGTTCACTCAGTATTAAGGTTGGAAATTTTAGATCACTGTAGATCTCATAAGTTAGCCGTTGTTTTAGTCTCTCCTGAAGAATTGAAGAGAAAATTAAGTAGTGTGGCTCGTGTGGTTAAAAAAGAAGGGCATCGTTTGGCAATCCCCGCTAGCGAAGTATAGGTCTATTACGATTAAAAAATTTGTTCATGTAAGATTCTTGAGTATAACCTTTTTGTAAAAATTAAAATGCCTTTGATCAAGAAACATGCTAATTGTAAACTGTGTGATTGTGTGGCTGTGCCTTTTAGATGGAAAAGTTCTGTCTGTATATTACATCATGAAACAACATTTTTGCCTGTTAATAGAGATGAAGTCACAACTAATATTTATTAATTTTCCATTTTCATATATTCTATGTTATCTATAGCATTTTTTCACAGTTATTTAATAATATCTTTGGAAGAACCTGGATTCTTACTCGCAAACCTCTCATTCACAGTCTAGAATGCTAGCAATTATTCTACCATGTAGTCATGTAAAGTTAAAATATTTTGCGTGTTATGTTTTGCAAGAGTTATAAAGCTAATCGATTAATACAAGTTCATATCCATATTTCCCATACTTTACCTTCTATTTAGATTTTAAGATTCTCATGTATATTAGTGAAAAAGAAAATATTTACTTAGATTCTCACGACACGCATATTGGGCCATTAGTTACCCAATAAAGTATTAAAATACACTACATGAAACATATTATTTTTGAACGTACAATTACCTTATTTAAATGGCTTGCTAGCCATGCAAACAACAGATGCAAATACATAATATAGGCCGTGTTCCATTCCCTGCACTGATTAGACCAGCTGCATAGCCACCAGTTGTTGTTCCGTTACTTCATGTGTTTAATGCTGGGCTAGGGAACGGAACAACTTCCGTACTCTATTTTCAGTGCATAATTTGAGCATTTCGTTTATGAATAGCAAGACATTTACATATGCGGCGATGGCAAACCCGTGATCCTGTCGTTCGATTTGACAGGGTAACTTGTTTACAATTGTCATATACGTAAATGGGACATAATAAAATTAATCAACTATTAAATATTTAACAGTCGCCATGTGTACATTTTAACATAACATTCTTACACACAGCAGATCAACATGTCACAGGTTGGCGATTCAACCTGCTTTATTTTCGCCTAGATACGTTTGCTTTGGTTCTGTTTACTTTATTTCAATGGAAAAAAAAGGAAACAGTATTTCCTCTGGGGGATAGGGGGGCTTTACATTAACGTATTTCGTGAGAAGGCATTGTTTTGATAGAGCAGTGCAGAATTGTTCATATTCGTACAGATGCAGCAATGCACACACACACACACACTTTGGCCGAGGTTAACCTTACACTCGTTGAATTCACAAAATAGGCAAAGAAATTAATATTGTTCACACACTACAAAAGTATTGAAAGTGCGACTTTTTTAGGCCACATGTATTTCAATAATTATAGTAACAGTTTACAAATACATCATTTACAAAACCCACAAACTTACTGTTACTTATATTTGCAACCTCTTAAAAACATGTTTTTCTAAGGAAAAACGTACAAGTATACTTCACCAAAATGTGTATGTTCATCATTACCATTATATAATCTAGTTGCAGAATCAATAATCACAATCAACGCTGTGCACGTTTCCTAAAACCAACAAAATTGTCCTTGGTCGCCGCCGATGCTAACCTCCAAATATGCATATTTCTGGTATTTTCCCGCCTTTGTGATTTCAGCACATGAAGCATTTGTGATTTTTCCTCATGCAAATTATACGTGAAATTGGCCGGAAGTGGAATGACATAAGAGATGCACCGATATGCCTGTGGTAAGGGATCGGATCTACTTTTTTGCACATATTTGTATTGTGAAGGTAACGGAACACAGCCATAGATTAGCCCATATAAAGATACTATTAAGCATCTGATCCGCAGAGTCCCTCCCTAGCAACAAGCTATATAGTAAACATAGAGTGGCGGAAGCATTTCCAGATTGAGGACACGTGTACCTCTGTCTGCCATTTTCATTTCAGACAAAACAAAAGTCAGTGGTAGAATAAAGCATACGTACCCAAAATAATCGACAAATAAAATACAATTGGAAATTTTCTCGCCCTTGCGGGCTGGAAGTAAAGTGTAATTCGTGGCTTCTGCTTTGCAAGGTTAAAGATGGTACAAAACAAACCACTGGGAAGTTGTATAGTGTAGTCTTGTGAATGTTATTTTTGTGAAGAATTGTGTTAATATCAAACCAGCCTGCATGTTTCAGATTACAGTGTATAAACCTATTCATGGGAGCATGTAAGCGATTTGCGTATTCATTTAATGGAGTGCTTGGAAATATTAATGGCGCAATTGGCTGTGGTGTTTCTGCTCGAAACTGCAATGAAAATAATTTGTACACAATATCAGTATGGCTACCAGTATGGCACCAACCATAAAGTTGGTGGATTGGCCTCGTAATCAAAATCAGTATTTTCGTGTATTGAGACAGACATGGAAAATATATTTTGTGGATGCTCACAGAAAGCAGATTTCGGTAAATCTAAACATATCGTCGAGGTAATGTAAAGCAAAGAGGCTTTTTTTGAAGGAAAAAAAAAAAACAGAAAACTTTATAAATCCACTCTATCAATAATACAGAACACAGATTTTATGAGGCACAACAATATTTCACATGATGGGGAGGGGCTATGAACTGTAAGAATATTGAAGGGTAAACGTTTATAATAAAAATGTACATATTCACAATTTCTCTGATCTTCATTGTCCTCCCAACTATCAATTTAAGTGTTTGTATTGGTTTGGTTATGTCTTTTCTGCCATTCATGTATTTCCGTGTGTAAATATTATTATGAAGTACACATTTTCCACTCGTTTTACCTTACAATTTTCCTGATCAAAAATTTTTCATGGACCATTCCGTTCGAATATTCACAGTTTTAGGTCTCTGGCATTATTAAGGTCAGCTTTATAGCATTGTCAAAAAAAGGCTGAATTGACGATAATACTTACAGTTATTTTTAACTAACATTTTGTTTCCACAACATAGCACATTACATGTAATGCATGTCAATATTTTTCCGTGACTGTGTTTAACAATGTTACAACTACGAGGTAAATAACTGTAGTATTTATTCTTTTGTTATTGATATTTGCTGGGTTATTTCTTTAAAATGACGGCCTCAGTTGGATTAAATATTAGAACAAAGGAACAACCAGTCAAACGAAAAATAACCATTAAATTCAAGCATGCAACTCATGTTGCTGATTTGTTGTCATACAAACTTAAAAGGTAGTGGTGATAATGCATATAAATAAACCTATTGTAACTTTTATTCTGCTCATAATTCTATGCATTGCTACTTACTGTTTATTAGATTTATTGAAATTTATCGGGCTGGGAAAATCATGTAACAGAACTGTGTTTCAAGCACCTAGGGCAAAGGTACAAAGTTGTGATAAATAAACATCCATGGATGCAAATAATTAACTTCATCATAAAACAGTTCACAGTTAAAACATATAAATAATGCATATCAAATATATGAAATCATGCACACACACAGCAACACCACTTTACATGCAGCTGTTAACGAAACACACATAACGGTATTTAATATTCAAAAATGTATCGCGTCTCATTCACGGCAACAACATGACAATAAGCATCAGCTGACAATGTTTTGACAGAAATGAAAATGACGGGAGAGGTTGCCGATCTCTATGTTTACTATATAGCTCGTTGCCCCCTAGCCTAGGCAAGTTAAATTCAAGTCTTTGGCAAGTTTGCTGCCGAAGGCAAGTAATCACAAGGCCTTCAAATCTAGGCTTGAGACAAGCTTGAATCAAACTTGTCACACAAAGCGTGCACATCAAGTCTAAATAAAGTCTATTGGCAATCTTGCTGCAAGCTTGCATGCTAAGTGGGGTTGTACACCATGGGGTACATGTCTTCAGGTTGTAGATGTTGGTAGTGGCAGTTAGCGAGGCTGAACTTCCTGCTTATGAACATTTCCAGGTTTTACCCTTGCTTCTGCCCCTTAGTAAATAATGCCAACTGCTATTTGAGTGTGTTGTAGGTGCATGCGTAATAGGCTGTGAATTTCGTGATGAACTGTGTCCAGGACATGTTGTACTCCATAGTCGATCACCACCAATCTCTCTCATCACCTGACAGTTGTGCACAGATTGTGTTAGGCCATTCTTCCATGCTGACTCCGTACCTCTGCAGTCTACTGGTGCATTCTGAGAGAGAGGCAGTGGAATCTTCTGTCCCCTTCCCGGTAAATGTCGGGAGCACCTGAAAGCATGTTGACGTCGTATTTGTCTGCTGTAGGCGACTCATTGGTACACATTCTCGACTGCTTCGTCGCCGGGCATTGGATTGTGTATGACACATGATCTGGACTCATGCCACTCTACCCTCTGTGGTAGCTGCATGTCACGGCAGGCGTTGTTTACATTCGGTAGCGTGTTGCTGTTGTTGGTATTGATCAGTAAACATTCTTCGCAGTGGAAATTACCGTGGCAGAAGCTGTTCCAGTCACTGTCACTCACGCATTTAGGGTGGTATTGGTTTTATTCACACAGGTTACACACAACGAAGGTACGGACTCTTACTGTGCACCTCCTAGCTTGGTGCTCTTGTACGTGGCTTTCTACAAGTAGTAGAAAAGCATCGGACGCAATCAGATGTGTAGATTCAGTCTGTTAAACATCGTCCATTCCGTTGCCTGTGTTACTTGTACATTCTTAACACTGAAAAACATCGTGGCATACAGTAGGCCATTCCTTTGCAGACAAGCAGACTAAGTGCATTCCCAGCTGACATATCTCGCAGTAGATGATGGTGTTTCCAGGATCATCGCAGCCAGGGCGTGTACAGCGTGCTGCTCTTCTTGTTGACGCTGTTGTGGGTGCTATCAATACACTCCGTCCTTCGTGTCTGCAGAAGAACATGTTCATCTGCAGCAAAACTGTCTTATCACATGATGCGCAGATCTCACCAATGTCCTGCATGTTGGCAAGAGACATGAGCAAGCGTGAGATCCTTGAAGTAGTTGCGTCAACTGTAAGAGCGGAAAACAGGCTAGCAATGGCACCGTTAATTCACAGTAGCACGGAGGACTACATGAGCTCTGCTGCATTGCTGGACCAAGCCAGCAGAGAGCAAAACGCTGCGACTAAAGAGGGTGATGGGTATCATTCGCGCTGGAGAAAAGGTGCAGAGCGAGCAGAGGGAGTGGACAGAGGAGCAACTGACAGTTAACAAGGTAGTAGGAGCAGGTGCGTTCTGGAAAGTAACATACCCCGAACCCAGGATGGCAGCGCAGACATCAGCAATGTCGGACATGGTAGGAGGCCCACGTAAGCCGTCATTTGTGTGCATTTATTGCAAAGGAGAAGGTAAAATGCATTGGCACAATCGGTGCCCAAAATGCAACCAACCGCAGAACATCAACAAATCTCTGACGGAAAACTGACTATTGGGGTCGCCGAGCCAGATTCTCACTATCCCAAGGTAAAGGGCCCCCATGGTACAGTGCCTCCTCAACAAGTAGAGCAGGCAGAATTTAAAAGTCAGCAAACAAGCATACAGCAAATAAACACAACACAAAACAGAATTATTAAAATTGCAGTGCATTTAAATATGCAACCATGCCATGCATTGATAGACACAGCAGCCAGTCATAATTTGGTATACATCAGATTCGTGGACACAAGCGAGATTACACCAAGCACACAGGTACTACACCTTGCAACAAAGCAGAACACGGGGTAATCAATGGGAGGGATGCTGATTACCATCTGCATTAGAGATGTGGACACCATCAACACAGTCCTCGTGTTGGCAGACCAATGGGAGGATGCTATCTTGGGTATCCCCTGATTCAGCGAATAAAAAGCCATTGTTGAGCCAGCCGCCCATAGGATCCATTTCAGCCTGAAGGAAAGGCGAACAGTGTACGACAACGATTCCCGACCCATTGGTAATGAGCCCAGAGTACAACACGATGAACTCGATCATGCAGTCCCTCTGGAATACTGGGGGATGGCGCAACGCATGCTGGACATACAGCATGAGGATTTTGCAGCAGGAGACCCACTCCGTCGAACGACAGTAGATGAGCATTTTATTCCACTGGAACATGACCGGCCGATCTACTCTGAACCCAGAAGTTACGAGCCACACCAATACACCATCATCAAACATCAGATTGAATAAATGCTAGCTGAGGGTGTGATTAAACCCACTCGCAGCAACTACACAGCGCAATCACATTGGCAGCCATGAAAGACAGGACATGGTACTTGTGTGTGGATTTCAGAGCACTCAACTAAATAACACTGAGCACCCCACCTCCCTACATAAGTGTCAAGGATGCATTGCATACCTTAGGCAATGCTAAGGCCATGACATCATTGGACCTGTGCAATGGGTACTGGTAGGTGCCAATAAGACCCGCAGACCGTCACATAATGATTTTCACAGCCCCAGATGGGAGAAGGTTCCACTATTGTGCAATGCTCTTTGGCTTGAAGTGTGCACTTGAAGCTGGCCACAAGGAAGCAACTGAGGAAATTCTTCGGGTTGGTGAACTGGCTGCGGGAAAACACATAAGATTTTGCAACCACAACCGCACCATTCACTAACATGTTGTCACCCTACATAAAGTACACGTTGACAGCAGAACACCAAACAAGTTTTCAAGAGATAAAGAGCAAGTTCGGGAATGCAAGACATTGGCTCGACTCGACCCAAGTCACCATTTATAACATCAGACAGACACAAGTGAGAAGGGCTTGGGAGCAGTTCATTATCAAATTGGAGATAACCAAGAGAAGCATATCATTGAATACAGCAGTACAATGTTCGGGGAACTGAAGGTAGATACGACGTGAACGAGCAGGAGTCTCTGGTCGTAGTGTGGTCCATGAAACAGTACAGGATATACCTATAGTACCAACGGTTCACACTACGAACTAACAACCAGTGCTTCAAACAATGAAAGAAGCCAGGAGCAAATTAACAAACTGGACACTCCTCCAAGCGTACGATTTCGAGGTGGATCATGTACCAGGAGCTGACAATCAGCTAGAAGATGAGCTCTCGCATGCGCCAGGTAAAACAGTAGCGGTGGACCAAGAATAGTGGGACAACGGACTTCCCCACCCAAGCCAAATGCCCAACAACTGGCAAGGGCCACATGAGCTGTGACATCACTTAAGCTTCTGAAGAAGCAGAACTCGAGCTTGACGACTTGCAGGACAGTGATTTAACTGCTCAACTACAGTGTACAAATACCCAACATCGTGTCACTTCTATCATGCAGAGTGAACAGGAGTGGTGGCGAATGAACGGCATGCATGTAGAGACACGACCACATCGTCCTGAAGCAGCCTGTAAGCTGTACGTGCCCAAAAGTGCACGAGTACAAGTGCTGCATCATGCACATAATACACAATTTGTAGGCCACCCTGGCGCATCACAAACCACAAGAAATGTGTAGAACCATTTCCACTGGTCCGGCGTTACCAGAGATGTCCAGCAATACGCAAGGGGGTGCATAAAATATAATCTTTGCAAGAGTAGGAGAGCAGACGTAGTAATGCAACAACAACCATGCAAGCCACAGGAGCCATTCGAGTCCATCTCGCTGGACCTGATGGGGCCATATCCGTGCACACATAATGGCAAGAGTTCCATTCTTGTGGTGAGTGACACGTTCTCAAGACGAACGGAAGCATACCCAGTTTCTAGTGGATGGGCACCAAACATAGCCCATTTACTGGAGACCGAATTCTACCTCTGATGGGGCTACCCAAGCACCCTCTTTCGGACAATGGGACATAATTTACGGGGAAGTGTTGTAGAGAATTGTGTACCAGGTGGGTAGTCCAGCATCATGCAATAGCTATGTACCAATGGTGGGCCAATCCAACTGAGAGGAGGAATCAAGACCTCAAGACTCAGTTGTGCCTGCGGGTAGGATCAAACCCTGTAAGTTGGGCTGAACATCTGGCCGCGGCATTGTTCACAATCAGACGGAGGGTGAACCTAGCCACAGGTCAATCACCAGCCATCATTCTGCCGGGAAGGGAGCTGCCCCTCCCTGGGGAATTCAGAATGTGACAGGCAAACAGCATTGCAACAGATAGTGCAGCAGGCAGGCGACAGCGTCAAGAGCAAGACCTGGAAAATGCACAAATTCAAAAGGAGAGGTACATAGGACAATGGGTATCAGCAACAACATGCCCACCAAAGAGGCTCAGGCCCGGACAATATCTTTACGTCTCCGAGCACAGGCTGAGCAGTGCAAAGCGCAACTTTAGTGCAGGGTTTGCCCCTAAGTGGAGCAGACCACATGTTGTTGTAAAAGCGCTGGAGTATACAACTTACCTCATCAAGGTCAGTAGCAGGCGCAAGGTGGTCGTACACCATGACGACCTTCGCCTAACCATGCAAGGACCCAGCGCAGAAAATCCTGAGCAAGATACAGGGCCCAATGACCAAGAGCATGTAGCATAAATGCCCAATGGCGAAACAGAGGCAAGCTCAAGCCCAGGCGAGTGCTCTTCGGCACCTTTTTCCCATATGCCCATACGTCCATAATGTTTGAAAAGAACAAGAGGAGCTAGAGGAAGAGGAAGAGGTCCTACTGTCTCAAACATACCATGACATCAAAATCGCAGGCACTGCAAACCGAAGTGACCCAGACCAGGGTGACGTACAGACCGGAAGACGTCTCACAAAGACAGTCAGTGGGGGCAACTGCAAGCCCGATCAGCACATTATGTCATTTAGCATATTTGGTACATAATTTTTTGCAGGTGTTAAATGCTTATCTATTTGTGTTTTTATGAAATGCGAGATCGTCGATACATTTAGTCTCCCTACAAACTATGCATTTCTTGCTTAAAGAATCACATTGTAAAACTTCATAAGAATTGTGCAAATAAGTATTTTTGTGTTTTTCGAAATGTACCTTGAAAACAGATTTTCCACATTCGCAAAGTCCTACCTCTCTTTTCAACTCATAGCGAATTCTAGAATATTTATTTTAACATTTTTAAAGGTGATAATGTGCTTATCCTTTGTGTGTTTATGTGATGGAAAACATTCTACGTTTAAAAATTCATCACATTTTTTATATTGCTTGCTTATACTACTATTCTCCATTTTTAATTACAAAGAAAAAAATTGTATAAAGAAAAATAAAAACAGTCACAATTTTATATAACCCATATTCATTATACAATTAGTAATTTTTTGTACATACAAGAAAATTCACGCACCAAAAAAAATTTTATGCTCTAAGCTCTACTAATTTTTTATAAAAAATCTTCTATTTGCTCTAGATATTCACCCATTTCTAGACGTTCATATGTACAGTCAATGTTATCTAAGAGTGATAATTGTAAGCTTTGTAAATTTGAATGAAATTTGTGAACTAAATTTTTAAGATTTTCAAATGTTTTATTAAAATTTAAAAGACAGCGAACTTGCGCCATCGCCAACCTTTACAACATTGGACAAACTGCAAGGAAAAATAGGCGAAGACATGTTTATTTATAAAGAAACTAATTTGTTAAAAAGAATTTTTAAATTTTTAACTAATCATTTAAAACTTGTGCTTAAGCGAATTGTAGATCAAGGACAAATTATCCATTTTTAATTTATTTTAAGCCATTATACATTATAAAAACCTGCTTCTCACTTATTAGTTTCAAAGAATTTTCATCAAGTATCATGAAATTGCGCTCTGGCAATGAAATTTTTAATTTGCCATCTAGAAGACAATTGATTTTTTTTTTTAACAAAATTAGATTCGTAAATTGTAAAATCTGTTGCCCTAAGACATTTATTACTTTTACGTCTTGTAGTTTGGATAATTCAATTGAATTGTTTAACTTGCAGAGGAGATAAAACATTTTTGTGTTATTTATAAAGAAAAAATTATTAAGAAGAAGAAAAAATATGATGCTGAAATTTTTTTCAAGATGACAAAAAAAATTAGGTAATGCGACAATTATATATTATCCCAGGCAGTAAATATTTACCGCCTGCAAATCCAGAGAGTAAAAATTTCCAGAGAGTAAATTGCTGAAATTTTAGAATATAAAGTTACTAAAAACACTATATCTAAAACATGTAAATGTGGAAGATAAAACAAAATTTGAAACAAATAGTAGGGGAGGCATAACACCTACCCTAACAAAATTACCAATCACTAAAAGTTTTAAAAAATGTATTACACACAAGGGTTATTCCTTCAATTAGAAAATGTCGTGAAGATAAGATTCAAAAACATTTAACACATTTATACAAAGGCCAAATAAAATATCTAAAAGATTTTAAAAAAAATAAAGATGGTCGTATTAAAAATGTAAGGGAATTGGTTCATATAATTTTTCGTTTTCCGCATAAAAAATAGTATATATAAAAACACTTATTAGAACTCTCCAATTTCACATAAGCATAGTTAAGTAAATAGAAATAGAGTAAATTCTGGACAATATAAGAACAAACTTATTTACAATGGTAGAAAGGTTTTTTTTTATGGTTATTGATAAGTAAAATTATCAGTGGCTTAAAACCAAAGATGTTTCTAAAATATTAGAATATAAATATCCACAAAAAGCCATAAGAGATAATGTTGATCAAGAAGATCGAACAAGACAAAATTTATTAAAAGTGACATGCCAGTTCTCCTTTAGAGGCAATGAAAAATCTGGATTTAAAATGTAATTCTGTCTTCTTAAAAAAAGAAGTTTCCCCGCTATTGAAAAATGTACACGCAAACACATTATTTGTTAGTGAACCTTATATTTACCTATGAATTTGGTCTATATTTTTTTAATTATTTTCCTTCAATATTTTTTTTTTTTTTTTTTCATAAAAAAGAATACACATCAAAACAACTTATTTTCCCACATGCAAAATGGCCGAATCACTTTACAAACAATTAGAAAACCTAAAACTAGTAGATGGCAATATTTATAATGCTGAATTAATTACCAACTCATTTGCTAGAATAAAATGCAATTTACTAGATTCTATTAAAAATTATAATCTTGATTATACAAAAAAAAATACAATGATAAACTCCCTTTAGAATACAGATATATACAAAATGAACCAAAAACTATGACACCAAACAATTTATCAAGAAAAACTTGGATTCTGCTTTTTATTAGGAACTTAAAAAATAATAATTCAATCTTTACGAACAAGGCGGCAGATGAAATAAGAGATCATTATATTACACTTTAAGAAATATTTTAAGAACTATTATAAATATGTTAGTAAATAATAGAGAAGCATTAAAAGAAAAATGAAAGAACAACTCAATATATATTTTCAAGAAAAAAACAAGAGAAACTGAAACTACAAGAAGAAAATAAAAAACTTGGGCATTTTAACATGACTATGAAGGATTTTATAGACAAAGTTAAACAGAAAACAAAAAATGGTTATATATGCATTGCAACATCTAGGCGATATGCCTCAATTAACAATTTTAAATTTGGTATAACAGATAGTCTAATCACCAGAAATGCAAATTTAAATTCTTTGCACAACGAACAAGACAAATTTTACATTTGTTTCCATAAGAAAGTTTATGATGTAAACAAAACAGCAAAGTTAATTCACGAATTACTCGACGATTTTGGTGATAAAAAGAACAAGGAAATATTTGTTTCGCACTACACTTACTTGCTTGAAATTGTAGAATCAGTAATTGAAGACATGAATAAATATTTCGATTACATAAATAATTTAACCCAATATCATTTAGCAGAGATGTATGATTTGAAATCAATTATTCCAGAGCCAGTGTCTTTAAGTAATGATGATAAATTATCTTTACAAACAAAATTATTTAAAGTATTAGATAACTTCATTGTTGAAAACAAATTAAAAATATTGCACAAAAAATTATTAGAAAGATGAGAATTAGGAAACACGGGTGATGCTAAATCTTGAGTGAAACAAAATAATTATTTAAATGGAAATATGGTAAAACCCCAGTTAATAAAAACAATACACAAACAACAATTATATATAATTAATTTTATGTTTTATTCATTATGTTATTTCAGGATATCCGAGCATCTACCCTGAAAATTTAAAATGAATTTAAATTCACACTACATCTGTTTTATTAATATAAGAGTTGTGCGAATTATCAAAACCCAACCACATTACATAAACTTTATTGCTATAAGTTTTTAAAACTTTTTCGACCAAATATTCATCAAGACAGTTAGTTTTCATAATTTCGTATTCATAAAGATTACACATTATATCTTCTACTGTTGTATCTTCTAATTTGTAAGCTGATATATCAAAATTTAAAACTTTTCAAGTAGTAAACAATGCTGTTGACGAATAAGCAGCATAAATTTTCTTTAAAAAATTTTTTTCAGTTTCCTTATGCGAACAATATCTCCAAATTTACATTTTGGTTTAGTAAACACACAATTTGTTCAATTGGCTTCATGCCGATAGTAAACAATTCTGTTGACCAATTAGCAGCACAAATTTTTGCAAAAAAAAATGTTATGTTTGCTTATGCAAACAATATCTCCAAATTTATAATTATAAATTTGTTTGAATTTAGCGTGAAATTGGTTGAATTTTAGTTGAATTGTTCAGTTGCGCCAAGTTCTGCTATAGTTTTCTACTATTCGTCACAAGAGGTAAAACTCGTGATGAATAGATGTGGGGCCTAAATGAGTGTGTCCCATGAAGTCACGAATGTTAAATACAACAGCCATTAGAAGAACACTAGGATAAATGGTGCTGCTTATTCCCACAGCTTTCCGATGTGCGCAATGACTATGGGCCCTGTGGCCGAATCCGGAGTGTGGCGTGGCTCCAAGTAGTGCCAAAATATGGGGAATCACATTCCCACAGGGAGTGTAAAGTGACGAGCGGTTCACTATCTTCATTAATTAATATGAGCATTTTTAAGCATTTTTAGTGGTGATTGCATCACAATTTACTAGGGAAACCGCCCACTCCAGCATAGACAGAAGATAACACATCATAGAAGACAGGGCATAGCTCCGCCCCTAGTGAAGAAATCCGTGTTGTCACATCCATACAAATTACAATAATTATAACCATTACGACACACACAGTTTTTAATATGTTAATTATAATAATGTACATATAAGCATCTAACGAGAATCAGCCACCTCAGGCATCATTTCGTTTAATATCACCCTTCAAGTGCAGTGACATACTCGTGACTTCACATTCTTAACCATATCTAGGGCTCCATTGTTCACGAGTATGTCACCAATGTGTTTTAGTTTAATACTCATAATTATGTACAATGTCAGTTTCATTTATCATGTTAATTATTAAGTTCCATTTTTTCATATTTTCATTTTTGGCGCCGGATTCGCCGGATGTGCGGCAAAGCCGACGCTATGGTGTTAGTCAGACATCAGTACTCCAGACAACCGACAGGGCAGACGGTAAGCTCCGCATACCCCTCTGGGCAATTCAATCTAGGCTGCATTTTATTGTATCTAGTTAGCATAATACAAGAACATTTAAGTACTTTTAGTTAGCCGAGGGGAGGTCTCCCTGCATCCTGAAGTAGCAAACCAGGACTTCGCGCATGGGACGTGTTTTACGGAACTCTAACTTAGGCCTACGCCTTACTTTCCACAGTAGTGACCACCGGCAGGCCCAGAGTGCCGGGTCCGCTTAACCAAGGGTATGTATTTTTATTTTCATGTGCAAAAAACAATTCATTGTACCTTTCCGGTAACAAAACAGTCATACCATAATTAGAACTGTTTTATTGCAATTAACTCTCCAGAGTTCATCAGGCATTGCACCCTCATAGCAGCATCAGCTTTAAAGTGTTTTTCAGTGTATGTTTTGTATTTACAGGGCATACCTCCCTCAAGCAGCACCTCTGGAGTCGCAACGTGATACAATTAAGTGATAAAGATATGACCACACATTCGGGCCAGCCATACGGTGTGCTAAGTGCTCGGAAAGGTGTAGGAACCTGGCTAGCGGACAGTGGTCCAGTGGTCAGAATAAAAATTAGAAAATCGAGGAGTGATATTGTCTGCGTGAGGTGATTGGAACTAGGTTGTATTATCCAAGCCGCTAGGCACTATCCAGATATAGTGCCATTGAAGTGGTAGAGCACACTCTTCCTTCACTCTGAGTCGTGCGGCCGACGACCACTGGCTGCTAATCTTCCCCTGTGCTACGTCACTCCTTGTGCAGATTGTAGAAAAATGGTATGTGTTTTATGCTGTGAATTATTAAGGCTATCCACAAGCCTATACTACTTTACACTATCAGGTAAACACTTGCAAATAGAGATTGGTAGGAAAGTTCCAACACACATGCGATTTGGCGAGAAATTATATGGGCCTGTACCCTGACATGCATTGTGGCTTAACTACAAAAAGAACACTTGTTTAAATGTAGTGAAATCTATTGGGCGATTGATTACAATTTCGCTCTGGGAAACACTTTACATTTCAAGAGCCGGACATGTACTGGTCGGCAGCGGTGATACTGTTAAAATGGTGCGAAGACCCATGTGTGACTTTTTGTGCAAAATAAAGCTTCCTTAGTCGATGCAAAACCTGGGGATGGTGAGAGGCGGTATCCCAGGCAGCTTACAATAAGGTTCTGGTTAAGTTAAATGTCTATTGCGATGAAAATTTCCGGTGCTAGGACTGAATGCCGCCAGGGCGCGGAAGTAACAGTACATGCGACCTGCCACTCGAAGTCCTCGCCATCTACTGCAGTTCCAACATGGCATGCCTGCCAGGCTTGCCACCGAAGCGTGCCACATGGAACTACTTTGTCACATGCACGCTCTGAAAACAAACTCTTACTCTTGATACAATTGCTATAACATGCTTAAAAAATCCCTTGCATATTATATATATATATATATTAAAACAAATTAAATGAGGTGGGGATGATAAAATGTGGTGATGATACACTATAAAAACATTGCAATTAAACTGATAAAGGAACTGTGGGCATTAAAATGAGATTTGTGGGTGTTCCTTCACTTACCCATAAATTCACGTCACCACTCTTGCCCTGTTACGTGTTATTAAGGAAATTAATGTATCTAGGTACTATTTACTGAAATTCCTGCAGGGCTCACATCAAAAGCCCACCCTCCATTTTTTGAGACCGTTGGCAGCTGTGATGCTCTCACTGGCAGCAGGCACACTGCCTACTGACCTGCCGTCATGGACGAAGATGGTAGGGGCATCTAGGTGCCTTCCCTCGATGTGCTGTTGATGGCTGCTGTAGCCGATCCCTGTCGACTGTCACCTGTTTCCTTGCTGGTCTGCAAGGTGCCGGTACACCTCTGCAGGTCGTGCATGCTGCTGGTGGACGTCTCCAACTCCACGACCGATGCAGGACATATGAGCCGGCTGACTAATCTCCGACATAGTCGATACTCCCATGTCCTCTTCTGTGCCCTCGTTGCATCTCCTCTTGCTCGTTGCTCACCTCCTCTTACTCTCCTCCACGGACGCAACCGGCTCTCCTCCTCTCTCGTACTCTGTTTCACCCCTTCTCGGGTGCGTCGCGATATCGGGCATCGGACCCTCGCCTAGTTCATCTTTTTTCGGAACTGCAATCACCGGTTGTGGTCCTGGTGCTTGCATGGTGCCGCTGGTAGGCGATGCACCATCAAACATGCTGGGGCGGACTTTCGGACGAGCCCCCATGGACACAACTATGCCGGGCATCATCTGGTTCACTGCGCCAATTGCTACTGTCTCTGGTGAAGGTGCGGACACACCTTCCGTTTCTCTCCGACCTCCACTTGTTGGCAGCGACTGCGCCGTCGAGCATCGTCGGGGCCAAACTTCCTCTCCCCTGCCATTTTACTTCCTCTTGTGCTGCGGTACCTTGTGAACTGTTGTCATGTGCCGCTTGCTCTCCTCCCTCGACCTCCGCTGCTGTTGTGCAATTCACGTCTGGCATCAGCGAGTGTTGTCACTGGTAGTCGGCCTCCTGTGGGAGGTGCCGATCCACCTTCCTCCTCCCTTGCTCTTTCCTGGAGCTCGTGGCATAATGAGACTTCGGGTGCATCTCCTCTCATTTTGTCTCCTGCAACGAGCAGAACATCATCCCAGTGTGCTCTCACCAATTTTTTCCTACCCAGACCATGTACGTGGTAGGTCCAAGACTTTTCGCTATCATGTGTGGGCCGCTCCATTTCACAGCTAGGCCCGCACAGAAGTTCTGCTGGGCGGCTGACTCCAGGTGTGCTCGCAGATACACTTGCTGTCTCTCTCGAAAGGCGGGTGGTGGTCTCGTAATGTATCGGAGCCCCCTCTTTGCGTACCTCCTCTGCTGTTCCCATTGCTCATTTCGCTGCTGTCGGCGATTCTCTTGCTGTTGGCCACTGCTTTCTGTATTGCTTTTTGCTGTGTTCTTGGGGCAATTGCGTTCGCTTGGTAGTGCGAGATTCCTACCCAAAGGTACATCCTTGGGCCTACTTCACGTGGCAGCATTTACTCTTAAGCTAAGGATAACCATGGTAGTGGGTAGGTGTTCAGCCCAGCTTTCCTGCTTGTCTCCCACACTGAGTCGCAATTGTGTTTTGAGGTCCTGGTTGCAACACTCCATGGGGTTTGCCTTGCATGGTAGATTGCTGTCTTTAAGTGCTGTATCCTCCATCGGTTGCATATCTCCTGCCATTTCCAGTCCGTAAATTGTGTGCCATTGTGTCAAAACTTGCTTGGGATACACCCAACGTGCGAAAAACTCGTTTTACAAAGGTTTCATAATGTTCAGTACTCTTGCACTGCATATTGCGTAGGCCTCGGTCCATATTGAAAAATTATATGTAATGACTAAAATGAAGCGCTTACACCCTGCAGACCTGGGGTAAGGGCCCATAAGGTCCCAGATAAATTTTTCAAACTGCCTTCTCGGCATTCTTGGCTACTGTTGTGCGCCATCTGCATGTCGCGATTTTTTAACTGCTGGCATTTTCTACAGTTTCTCACGTAATACCGTCCGTTGCCCGACAGACAAGGCCAAGCCAGAAAAACTCCATAACCATAACAAACATGAATTGTCCATTCGTAGAGTGAACTTCTGGTATTCTACATATGCGGGGCACTTCTTAATGGCCCACAATGCTGCCAAACACAATCTCTCATTGACATCACACCAGCGCTCTGTCGGGCCTAGTTTCGCACTTGTGAAGTCAATCACATGTTTTTCTCCGCCTTCTTTGTACTGGTACAGGACTGCACCCAGCCCCTCCTAGCTGGTGTCGGTCTGTAAAAACAGCGATTGCATGGGGTCGTACCGGGCTAGTTTTGGACACAATCTGAACTGCTCCTTAATCACTTCAAAAGCCTGCTCTGCCTCGCTTGTCCACACGAATTACTTCCGAGGTGAAAGTAATGCAGTTAATTGTGCTTCTATTATTGCAAACTCCTTTATGTACTCCCAGATCCAGTTTATTAACCCGAAAAATTTCTGTAGCTGCTTGCGCATACATGGCAGATGTTTTTAGTCAATTAATTGTAACTGTTCTGGATTTGGAGTCTTCCCTCTCTCGCTTACTACATGCCCTAGGAAATCTAACTGTCTTGCCTATGTGACATTCCTTTACTGCACACATCAAACCATTCAGAGCAAGCCTTTCTAGCACGAGTGATAAATGGTGCACACATGGTCTTCCCAGGTTTCCGACCATCATTGCTTTAAAAGTCGCTGGGGCATACTTCAAGCCAAATGACATTGCACAGAATTGATAGTGTCTCCCGTCTGGTGCGGTAAAAGCAGTTTTCTCACGATCCTGCAACTTGACAGGGAATTTGCCAGTAGCTGCTTTTTAGGTCCAGTGGTTAGTATTTTCGCATGTCCTAATGATTGTAAGGTGTCCTTGATGCTTATTTACAGCGGCAATGCACTATTCGTTACCTCATTTACTGTCCTAAAATCTACACAAAGGCACCACCCTGTCTTTTTTGGGGGCTAGGGTGACTTCTGAGTTGAACTGACTATGGGTAGGCTCCATCACACCGTCCGATAGCATTTCTTTAATTTGCTCCTTAATGATTTTTACCTAATGAGACATGTAGCTTTTCGGTGCAGTGTAGGTAGGTCCTTCTTTAGTTAATGGAATTGTGTGTTCTGCTGCAGTGATATGCTTGAGTGTGTTGTGTTGCACGAACACTTCTATATGCTCGTTCAGCACTCTCTAGAATGTGGTCCGGAGTTGTGGCGGTATCTGATAGTCAAACTCATAAAGAATTAATTGCGGGGTGTTGTCTTTTACATGCCGGTCAATGTCGTAAACTGTGCGTAGTTTGTTTGCACCGAAGTGAATACGTCTCGCAGCTAGCTCTACGATTGTGTTTTGCACACTTCACAAGGGCACGCCTACTATTGCTTCCTTTGTAATTTCTGTGATTATAGCAGCTGTTGTTATTTCAACATCGTGTAGTCTTACTGCAACAGTTGCTTGCCCTAGTGCGTTATTGCTTTCTCGACCTCTTGCTAATCTTATGACATGCTTAGTGGGTGTTACACCGGCTCTGTTTACACATTGCGGTTGCAGAAAGATATGTGGAGCAGATGTGTCTATCAATATGTGACATGGTATATTATTCACAAACACAAGTATGTGGATAAATTGCGCCGTAGTTCCACTCACCTGGTTCACAAGCACTTGTGGTGTCAAGTCAGGTTGTTGTTGTTGTGGTGGGACTGGAGCATCAGTGGTGTCAGGTCCCCTTACCCAAGCTGCCAGTTTCCCTGCTGGGTAGCTGTGGTGCCTTGATAGCAGTCAAGGTGCGGGTTGTTGGGAAATAGACCGTGCCAATGATATGCTTCTGCAGGCCTGCAGTAGCGGCAGCGATGTTGTGGCTTCCCTGTATTCTCCCACTTGACATCCTGGCTCACCGGAGCACATGCGACACACTTATGTTTACCATACCCGACACTCTGTGCACTGTTTACATTAGCAAATTTTTCGGTTTACTTTCCAAACTGTTGTTTACCATAAATTTTCTGTTGTACACTTTCCTTTGTGCTGGTGTTCTCGAGCAGCCCGTGCCACTATCGTGTGGCATAGTTTTCACGGTGTAGCCGACATGGATTCCTCTCCAAAATTATTGTGGCTCTCATAATTTCTTCCACCATGCTGTTGAGCAATAGGACCACTGCTGCTCGATACTCGAGTAGGGCCATTTCTGCCACCACTTCCACCACCTCTCGCTCCGGTAGTTGCGGGTGGAAAAGGCATAACAGGTGTACCTTTCGAGTTATAAATGTGGTGAGACACTCTGTGGGTTGTTGGGCCTTGAGGATTAGCTTTCTCTGTGCTTGAAGTGAGATAAATGCACCTCCGAACCTGCAGTGGAAGCCATGTACGAATTCTTCCCATGATAACCCGTAGCGGTTAAGGGAGTTCCACCAAACCTTGACCTCTCCTTGTAGCTGTGCTCGCACATATCCTGCTCATTCTTCCTCCCATAATCTGTATGGTTGCAAATGGGTGGTGCTGTAATTCAAAAAGGCCCATGGGTCTTCGGTTGATGTCCCTGTAAATGTGGGCAACATTTGAAAACTTATGGGTGTCTTTTTCTTGTCAGTCTCTTGTGGTTGTTGGTTGCGACTCGTCTGCATTACTGTTTGTGGCATGCTAAACTGTCTCCTACTTGGAACTGTTGGGGTTTCCGTCTGATAACTCATCCTTGACAGTGCTGATATGGTGGTTGAAAATGGAGTAAACGTGGGTGGAGCGTTCTGTAGAATTAATGAAATCGGATAAAAGGCTGATAATAACTGTGGATAAAGTGCAGGTTTTATTAGCAGTTGAGGTGCTGAGGTTAGGGCTAGCTGTTGTGGGATGGTATGTTCCTCCTTGCTTCTCATGCTGTCAACTGCCACGTGTATTGTGTTAATGTGAAAATTTCTCTGTGCTCTCCTGTGCTTTGCAGTCTCCACACAAAAATAGCATTCCCTGACCTGTGGCTCTCTCTCGTACTGTTTGAAACCTCTCGTGTACTGGTGCGTTGCAATTCCAACATCTTTGACTGTTCCCTCCAGCTTCTCCCCTGCATGTGGCTCGCGAACAAGACTTTATGTACCGTTTAAATTCTGTGAAAAATGCTACCCAATTGAACGGTGCACCCTGTTTCAGTTGCAAGTTGCTACTAATTTCTGCAAATGTAATGTTCCTTTGTTGCACTTTCGTTTTCTTGCTCGTTGAGACACATGAGGTGACACTGCACCAGGCATTGCATACGTATGGTCTGCGTACCCTGTTCTGTGCATAATGAATTGCTACACCAATTGTCTGTTGCAGAAATGGTTAGATTTTCCTGCGTTTCGTTTGCGAAATGTTTGTTGTTGATCGTGCATACTGTTCTATAATCTATTTCACTGTGTTGTCGTGGTTGTCCATGGCGTGGGTGCTCACTGGGCTGGTCTGGCAGCAGCATCGGCAGTAGTTGTTGCCATATTCACTTTTCGACAGACAGTCCTGTGGTATCAGCCTTAAGCAACGCAGGCAGAGTAGTGCCAGTGACTGTTGTCTGACTGGCCAGCCATGGTTTGTTTGGTCTACAAACCTCACGGATGCGGAAGCGCGGACATGGAAGTGCAGATGAAGTTGGAGAGCAGCGCGGCTGTCCTACACGCAGAGCAGTGGTCAATGTACAGCGCGCGCACAGCTGACTGCCAGCATGCGGTGAGCATTCTTCCCTCGTCCTCATGGCGCAGTTCAATGCGGGTGGTGGTTGGTGCACGTGCAGCCCCTTTGTCCTGCTGGCGCACCCCGGGATGGCACGGCTGACATCAGGATGCTCCAAAATGGCTGCTTTGCCGACCATGTGCTCACCTACTTGCAGCAATGGCGGGCACTTATGTTCCCTACGCTTTTCACTGCTGGTTACTTGCTCGCCTTTCCGACATCTTGCAGGTGTCCCTATGCTGTTAGCATTCAGTGGTGCTGTTCTCGTTGTGGTTAGTGGGAAATCAGCAAGCAAAACATTTAGCGGGAAATTGAAAATTTGCGAAAAACTGTGGGAAATTTTGAAAAAGATTTTGCAAATTTTTGAAGTTCAGGAAATAGCGATGAAGGATAGGCCAAAAAGTTAGGCGACATCCGACACTGTGCTGTCAAATGACATTAGGTTGAATGTTGGAAATGAAGCGGTAAAGATATGGCCACACGTTTGGGCCAGCCATTTGATGGTGTCGTAAAAGTGCTTGGAAAGGTGTAGGAACCTGGCCAGTGGATGGTGGTCCAGTAGTCAGAATAAAAATTAGGAAATTGAGGAGTGATTTTGTCTGGGTGAGGTGATTGGAATTAGGTTGTATTATCCAAGGCACCAGGCACTATCAAGACCTAGTGCCATTGAAGTAGTAGAGCAGACTCTTTCTTCACTCTGGGTCATGCGGCCGACGACCATTGGCAACTATCCTTCCCCTGTGCTGCGTCACTCCTCGTCACGAGCTGCGTAACTCCACAATTGGTAGGAAAGTTCCAACACACATGCAATTTGGCGGGATATTATATAGGCCCGTACCCTGACAAGCCTTGTGGCTTACCTCAATAAAGAACACTCGTTCAAACATAGTGATGTTCATCAGGCGACATTATAATTCCACTCTGGGCAACACTATATATTTCAAGAGCCGGACATGTACCGGTCGGCAGCAGTGATACTGTTAAAATTGCGCAAAGGCCCATGTGTGACTTTTAGTGTGAAATAAAGCTTCCCCATATGATGCAAACCTGGGGAAAGTATAAGACGGTGTCTCGGGCGGCTTACAAATAAGGTTCTAGAGCAAGTTAAAAGTCTATTTCGATGAAAATGTGCGGTGCTAGGCCTGAATGCCGCCCGGACGCGGAATTGACGGTACACCCAACCTGCCTTTCAAAGTCCTCAGCATTTACTGCAGTTCCAACGTGGCGCGCCTGCTAGGGTTGCCACTGAAGGTGTCACACGGAACTACTTTGTCACATACACTCTCTGCAAATAAACTCTTACTCTTGCTACAACATGCTTAAAAACTCCCTTGCATAATAAACAACAAATATGTATTGTAAAACAAACGAAATGAAGTGGCAATGATACACTATAAGAACATTGCAATTACACTGATAAACGAACTATGGGCATTAAAATGATATTTGCAGGTGTCTCTTCACTTACCAGTGACTTCACCTCACCAGCCTTGTCCTGGTACATGTTATTAAGGAAATTAATGAACGTAGGCAATATTTCCAGAGATTCCTTCGTGGGTGCACATGTGGCCGCATGGCCACCGTCCTTGCTCTGGATGGTGGACAAACGGTCTTAGGCTGTGGAGCTTGGCTCTTGTCACTTCTTTTAATGTTTATTTTATTAAAATGTGAAGTTAAAAACTTGCGCTTTAAAAACAAAACACACAAAAAAGCACTTGGAAAAATAATAAAAGAATTTAGAGTTTTTCAAATTGCATCTGTGAACACACGTAAACCACTTTGGTGAGCACTCAATAAAATACAAATTAAGACAGGGACGCAAGGAGGAGATAACAATACCTAGGCCATGCATTAGTCTCATTCTTTAAGGGGGTCACACTTAAACTCAAAATGAAACAGGAAAGCCGCTAGTTACTGTAACGTCTCCCCTCTCCAACTCTATCTCTGACCACTGAACCAAGTTATTTAATTAATGTATTTCCAATACAAGGGAAGGGGAGAACGTACATATGGGAATGGGGCTTAACTCATGAAATTATTAACTATCCAGGGTTTATAAAACACTTTATTAACATAAATAAATATAAATGCTATTAGGATTCGTACAGTACGTTACACAGATAACTAAAGGCACAATATTAAATTAACAGTTATGCACAAGCGGCTTGGTACCATTAAGTAGCAATACAGGTCAAGTCCTTAGCCATGCGAGTTATTAATTATTATACTTATAGGGAATTGATAGGGTCTCGAAGGATGATTTGCGCCATAACCACTAGCACGAGGTATGCTCACCAATTTCACAGAAGAGGACCTGGAATCACCTCCAAGCCTCAATGTCATGTTGCCAGCTACGGCAACTAACGTAGTATTACTTCTGGTGTCAGTGTGACTCTGCGAGGAGGGGGCAGCGTTCCTGGCCTTATATATGCGGCGCCTTTAGTAGGTCAGCGTGATGTTTTGCAAGCAATCAAAATCCATAGTGTGTCGTACCTTAGCATGTAATTTTGTGTGCGTCTTTTCTCTGACCGCAATCCCCCCCCCCCCGACAAATATACAGCAGTACCGGGGCTGTTGGCAGTTGTGGAGAAAAATATCAACAAACAAGTTGGAGCAGTACAAGGGGTGAAATGATGGCGATGCAGACTGAGGAGATCAGGTCAGGGGCAGATGACGACGAATAGTGACAATCGCTGTAATATTTAAGAGCGGTATCAGAGGGGCAAGGCGAAACTAGAGACCTCGTCGAAAAAATGTAGTGAATTAAGTAAGAGAGAATTGATTAAGGGGGAAATGGTAGCAAGTGGCAAGGTAGGGAGAGTTAAAAGTGTTATACACTGAAACGTTACTTAAGTAATATACAGAAGTTTTACAAGTTAAGTATGGCCAAAATTATGACATGTGCCATATTTCCTAGCCCTAGACCATTCACCACGTGTGGAGGTAAAACCCACCAAGCCAGCTGACCGCCACCGTTCGCATGTGAGTACAGCCCAGTGTGACGTGTGCATGGCTCAGTATGATTGGAATAGGCGCTATGTATAAAGTGTATACGTAGGTTTTGTTCACATTTGTTTCTGTGACCCTAAAGTGTTTATTTTTAATTGTTTTATTCTTTTCGGTGCTAATGAGTGTTCTAAACATGTTAAAATAATTTTCCGGGCTGTTTTCATATTAAATATCATTTGCTGTCATGTGACCATGTGGTCCAAAATAAGCGCATTGTGTGTGCTAATGGAACATGTGCGACGTGTTGGTTTTTCGTATTATGTATATAGTCACAGTGCTTATATGATTAATGTCTTGTTTAAGGGTTTTTGTAGTGTTTTATTGGTATCTAGTGATTTCATTCCAAACCCCGTGTGTGTGTCCTAGCAACTACCAAAAACACTTGGACGTGGTGACGTTCCTCAACAGCCTCAACGCATCGTGTATCAATGTAAATTATTTTGTGTACAGTGGAACTTCGTAATTGCGAGGCTTGATAAGAGTACAAAAAATCCTTGTATCTACGAGTACTCGTAGTAAACAAATGTATGCATTAAAATAAAATTTGAAGAAACTAACATCATGAGTTACTAGAGGGGCGGAAGTTGTATTACGATGTACCTTGGTCGATATCTCTGCTACTAAAAAATACACTACACAAGTAGGACAACACGTCTGTGTTTATTACGAGGAATGTGATATGTAAATGCTTTGCGAGTTATTTGTGAGCTCTGGATTCCACATATCACCACAAAACAGGCAAAAAAAATGGCCGGCCGCAATGAACGAGTAAACAGCACAGTCATCCACCCCTTTCTTGTGATATTTTTATATATACGTGCACTGTTTACGGCCATGATCCAATTTGCAGTTTTAGTTAACTAAATGGTCGTGTGACTTGGCTTAGTATAGTATTATAGGTATATAAAAATAAATTGCACGTGCTTCCTAACCCTAGTTTTTTACTAAAACAACTGCCAATATAAATAAGAGTACGAGCCAATGAATGATAGATAGCGGCACATCCACCTACATCACTTTTTCCACATTGTTCTAAACCTTTTCCAAATGTTTTAATCCATACGTGAGTAACTGTGAAAAAAGTCAGATGAATAATTAATAGTAATATAAGACACCAAACCCCCTTAAGACTGCAGCATTTGTTAGCTTTCTACAGATTTTGTGGCTGCAAAAAAAAACACGTATAATTTGCGCTGGTGCCAGCAGGTAAAGTGAACAGCCAGAGTATTGAATCAGCTTGCGGAGTGCTGTTCAGGTTTCACAAGATGGCCGTTATAATATTGGGACACTGGCATTTAGTTAGAACAGCGACAAAGGATCATACGCGTGCGAGCAGATGATTGGTTGATCAAAGGTTTCACAAGATGGCCATTATAATATAGGGGCACTGGCAATTAGTTAGAACAGCATCACTGGATCAATACAAGCGCGAGCAGATGATTGGTTGAACATGCATGGACAGTCAGCAGGAGAGAGAGAGAAGCAAGCTCGTGGCAGTGTTGTCAGACACAGCAGCCATTCCACCATTGCCACATCATCTGTTTCGACACAATGCAACTGACCAACCGCTAAATGAATGTGTCATCATGGTACAGTAATTACGGTAATTATTACATGCATCTATATGCAGTATATTTACTAGAGTTGTACAGATACCGTGTTTTCCGATACCGATACCCAGATACCATTGCCAATACCCTAATACAAAAAACCTATACAAATGCCCTTCACACTGAATTTAAAAAAAAAGTATTACTATTAATAATACATTAAAAACATTTTTCCTAGACTCGTTTAAATAAATTAATAATGTCATAAAATACTGTATATAATTTATTGTAATCCAACACAAAATGCAAGCTGACCTAAAACTTTCAAACCCTCTGAAAAATATGACACCAAATGCAAGTCAAATTTTAAATGTCCTGCACGTACTATCAGCTATGAGCACACGGAGAAGTTATCGAATGGGCAGTGTCATGTCTGTTGGTGTACAAGGGGACGGATGGGGGGGGGGGGATAACCTCTCCACGCCGATACCTGGTGACACCTTGCACGCGTGGTAAATGGCTGTATCTTAAAGTAATTAATCATATTTTAATGCAAGAAAAACTTGTAATTTTGAGACACAAATGAAGCAATTATAATTAATTTTTTCACTGTCTTTAATAATTAATCAATCAAAACCACATCCTCTGATTTCCCCTGTCATGAGTTACACTGCAATCTCAGTGCTTACCTACCCATTATTAGATGGCAAAAGGTGTCGAATAGGCAATTACGTATTATTAGTTTATTCAAAGACGTGTGTTTATTGAAATAAATTAATATAAATACTCTGATTTCACCACAAAAGGTTACTGAAAATGAACATTTATAATACAAGTCACTCGATGTTCAAACAACTTTTTACTGACAAGTGGTAGAGTATAAGCTTTCGGGCATATAATTTTATTAGCGAAGATGCTGCCCTTTGAGTTTTAAAGTCATGGTAATTTTACACCAGATACAATGACACACCAACCTTAACAGGTAAAACAACCTTTAAACTCGCTAAAATGTTTTGCATAACATTTTCAGGTGAAACCATTTGCTTTTAAATACAAGTGATGTTAGGTGCGACTATTTTGAGCGACGCATACTATATTTACTCGTGTATAGTGAGCACCATGATTTTTCCAACAAGTTCCAGGTGAAATTTTTTAAAAAATAAAATGGCACCAAAAATTTGTGGCGCCCTGTTAGCAAGTATGGAATAAATAATTCTTTTTTACATTAATGTGTGGTGATTGTGTTATGTTTGGAAAATAATTGAATTAAATAACCTCGGTGCAAAAAGCCAAAATAAAAAGAAATTCCGGAAATCTTATGCTCCTAATATTCAAAATTTCCAGCTTTGTTTTTCTCGTTTCTCCTTTTAGCAGTGACCGGCTTTTTTTTTGCCGTGCTAGAATGTCACACTACACTTATCTAAACACAAAAAGGTCTCCTTGTACCTTTTACTCCCCCCCACCCCCCCCCCCACCACGAATATCGCTATAGCCTTTGCCATGGAAACAAAGAGGGATGGCGGAATTATCGACTGGCAACACCTGGGTGTTATTACAAGGGGGTGGGGGGCCGTAAACACGTGGAAGCTCTGGTTTTGTGGCCTGACAGGATGCCATTAGTTGGGAGGGGGGAGGGGGGTTTCGACCTACACATAACTGAAGGGTCGCTGAGTGAGAAAGCGAGAGAAGGGAGAGGAGTGATGTAAGAGCAAGAGATGAGACAACAGACAGTACTGCCACTTCCCTCAACATCCCCGGACAATTTATGGCTAACACTCCCTCTTCCTCTTTTTTTCCTTGTTTAGCATGTACCACAGAATTTTTTTTCCTTTATTTTGTAAAGAAAGGGTCCACTATTCATGAGTAAATACAATATTTGTTCTTATTTTTCTTTTTCTTTTAATGTGCTGTGTATACAAACCGAAATATGTAAGTTTTGTGCCTAAAGAAAGTAATAACCTGACTTCATTGTCTACAACCGATACTAAAGTATCGGCCCAATACCATACCCGATACATATACACCAGGAAAATACTAAGTATCGGCCTATACAGATACTTAGTATAGGTGTCGGAACAACTCTAATATTTACTGTAATTTTAAATTTTTCTACGGCAAATCACTCAATCTACAAATGTACACATGAAAATACCACTCGTAAAAACCAAACACTTTTACTATAAATAGCATATACAAAGTGACGCATTACAAAGAGCTCACAACTATGAAGGCCTCGTTACAGCCCATACTCGCACTTGCGAGGTTCCACTGAATTTTTAATATTATTATGTTTTTAAAAACATGAAACCATGACTATTTTTCATCAACTATGCACATTGTAAATTCCTACATTGTAACATACAAATATATTAAATGAACTGGAAAATATCTGCCACTTCTGTTCACCACAAACTTTTGTTACATCGTATTTTAATATTTCGTATACCTTCTGGTAGTTTCATAGTCTAAACCAGAGGGGAAGTGAAGGGCACACACGTAAAAATTACCCATTAAGTGTGTTACATTCTAATTAAATTTGAACATCCAGACCAAAAGTGTAGTCCTTCCTGAAACGTATGACAAAGGGTGTTGAGCTGGCCTACTGTGAAAAATGACTTACTTTCCTTACACAGAACAAATGTACTAAGGAGAGAGTACTTAGGAAATATGCAGAGATATTCTTCACTTGTTGCACAAGGTACAAGATATTTTACTGTCAGGTATGTAAATTTTACTGCAGATTATTTTAACTCCCATCGGAAACAAGTTTCCAGCAGGTTTGCTTAAAATCAACTTAAAATTTTTATGGAAATTTACTAATGAAAGTTGCAGGAAGTTTAGTGTTTTTGGGCTACCATCTGGCAAGCTCATTTACAGTTTTTGACTGGCGAACGAAGTTCAGTAGAAGCAAGTTAGGCCATTTTGCTGAAGTATCCTAGTGGATTTTATGGCACAAAAGGTACACTCTAAAACCAAATCATTTGTATCAATTAGTGAAATACAAGTCCCTGAATGCTGTTGCAATCTTACAACTCCATAAACTAAAGATGAGTTACACTTAATTTTTATTCTCTGTACACATCTACATCATCTCATGATGAAAAGGGAATTTTATAAATTCCCCGTCAAAAAACTGGCAAAAAAAAACCTTACAGCACAGACAACAAAAACTATTGATGTACCACGAGCGCTATCGGTTTTCATTACAGGCCTTTGGTGCTCCCCCTACTGTACTGTAGCGCCGAACGCTGTCGCTCACTTCGCCTCTGTACCGTTTCTATTTACAAACAGAGCCAAGCCCGTACCACCTGAGAGGTTGGCAATCTGCACAATACAGCACTCCAGTCCGGTGGGTGGACCGACTCCTTCACTTGCCTTGCCCTGGCTGGCCAGCACTGAATGCACATGTTCCCTGTGCATCAGGGGAGGTTTCCCCTTCCATGCGGCCTGCTCCAGCCACCCCTCACTCGCCACGTCTCTCGAGGGTATTTACTATTTATTCCTTTCATGCCCTACAGACACAGCTGTTCACGGGCAGATAGCATCAGCTTTATTGCTGCTACTTCGTCATGCTTGTTGTAACGCCCACTGTCAGCAGTGTGCCTGGAATACAGTCTTGTTACGCTAACTGTTCATAACTTGTGTTTTTCAAGACAGCACGTAGAAGCTCTTGTTGCTGAGCCTTCTCCTAATCTCAAGTGTTGGCCACGTTCATCATCCGCGCCGGGGGCAGTGTATACAGGGGTCGCTCTCATCCCGAACTTTGGTTCGCATCTCGTTGCCACCCTGCTGCAAACAGCTTAGCAAACTTGATCCCTCGTCCATCAGATATTAGCGGGCACATGTCGGAGATACATGTCTTGTAAACTCCTTCAGGCAGAATAAAACATATATCTACCAGGTTACCTCTTTTTGGTCTGATCATTCTCTTTTGCTTTATGCCTTCCTTACCTGCGTTGCCTTTTGTGTGCATAACCACTAAACTACTTCCAGGTGCATGCACAATCGCCATGATTGAGAATCAAACCAAGTCCCCAGTGAATGGTGCTCCCACCTCAAGTTCTAGCTGGTCACGCTGCCCTCTAGTGCCACTGTGGCAAGGGAAAGAGAACTTTTCTCCGAAGCTCCTGAAACTTGAGGAGAACAAACATGTTAAGGCACTAAAACTCTGAAGCTACAAGCTGGTCACGCTGCTTACTGAAAGTCTAGGGTCCCTACATAGGGAATTCTGTGAAACCAGAGAGGCAGTTGAAGTCTGTAGCTGGTCGTGCCACTCACTCAACTTCTCCTGAGAGGGATCAGGGTGCCATCTCTCCAGGTCGCTATAAGCCCGACCACCATCCATCACGAAGCGCACTGCGCTAATTGATCAATAGGACTCCAGCAGGGGTCGACTGCAAGGCAACGGCCCCAGGAAGAGTAGATTCCATCCCGAGCAGACCATGACAGAACTTATCCTCCCGGCACTGCTAAGAAATTTTAACCATATCTAAGGTCGTGCCTGCGCCTACAGGACACCCACTAGATCCTCTATAAAGATAATAATTCCATTACTCTTCTTTAGAATTTTGCCCCACATCTATGCAACGTAAATTCACTGACTGTGCATAACTGTGTGCTCGCAGCTATTCCTAAATGTCCAATAATATTGTGCTGGCCATAAAAGGGACACCATAACCCTCAGTGCCCAGCTACGTGCTCTGGTGAGTCACTGCAAGATGCCCTTTGGGTTCAAATGAGTTACAACAGACAGCCGCCTTAAAATTGTCTTTAAGGAAACTCTGTTTCCCTAGTCTCTAGAAGGATACTGGTCCAGTGCACCATCATTCATTCTACGTTGGCATAACTTTATATAAAAGGGATGAAATCAGCAGCACTATGGTTGGAAAGAAAAACTGTATTTCATTGAAAGATTGTAATATGCTAAATATACATATCCCCAAATGCTTGTTATAGTGCACAGTAAAGAAGACACACAGGTTGTTCAAAAAAAATTTCCCAGAGCATAATAAATTACTGCTGGTGATGTTCACAAGCTTCAGACAGCATGCAGACGTTATCACCTAAACCCAGTGCAGATGATTCAAGAAACTACGTACAATAGACCTGCACTCAACAGTCAATTCTGTAGCCGTCAAGCCTTTCACACTGTTTATGTTTCAAACGAGGGAATTTAAAGGCTACTGTTCTCCACAGTAAAAGTATTTGCAGTTACATAGCAGAGTTTGCTACACTATTACAGTGCCACAGTAAATTTAAGTTAGAATGACAATTTCCTGCAGTGATAATTTATCTCACCATTGTCAATTGTCATTACAGCGTGGTTCCACTGTACTATAAGTGGAGTTTTGTCTACAGGTTTACTTTACCAACACCACAGAAAACTTCAAAAGTGCTTGTCAGTTTATTGTTTTTTTTTTTTTGCTCCGTCACAAATTCTACACAAAACAACAAAAGAGTGTGTACATAAAAAATAAGTAGCAACTGTGCACCCATTTGTGTTAGGTTTCAGGGACTTGGTGAGAAAAAATCAAACATCACAGCTATGGTGCAATTTCTGAACACAGCTACTGTCTACCTATTTCAGTAGAAATTTAAACCTTTTTTGAAGTAAAGATTTGAAGATGGTAACAATTTTTGTTTAGGGAGCTTAATTTCCATTTCAGATGTTTATGTTAAAAGACTGATATTTAAAAAACCATTTTCCCATAATTTATTATTACTTATGGAATGTTCCCAAGTTTAAGTACTTCGACGTATATAACCATCGCTTTTACAACTTCATGATTCACTTCACAGATAACAGCTAAAAGGATTCTATCTAGAATTAGTTTTTTGTGGTTATTCAGACTGCTTTTACACGTAAATTATTTACTTCACAGTTCACAGCTGGACAGATGCTCCCCAGAATTAACTATGCTGTACCTAACAAGACTGCTTTTCTGACTGAATGAACAACTACACTGATCACAACTTGACACGTGTCCAGTAGTGAAGGCTGGATCACAGTCGCATGGCTTTAGTTGCACCTAGGTCAGTTGTGCGTGCGGGTCTGATTCAAGGTTTACATGCAGCTGGATATCGCTATTGACACGTGGCTTTACAAATTGGAACCACGTTCTCGATATTCCAGTTACCTAGCTCCTTGGAGGGGTCTAACTTGCAACTTGCTTCTGTACTAGCTATACTCGGTGACGGGCAGGAGGTGCTAGGGATTGGTGCTTTAGTGGTTTGTGGTGTGGAAGAATATCGTTGCTCACGTAGCTCGTCTTCAGCTCGAGTGGTAGCAGGGCACTTCGCGACACGATGCAGAACTCGCCGTTCTAGTTCTCTGATACCCTGTTCCAGAAGTAATGGTTTGCTACGCCTAGACGGTCTTCGGTTTTGCTCAGAAACCCTCTTACCACAGAATGACAGGCTGGGTGTGTGCACAAAGGGGCTGACGGGAAAAGAGCAGGATTTACAGCAGTCGTCGTAGGTGATGCTGCTAAAACGAAGTACGGCGGCACAATCTCATTCGGCTCGTTGGCTATCTGAAAGTGGGGTAACACCAGCCAGCTGTCTGGCAGCAAAGCGCACAACTCTTTGCTCCTTTCTCCTGGCTCAGTACCTCACCTTAAATCGCACAGAGTGGTGTAAGTAAGTACAGAGAACTCGAAGTAAGCACTACGGACGTGGGTATCCCTAGATTAGTATTACATAGAGACAATCTTGCCAACGCAAGCTCCGGTGCTTCAGAAGATCCCCCACTGTTGCGGGCTGATCAGAAGCGTTGAAGCCGTGCGGGTTGATAAGACTATTAATGGGTGTGCGATCTTAATCAGGGTCAGGCCGTAACACTTAAGCAGATACCCCCACCAGCACCCAGGTGCTCCGGTAGGGATATAACTCAGACATACTGTCTCTCCCTGATTGTGTTTCGTCTAATGGGTGTGTTATCAACTTGGAGCCACCTGAGGGCGAATCTCCAGTTGCAACTAAGTTCGAACTAGGATAAATTCCCAGTGCCGGTCGGCGGTGTACAGTTCGAGGTCTCCTAGTAATTAGTACAGATTACACTATAAATGAGACGAGAGAGTAAGAGAAACAAAGCAGTGTTTATTAAAGACGACTAAACATGGTGACATGTGCTCTCCTGCCAGGCAGACCGGTGGTTGGAAGTATATCCTACGTTATCCAGGTGTAGGTGACCTAGTTCTAGGATAATGAGGGGAAGTTACGTGAAAACTGACGAAAATTGCTTAGTCACAAACGTAACTCTATATACGGGTGTCTGTAGGAGACAAAGAATATATTTTGTGTGTAATGTATTACGTATGGAAAGCTTCTGGTAGCTGTTGGCATTGCGTGAGCTTCCGATAGCGTAGCTTGCAGAGCTCTAACGGTGACGTCAATGGTAGCAGCCTCTGGTGGCTGTTGAAGACTGTTAAGTCGTTGACGACAGCCTCTAGAAGGGCTGTTGAAAAGCTAGCTAGTAGTCTGAACTCCAGCACCCAGATGCTCGGAGAAGACTGCCGGAACAACTGGTGAGGGCTGCCACGCACTGCCTTATATAGCAAGGCAGCGCGTGTTGCAGCGGCTACGGGAGAGGGCGTGTGACATCCCTCAGGTGTGAGGCCAGAGTGGAGGTAGCACCCTTTGGTCATCTCTCGTCCTTCGCGTATCCTCGGTGGCGCTCGTGCATGGCCCTGGGCGGCTGACGGCTTGTAGGCTCTCAGCACAGGTAAAAGGGGGGTGGAAGGGGGAGGTGACGTGAATCTGTCTTTCGTAACCCCTCGTATCCACGTGTCCAACCGCCCTCCAAGATTGTGGCAGACCAGTACTTCCGTGTACGAAATGGCACGGGGTTTAAATCTCACAAGTGTAAAAGCGTACACTAGCGTTGCAGTGAGATGAGCCATAATCGTTTATGGTAACTGGTATAAGCGGCATGCGTCAAACTAAATGGGTGCTCCTTATGGATGAGATTTAATGTGCCCAGTATGATTACTCTACTTTTTTAATAATTTACTATGTACACAGATCCCATGTAACGGACGCTCCCGTGTGAGTTCTAAAGTGCACAGTAAGACGACTGTTCTGACAAAATGATGACATGTAAAAGGATGCTCCCCAGAATGAATTATTTTGTGGTTAATAAATATATCCATTGAAGTAAATGATTTTTTACACAGATTACAAGTAAAGGAATGCTACCCAGTGTGAGTTTTAATGTGCACAGTAAGACGTTTCTTCTGTCTAAATGATTTACCACACAGAAGACATCTAAAGGGACGCTCCCCAGAATGAATTATTTCGTGGTTTCTATAATTACCCTTTGAAGTAAATGATTTTCCACACAGATGACAAGTAAAGGGACGCTCCCCAGTGTGAGTTCTAATGTGCTCAGTATGACTACTCTTTTTAATAAATGATTTACCACACACATCACATGTATATGGATGCTCCCCAGAATGAAATATCCTGTGGTTCTTAAGAACATCCTTTGAAGTAAATGATTTTCCACACAGATTACAAGTAAAGGGATGCTCCTTAGAGTGAGTTCTAATGTGATCAGTAATATGACTCTTCCTACTATATGATTTACCACACACATCACATGTAAAGGGACGCTCGCCAGTGTGAGTTCTTATGTGCTCAGTAAAACGACTCTTCCTACTAAATGATTTACCACAAACATCACATGTAAAGGGATGCTCCCCAGAATGAATTATCCTGTGGTTATCAAGAATATCTATTGAAGTAAATATTTTACCACACACATCACATGCAAAAGGATGCTCTCCAGAATGAATTATCCTGTGGTTATTAAGAATGTCTATTGAAGTAAATATTTTACCACACACATCACATGTAAAAGGATGCTCCACAAGATGAATAATCCTGTGGTTATTAAGAATATCCTTTGAAGAAAATGATTTACCACACACATCACAAGTAAAGGGATGTGCCCCAGAATGTGTTCTGTTGTTCCCAGTGAAATTACTTTCACAAGTGTACTTGTTACTATGCTCGTGAGTTGAGGGAACCACCTGTAGTGTTTGTGTTTCTATAAGTGATGAAATATCATCTTCACGTCTGCCAGACACGCACTGAGCTTCAGGATTCTGCCAGCACTTAAAATATGCTGAAATGAAGTTGCATAACTTCCCAAGTACGGCACTTTCAGGCAGAACTTTTTCTGCCCTGTCAACATCTTCAGTTATACACTCACTCTTCACTCTGCCAGTTTCTTCACCACAATACTCCACTTTCGTTCCTGGATGTTTTGCATGAGAAGCAGTCCTCTCAGAAAAATCTCTTGATTCCTACAATGAAAAAGTAAGTAAAGCTGTACTATATAACAATGTGTTTTTGAATTTAGAAGAAAAAAAAACATACTACTATATTGTAAAGACTCGCACGAAATTTCAAATTCGCAATAAAAACCAACAGCAAATATATATTGTTAGAGTAACATTATATTTTTATGATGATTCCTACCACAGTTACATTACTAGAATATTTATGCTTATATTTTTCATTGAAAAGCAAGCTCTTCATTTCTAAGTTCTAGGGTTTTAGGATGATTTGCAATTAGTAAGTTTTTTAAATTCTATCTATGATAAACCACTCATCACACTGAAGAACTGTAGCATATCTTGAATACCGTGACCCAACTTAAAATTTTATGTCTAATTGTTCCATTCGTAGCAAATCATTCATATAGTTAATTAAGTAGTCCATTTTCATATATTTAAGATTATTAAGTTTTTTTTCCCTGAAAAGAAAAAGAGTATAACTAAAAATTAATTTATGTTACTAGCATTGCTCTGGTATACAATTTACTCAGTGATAGCTTTTGAATGAGTTAACAGATTTAGGATATAACCTAACTTGTTACAGTTCCAAAATCACTATCTGTATTGCCAAATTTTGGTCTCAATGTAGCTGCCATCATGTGTGGCCAATTCACACTGTGGTGCACTGAAGGTATCTAGATGAGCTAACTATTTACCACTGATTTGGCCTATTACTACAAATAATGTCTCACAATGTTCTGCTCAAACAGAGAATAGTGCTGTGCATGTGACTGAGGAACAAGCTCTGGGAAACTTTCACATCAATATTGGTGATAAGGATGGATTCTGACAGCTTACTGAGAAATTTTTCTTACACAGAAACATTTTATGGACTACCATATGACTTACTGGGCTACCCTAAGTATAAGTCATTATCATTGCATATGTCTGCAGCTTTCCTTTGCAACAACAGTTACTGTCACCAAGGGAAAATTAATATTACTAGAAGGTCTTAACATTCCTCCAGTGAAGTGGAACATGCAGAAAAAGCTACAACCTATTACTACAATTCATTACGGTTGTGCAAATATTCGGTATACCAAAACGAAAATGAAAAATAACAACTTACATTTTCGTTTTGGTAAGAAATATGATTATTGAAAATTGTAATAAAATGAAAATTCTCGATTTAGATTAATTTTCCTTTAGTGAACCAGCTAAGAATAGTTTGGCTTGTAAATTATTTTGTTTTCACTATTTTATAACTGAAATATCTGATAATTTAAACGTAGACAAGACCACCTGTGGCAAATGGCTTACCTCACATCCTATACTATTTTTAGTTTGATTTTACAACGAGTTTTTTATAATAACTAACTTGCTAAAATTTTATAAAATTTATTAATCTTTAATTTAGGTTGAGCTCTAATGACATTATTTTTCATTTTCGTTTCAGTTTTGTGAAACCTCATAACAAATCTTTCATTTTCGTTTCACGAAAAAATAAGTCGCATTCGCACAACCCTACAATTCACACTCACATACACATGAATTAAAAATAAAATCTGATATCAAGTTCTTATCATGTTACAGTTGTTTTTCCCAGTTTTCAACACATGTAATGATCTAGGTTACAACCTGCAATATTGTAGAAAAGCAAAACGTTTATTGAGAATAACTTAAATTATTTTCAGAAGTATCCAAATTATTTCACAAAAATAATAGTCAAATATAACATCTTGTGGTACAAAAACAGAAAGAAATGGCAAACCTTATGTCAAACCAGAGACAGTATACTGGCAAAATGTTAGTTCTTGTTAATGTACCAAGGAATCCAATGACTGCCGGCATGTTGAAGTGTATGGCAATGTTCTACTCCTATCTGCAATAAACGTCCATCACTCAATATTTTAAATAGATAAATTGCAGAAAATATGGATTCTACCAGTGGTATTAAAGACAAGGGAGTGACGGAGGATGGGAATGAAAGTAGAATATTTTTCGTTGGTCATACTAAGACATTTGAAGAGGAGCACTCTACATATTTGTGCAAATTTACTGAGCAAATAGTTTGGGTTAAGACAATTTGAGGCCATCATGAGCAGCTAGCATGTCAATATAAGTGAAGGAAAATGAAATAAATTTACCTAAGCCATATTATCCAGCACTTGTGATGTATTTGCTAGAGACTGTCTCCAGTAAGGTTTCCATGTTCTGACAACCAGTGAGAGCAAATGTGTCATAAATGAAAATAACAAATCCCCATATACAAAATCCTTTAACAGCCTGACGCGCGATGTTATCTGGCGACTGTGGGCAACGTCACGGTCTTTGGTCACGTTAGGTCAGAAACATGGGGTTAGATCATGTCTGACTTTAGCACTAGTGTGGTAGAGCATGGCTGCTGTAAAGCACTGGACGCATGGCTATTCTGCTGTACACAAAATCTGGAACCGCAGTCAGTGTTCTATGGACAGGGGGACACGCTGTTGCTGGTTTACCTTGGTGATTGGTGGCCTCGGGTGACTGCTCACCTAGCTGCGGCAATGGTGGTCGGCGGCTGATGATGGTACCCAGTCCTAGTGCACAGGTGGAGCGGAGCAACTGCTCCTGGAGCTGGTCCATGCCCTGGTTGGGCTGGCGAGACAGCTTCTCCCGAACCACAGGTTGGCAATGCTGTAGGGCACGTCCTCGTTCCGGCGGAAGGCTGCTACCATTGGATGTGAACATCCAGCAGTCTTCATGGGGGCTGAAAACAAGGAAGGGGAGGTGAGGCCTCTCCAGCTGACAGGTGGCTTGAGCTAGTTCCTGGGGAGTTAAGCCAATATTACAAGATACCTGCAGCTGTACTTGGTTCTTGTACAACCTTCTACAAGGCCTGGTGCACGAGGCGGTATCTGCTATATGAGCCGCCATGGAAGATTCACATTACACGACAGTAGTTTGCAAACTAGCCTTTGGCACCCTCGGTGGGTGCACAATGTGTGGTTTGTAGTAGGTACATATGAACCCTAGTTGTAGAACTGTTACCAGTTAGTAACTTCCGTAGGCTTATAAAAAAATTACAAGCACATCTTAATATTGTAATAGTACTGTTCACTTTTTACATCAATTTATTGCTTACTAGTATAATTTAATTAATTTTCTTGAAAATTATGGAAAGTCACAAAGTACGAGTGTGTTATTTTTAATTTCGACGAAAATTATACACCGGTTGCAAAATATAATTTTTTCCTTACATACTGGGATATTATCCGCATGTAAAATTTAATGATAAAAAAAATTTAGGTCCGGCAGAGTTTCGAACTCACACCCAAAAATTACATGCTTATAAGTGGACGCCGCAACTTTACCACTGTACTACCAATTCACACAACAGATGAGGAGTATATATATGGTAGATATAGTTAAGAGTTTGAATTAATTTTTCAGACAGTAGGTAATCTTTTTAGGTATTCAGAACGGTTTTAAACAGAAATTAAAAGTTGTCCAAAAACCAATATTATTCCTTGTATTTTAAATCTATTTGAAAGAGTTTCAACCTAACGAATGTAAAATCAAGATGGAGGTGTCCTTTTCTGTTTCTTCATCAACTTGTTTCAAGTAGTAGCCATGGGGAGCCCCTTACATTCTGAAACTGCAATGTGATTGGCCAGATACGAGAGCTGGTATGGAAACTGCTACAAAAAAATAGGACGTATCCAATTACCAAACCTGGTACGAAATCTGCCGATTCAAGTCGGGAAATGCCATGATGGGTGCCACACTAGTCCGTATACCGGCCGCTATGGTGGAACTTGCACAAGCTTTTACAGAACCTGGTATCGTGTAATATTGCCTTAAGGCTGCAGAGTGCAGAAGGCACTGGGTTACAACCTTGATTGGCGACGGAGGCGGAAGATGCCTTCCTAACCTGCTGCGGAGCCCCACTCCTCTGGGTGTAGGGCATATAGGACAGGAGCAATGACTGGCCATGTAAGGGATAAGCAGGCGACAAAGTCCCTAGCTAGGTGTACTTCCAACGGCCAAAGCCGAGCAACCCAAAGCAACACCCTTTGCTCTTAAATCCGGCACAGTTCAGTGTGGTGGATACAGAGCGGTGTATATACTATGGCTGCAAGTGGACGACAGCTGGGCGTGGTTAGTAAATGGGGTTACATCTCAAGGACCAGGCGAGCACTCCCTCTGGCACAGTTCAGCACGGTAGATGGAGTAAAACCTGGGCTGACTGACCAGCCACCTTTTAAATTGTCCATCGAATGGTTGGGGCTCTACCTTTCTATACACCGGAGAGTACAAAACGGGTAGCCATCTACTGTGTATGTGATGACGTACGTGTGTCCCTGAGGGGGAGTCCACAGTCCTACACTATGGTTTGAAAATGTGTTGAATAATATTTTGCGGTCTTCTGCTTTAAACCTGACAGACATTTGTTAAATACAATGCTAACTAAATTAGTTTTTCTCTGGTCAAAATTCAATACCACCTTAAAATAAATCCCATAAATGCAATATTTACGTTTTGGTTAGTCAAAGATGTTAGACATACTGAGTGTTGCATCCTGTGAGGTACGTATTCAACTATGGTTATCAAGAAAAAAACCATAGAACAAATGAAAGAAAACCTTACTCTTTGAGGTGCAAACTTTTTTCATTTATCTCCAAGCGAAGCATACTCGTTTAACTTATCTATGGCAATAAATTTACTAACATTATTTTTCGCATATTGTTTACTTGAACTTACTTTCTTTACGTTGTTATTGTAGTAGTTCGGTTGCAAATGGAAAACTCAGATAAGTCGGTAAACAGTAAAAAATTAGGCGTGCGGTAATTCTACGAACATCTGCCGGAGAGCAAATCATTGGCTAGAAGTGTATCTTGCAGGAAGGTGTTAAAATGTGAGCATGGGAGCATGTCTGGGCTGCTGAGACACTTGAACCAACATCCTGCATTAAAAAAATATTTTGATGAAGCAAAGAAGGCTTCCATTGCAAAAGGGACAACAGCAAAGCTGGGGACGAAATCTGGCAGCAGCAAACATCTAACAATACAAGAAATTACCAAATGGCCTTCTGATCATCCACGTGCTGTCAAACTCACAAATGCTATTGGTGAATAGATTGCAGACAGTTTTTTGCCGTACAGTGTAGTGGAAAACCGAAAGTTTAAAAGTGTTATGGGTACTACTCAGCCTCTGTACAGAGTACCTTCACATACCACCTTCTCTCATAAAGTGATCCCTGATTTGTACAATAATACTAAACGCAAACTAAGTGAAGCAATGTCACAAGCACTTGCCGCATGTGATTCTGTTTTGTCGATGTCATTCTCCTTTGATATGTGGACATCAGGCAGCAATGCTGCCTACATGTTGAGCACTTGTCATTTTATTGACGAGTCACTTTCCCCGAAGAAGTATTGCTTGGGTGAATACCACTTTCCTGGTGGCCACACTGGAGCTGCAATTGGAGAAAGGATAAACGACATATTACAAGAGTGGAAATTAAATAATTTATCCATTCCATTTTATGCTGTGAATGATAATGGGAGGAACATTTTATCAGTGTATCCTTGTATGCCATAAAGTTGGAACAGTTGCATTGTTTTGCCCATACACTGCAATTTGCACTAAATGATGGAAAACAAAATACTAATGCAATGGCTCCCATGCTTAAAAAAGTTAATTCCCTTATAGGACACTATAAGCATAATGCAAAAGCTTCTGGGGAGTTGCACAAGATCCAAGAATCTTTAGGCCAGCCTGTGCGTCAACTCATTCAAGACTGTGAAACACGGTGGAATTCCGAAAATAATATGTTTGAACGACTACTTGCTTGTAAGGATTCAATATCTCGTCACTATTCCCACTTTTGGCCAAGATGGCTGGACAGTACTTGGGAATCCCTGCTACTGAAGCCTCCAGTGAGAGGGTGTTCACTTCTGCAGGCAACATTGTCACAAAGCACAGAGAAAGGCTCACAACAGACCATGTTGAAGAACTAATATTTCTTCATCAAAATAGGGAAGAAATATAAAGTGCTAGTTATAAAATAAATACATAGTACCAACTTAATTTGCTATTTTTTTTAATGAATTGTCAATATACCTAGTTATCATTTTGACACATGTGATATTTTCCCGATCCCGTCCTGTTTCCCGAGGGAAAAAAATCCCCCCCCACCGACGAAAATTCCCGAACACAAAATCTCCATTCCTGCATACCCCTAAAAAATACCCTTTGAAATAATGCTCCGTGGTAGGCTGAGATACGTGTTTATTCCAGCAGGAATAAACCCAATGGGCTATACTACCTCCTAACCCATCAAGAGTTGACAGGAAGTAATCTACGGTGGCCCCTCGGCTCGTTGCGACAGTGAACAAGGTTTGTGGAGGATCTCAGTCACGATGACGGGGCTTCAGGGAGCAGCCTCCCATACAAGAAACTGCATACTGTTGTTGGTTAATATATACCAAGTTAATGGCCGGCAGTATTACAGCTTCAGGACGGTCTTACCAATCAACATGACGCCTTGGTGTTGGCGTAGCCGGGGATGCCCAAGTATCATGGCTTTTTGTATAGCAGAAGAGACAATGAACTCCCCCGGTTTTAAAAATTAATAGAAATTTACTGTGAATGTGATGTGGCTGTTGACAGTCGTGTTTGGTCATCCTCATTAAGTGGGATTGCGAGCGGCGTGAGGCCATTTGTTTATTGGTGAGGACATAGCTCCGCACGAAAAAACTCGCAGTGGCTGAATCCAACAAGGCCAGAATTCTTCTTCAGTTTATTCCCACTTTGATGTGGGGGGTCTTCAAGAGGTTCCATTACCTCGTCTAAGAGCTGGAAGACTGGTCTTTGCTGTCCGGTGGGGTAGGCCCACTTTGCCCACCAGCAGTGGCATTTCCTGACTAATTAGCAAATTCCTTATCATCCGGTAGCTGCGTGGCGTCCAGTGCTCGGGTTTTGACCCCCTCCCCCATTCTTCCCTGAGCAGGCGCTTAAGCAAGCAATCCCTATAGCAGTGTCGCTCTGGGCAGTACCAGCATTTTGGGGTGAAGGGAGGTGGTGCAGGGGAGTGGAAGGGGGTGTTCCCTCTTCGCTCTGCAGGCTTGCTTACTCATAGCAGATTAAGCACAGCTTGTGTCATAAACTTCCATTCTCTTTTTTTTGCCCTCTCTACGAGTTCATTAACCGTTAAGGTTTGAGTAGTAATTGAAAAATTTCTGAGTTTAGGTAGTCGAATGCGTATTACGTGGCATATGCATCTTTCTTTGTCTTCGTTCGGGAAAATTCGCTTCAACATTTGAACCTTCCTGCACACAAATATCTCTGCTTCCTCGTTGATGATTTTTGTGCGGCTCTAGAACTCGGTGGTTAGGTTGACTAGTACATCTTTGCCGGTGAAATGGGCGCCGAGATGGTAAGGTAGTTATCTTCACTCTGTTATGAATTCGCAATACATATTCCACCACTCGAGGACTTTACACTTGAGCTTGGTTTGGGTCCTGCTTACCCACTGTTTTGGCGGAATTTCGTTGTTACAAAATTCCTCCTCACATTCTGTCATGAATGCGAGTGGGTCCTTGTGTGGACGTCCCGCAAAATTCCCGTATTTGTGGTTCCCCTGTGCATCGGATGGTGACTGTGTTAATGGCTGGTCCTGGGTTGCTTGGATGGTATTAGGCTGTTTGCTGACATACCTCGCAGTGATAAATGGGACCAGGCCTCGTCACTCTTTCTTCGCGCCACCCTATGCAGCTGTGGTGGAATGGTTCTAAACATATAATGCAATAGATTATGTTAATCCTGTGTCCAGGGCATGTTACAAAGTTGCAGAAGGCTGTTTGTCATGTACAGCCTTCCACACATCTGAACTCCAGCCCGTCTGTGTACAATATTTCATCATCCCACCCCAGGCAGACATAATGGAATATGTGTTGGCAATGCACGCACACTACACTATATGTCTCGGTGCAAGGACAAGTAGGTTTATGATAACGATCAACAATGGCGTCAGTCATATTTATATTTACTTGTTCAGGTTCATTCACTTCTATGTCTGACATTGTGGCTAGGATTCTTGAGTGCCATGGGGTGTTTTGAGACTCCCCGAAGGCTGATTTATTGGTGATTAACTCCAGACTAGGTCACTTAGTCTCGAGGTCATGTTGTCATAGATTGCCTAATCACGCCTAGTTGGGCACCAGAAAAACTTGATGCATGATGTCCTTTTAGTAACAGTAGGTTGTCACAGTTGGCTGTTTTTATTTGGTGTGAGGACAGACACACCGGGTTACTTGGACTCTGCCTTATTTAGTGAGGTACTGGTGTCTTGCTGGCATAGAGAACTGGCCTTGTGGGTTTCGGACTTAGAACAAAGTTGGGAACGGTGAGTATAATTTTTTTTCTGATTGGACTTACGTTTAAATTTATACCAGGGTGACTCGTGGGAGTAGGGCATGAGAAAGAGGACTACTACCAGCCCCAAGAAGTTTTAATCAGGCAAAGTTTGTCCCTAGCTAGGTGTACTTCCAAAAGTTGATGTTGACATCTCAAAGCTGCACCTTGTGCTTCCGTCATGCCCGGCACCAGGAGCACCAGGTGGACACAGAGCATCAGGTTTAATATGGCTGACAACTACAATTCTTGGGTGTGGGTCCACAAGGGGTCAGAACCCCAGAACTAGGCAGATATTTCCTCCTGCACCAGAAGCCCAGTGGATGAAGTATAATCTAGACTGGTTGACTAGCCACCTTGGGGATTGTATTCCTAATAGTTGTGGCTCTACCTTTTTATACACTGGGGTGTACAGAATTGATGGCCATCAATTTGTATGTATTTGACACATGGGCATCCCTGAAGATGAGCTCGCAGTCCTGTCTTAATTTTTGGAAAATTGAGGTTAAGTACATATTCAACCGTCTCCTGCTTTATCCATGCCGTAACCTATGTCAAATTAGGAAATAGACCACACTTGGAATAATGCTTGACAGTTGGATAAAAACTTGTTTATTCTTGGGAGGAATCAACCTGGTGGTATGAAATCCCTCCTATCAAACAAGAGTTGAACGGAAGTTAACATATGGCTGACAGGTGAAGGTCCTGTTTCTAAACTGTACCAGGTATACTGCTAAGTGGCTATAAAACAACTAGACTTAACTATCTAGGCCTGGTGTCCAGAAGGTACTTGTGGGATTTCCCACTAGTCAGAAGGGCAGTGGTAAGTGTTGGCGTACCTGAAGGGACAAAGATATTTACGTGTTTCTGCTACTTCTTCGGGGATTGGCTTCAGAAGATCTCTGGAGGGTGCAAAAGACACCAGTGAAGGCATTGCTGAGCTCCTGGTAGATCTGGAAGATGTTGATGAACTCTCCTCTCTTCTCCTCCTCCTCTCATGCACCTTCTCGGCTAAGTGGTGGGAGGAGGTAAGGGCTCCTTCCTAGGTACTTTCGACCAGCACTTAGTATAAGGAGTGCTGATTGTCCTCCGGGGGTGGTTATTGAGGGCCCTTCTGCACCGTATTTGTTCTTAGAGGGGGGTTCCTTTTGCCTGGTGGGTAGGAGTTTGCCCATGTTGGAGTTGTTTCTGGGATACCGCCTAGTGGAAGGGTTATAATGGTTCGGAAGGGAATCAAACCCCAGGGTGAGCTCGATCGCGAATGTCTCCCTCTCTGGGAGTGCAACCTTACTCACCATGATGGTTGCCAAAATACGGAACGCCGACTGTCTTAATTAATAAATAGTTAAAATACCTTAAACGACGGTGTATAAGATAATGGAATGAAAGTGGGTCGTCTTACTTCAGATAGTTCCTACTTGGATTTCTGTTTGATATCTGAAAGTCTGAAAGGAGCTGGCCTTGTAGTGGGAACAAAATTCTACGGAGGGGAAGTTATCCGGAATTTCGGGGTCGTTTTGGGAGGTATGATGGTTTTGATCACACTCCTGGCTGCCGTACAGATTGTAGACGTCGTGGGTGTCTTTGAGTCAACTGGGGAAGGGGTAAGAGGCTTTTCTACCGGTGTGGATTTAGATGGACAGTAAAAGCTTACATACTCATATCTGGGCCACGGGTAGCAGATACATAGCTCTGAATCTAGCTCAGATTCATGTTCACACGCTATAAACTGCGAAATTGCGCATGGTGCGGGAGCACTGTGACCTCAGGTATGGAGGATGGGGTGCAACATCGCGAGAGGAGTCAACTAGCGGTGCACTCTCAGGCTGCGACAGTTCTCTCTGCAGAGCCAGTTGAACGCGACGACAATTCCTACTGGGTAATCCCTCCTTTCCCCAATGAGGGTCTTCTCATATATAGACTAATTAAACTCCTCACTCCTCCCCTAGCCACCGGAGGACAGTCCCTGTGGGAGTGTCTTCTGCAGTCACTCCCAAGGCACTATGTGTATGAAATGGCGGGCTATAGTTGGGATATTCCCGCGAACACGCACTGGTGCTCCGGACACTCCCAGGAATCCTAGTATGTCTTTTCAGACTAAAGCCTTCTTCAGGCCCTGTGATCTTGAGGGGTTCAGCTCACTAACACTTACTCTGCAGTGAGGAATTAACTTTGTTATTGAGCCCAATTGAAAACACCTTTTATTTATATGTTAAATGAATGAGGGTAAACAAAGAACATCTTACACCAGTTTAAAGTTTAATATAACGTTTTATTTCTGCTACTGAAAACACTGGGGAATCCGGTTCTTTTGCAAACTAAATAATTTAGTAAAAATTATTAATTAACTTTGCACCACGTGAAGGTGAACCTGGTATGAATTTCTCCAATTCAACAAACTCCTAGAAATGTTGCAAAGTTGCAATTGACAGCAAGTTAATTTTCTGAGTGGTGGTTGTCCGGAGGGGACGTCACGACAGCCTACTATCGCAGAATCAAGGAAAGATTTTGGGTAAAGAGTGCAGGGTACAGACGATGAAGTTACCGCCGAAGAGCCTTTTCAAGCTGCCGGAGCTGGAGCTGTTGGAGATGGAGGAGCCTTTTCAAGCTGCTGGCGCTGAATGGCTGGCCTTCTTCAGGCTGGGAGTGGAGGAGGTCTTGTCCAGACCTAGGAGAGCCCCCCCAACCTCTGCAGTTGACGGGCCGACAAACTCGGGCAAAAACAGTTTCAGGATTCCTTACGTAGTTAAAATCTTAGCTTCATGGCTCTCCCAGGAGTGCGGGGGTTGCAAGTCTCTCACCACAGGGGAAGATTATGTCAGGATAACAGGCAGCGCCACATATTTCTAATCACCCTGGGTGGAGGCTGACGACAGGTTTACAGTCTCTGCTGCTGTGACGTCACCAGGCACAGGGGTGCTATGATCCTGTGGTGAGTATTTTAATTTCCTTATCACTGTCGGCTGGTCCGTGGCTTGTCTGGTAAAACAATTTCTGGTCGGGTGGCGACCGCATGCCGTATTCTGGATGGGCAGTACAGTTTCAATAATAAAGCTCATTTATTATTTTCCGTGTCTGTAGTTGTCCAGCGCATGGAATCAACCCTGTAGCCATTTAGAATTATGTATGCTGCTTCGAACTTACCCCTAGGCTCTCAGCGTTCGCTGATAGGTCAAAGTCAACCCGTAGTGTGCGCAGTCACGCTGCGCAGCAGTGTGGCATGTGTCAACATGGATGGCAGTAGAGAGCCCCAGCACATGAGATGGTGGGGTGAGCTGCTGCCGATGGTTCCTCTGCATTAGACAGTGCGGTGAAGGAACCGATTGGTTCTTAAGGGCCATGCACGGGTATTTATACTGGCCATCTTGCACTTGTCTGGGTGGTAGGAGGAGGGTGGTGTGACGTCCTCAGGGAGTGTGACGTCGCCGGCTGGCCGAAGTTTCAGGTCAGGCAGCACGAGTCAGTATTTATACTTGTGACGCCATCCCTTGATGCGCTATGGTACTATGGTGCCCTGAGATGTCATTTCGGCAGCTCGGTTGACAGCTCATTTATACTTGTGGAAATAAGCATTCTATTTTACCAGGGGGTGACCAGTACAATTTCTCGGCGCCTGTAATAGCCCTCGCAATAAGGGGCATATCCTTTAGGCACTTATGGAAGACTTTTACTGTTAATTGGACCTCGTTGGTAGCGATATGAAGATTCGCACTGATGACGCAAAAGTCATGTTAGTAGTTAGAAAAAGATATGCTACGTGTCAACCTGAACTCTAATAGAATGCCCAAAAATTAGTCCAAACTGAAATTCGGAAGTAAAATAATTGTCAGTATCTAATTTTACTTACAAGATATAAAAACTGACTTGCCAGGAAAAAAAAACCTCTTTTCATATTATGAAACACTTCATTATCATTGCAAATTTTTATTCGGAACTGCAAATTTTAACCAGTAATATTCATTTATTTCCGTCATGTTCAACAGTGCCTCAATGCGTTGTGGTGCAATAAATAGGAGATTAAAGTGTAAGATTTCAAAATAAACTTGTGGCGATCAACCACAAATAAAGATTACACAACACAACATGTTTTGAAGTGTATATTTTCCAAAGCACCTAAAATGTACATAAAGGTAATATTAAAAACATTCACATAGGTTTTCATTAAAAAATAAGGTTCCTGATTACTTGCTAACAGATCAAATTCAACAGCATAATAATATTAACAGGAGTACATCCAAATTTATTTATTAAAAGAGCCTTTCAATGCAGAAAATAACGATTACAATCATTACGGCTAGTTGTTAAACCTTAATTCAACCACATTAAAGACTTTTCAAAATAACATGTGATGCGCACTTCTATTTCAGCGATAGTTGGTTAGGGCGCTGACTACCCTCTCGAGTTCAAGCTATCCTACCATGGCATATTACGATTTATATTAGCCCGGTGGTCGTGGTAGATTCTGTAGGGGCCGCTTGGTGAGAGGATACCAGAGAGAGATGAACCGAGATTGTCTCCCTTCAAGGGAGTTTGACCTTCCTCACTACGAGGGCTGTCAAGATTCGGGATGCCAGCTATCCTGGGGTGTAAGGGTGATGTGAGGGTGTTTATACACTTGTGATGGTAGGCAGGAGCGGTCTGGCAAAGGAGACTGGAGTTATCCGCATTAGTTTCGTAGGGTGGCATGCAGGAATGGAGTTTGATGGGGCAGAGACTGCACGGGACTTGGGGACAACCTTCAGTGGGAGTCAAACCCAGATCGTCTTTACTGAAGTCAACTTTATCAAACACGAGTTGGGCGAATTAGCCTTTGGAACAACGGGTGGAGAGTTTACCGGCTGAGGGGGACTTACAGGTTCCGGTTCCATGTCTGACCAACAAGCACATCTGTGTCCCTCTCTGAATTTATTTGCCTCTGTACGGCACGTCGCTCTTAACACCACCTTTCTTAGTAGTGTGCATTTCGTACAGCCTTCGGACCTTTCTACTGACGTGTAGTCCTGGGAGTATGTCTTATGCAATCACACTAAAGGCCCTGACGTTTAGATAGGCAGTCCAGTATTAGGACGCCACCGAGGGTAGACGAGGAAGTACCGGAAACCAAGGAGCAGCGGTGTGTCTTTCCAGACTTAAAGCGTTCTGCATGCTCTGTCTCCTGTGGAGTTCGACCCAACCCACGTTTAGTCCTCAGCGAGATTTTTCTATTGCACAGATAGTATTCACATAACACTAATACAATAATTGAACTGGGATCTAAAGTTAAAATTATAGTAGGCAACAATTCAATTTCACGCAATATTTATTACATTAACAGAAAGTGGGAAAGTTCCGGCTTACTTATATAAGATTAATTAGCTAGCTAATATATGAGCCTGGCAAATAATTAATAAAATAAAAATGAAAAATTTATTCAACGTTTGAGTACGCAATTAACAGCGTCTCCTAAGTTAAGGAGGTTGTCCAGAAGGGCACTAGTGTCGCGACGACCTGCTATCGTGGGAGTCAAGGAATTTGACTGGGGTAAAGGGTTGCTGGGTACAGGACATCAGATTACCTCTGGAGAGGGAGAGCTGTCCTTGTGGTCAGCTGGTGTGGATGAACCTTCGCAAGCTGCAGGGGTTGCGCTGCCTTCACACGTGGCTGGAATGCTGCCTTCTCAAGCTGCTGGGCAGGAGGTCGAAGCCATTCACAGGCTGAGGAGAGGAGAGAGGTCTTCGCAGACCAGGGAGTGTTCACTGACCTATGCGGGCAGTGAGCCGGGCGATTCTGCTGGGGCATGCTAGCGGACGTCCTTATATGCTGAAAAATCTCTTGATCAGCTATCTTCTGGTGGTGCGGGGTAGAGTAGCCTTCCAGCGCTGCTCATTTCTTAACTCCCTGCGTGGAGGCGATGACAAATTAAAACACCAGCAGGAGTGCTGCTATCTCGTGAAGCCACTGGAACTGCTTCCACAGTTAAATGTAGGATAGCGGTTTGTCAAAAATATTTTATTAATCACGGGCGCGGCACTTGCATACGGTATTTTGGGCAGGCTGTACATTTCATAGTTAATCACTTTTATGTACGAGGCTGTCCAATGCGTAGAGTCTCTTTGTTCGGTACGTGAAATAACTTTGCCACTGTTTCGACTTGCCCCTAGCTCTCATTGGCTTGAGATGGGGTGAAGCCGCCCGTGGAGAGCAAAAATTTGCACCACAACATGTTGGCATGCATCACATGCTAAAACGCCTTTACACATAATACAAAGAGAGCATGGCTAAAAACAACACTGCATTCAATACTGTTTTCATTATGCATAAACAAATAATATTTTCAGCTTTCATAAAGCAAACACGTAATACTAATATGGTATTAAAAAAACATTTAATACAGGAACAAATTGATAAAATAGTAAAAATACGAGAAAGGGCAGACAAGTATGGCCCATTACAGCCTTCGTCACATAACACGTACAGATAAAAACATTATTAAATGAAATTGAATGGTTATTGAACAGGGTGGCGGTTCTGAGGGCACCCTAAACAAAATACCCCATTAACACCAAGAAATAAGAACTTGACCACGAGAGAGTCATGGATGAAGGCATCATGAAAAAAACACCAAGACAAGCCAAATGGAGCTGCAGACACAAGCAAGACACAGAGTAACTGGGTTTAATTATTGCCAAACATAATTTGGAAAGAGCATATAAAATGGATTTTTATAAACTCAATGACTGCATACCTTGTTAACAGTACACACTACAACACATAACATTATTAACAAATACTAAACCAGCCAAAGTTATGATAAAATACACCCACAACTCACAGTTTCTCTTGTATCTCAACCGACTGCTCAGTCACTAATTCTTATACAACATTATTAAAACTTTATGTCGCATGACAATTACAGAGAAATATGTAGGTGTTTTGTGGCTAATTCAAACAGAGATCAGCTGTAGGGATCCATAACGAAGTGTACCTTCAACATGCTTCAGGTGAGAGATGCCGGGATAATAGGAGGGGAAGGCGTGCAAGCCTATTTATTAACACAGAAAATCATAGAAAAAACTCTGATGCATTTGGAGGGGTATCAAAGGCAGGGGATCAAGGGGAGCCAAAAGGAGGGGAACCGAGTACCACAGAGGAAGTCAATTAGCACTAGTGTCACGGCGATCATTATTGAAACTAAGCGATAGCAGCAGCAACGTCGGAAATAGCTGTGAAATTGCATCCACTGTGATTCAAATCTCAGATCTCAGTAATGTAATTTTCAAAAAAGGCAAAGTGGTAATAACTATGTTTAAGTTCACACCATTTTGAGTGACCTCGGAATACCCATATAGCCAACTGTGTTCTATTGACAGAATCAGAGAACAAGTAATAAAGTATGTGTACACGTTATGCACAATTTTGTACAGGTTTGCACAATTGAAAATTAAAAAAATCACTTCAAGGTATTTATTCAACAAAGAGAGCATATAAGATTCATAAACATTCAAAGGTCAGGTACAAAGTAGGTTAACACTATGATGATATTTAACTTCAATCTGCATGACTAGCAGTAATATGAAAACATGTCACAAAGGGTGGTTAATTCAAATCAACATCAAACAATTTCCCAATTAACTGCGCACAGCATGCAATAATCAGAATTTTCTTACAATAATAAATAATAACATAGCACTAAAGTAGCAGTGCATTACTAGAGAAAACATTAATAAAAAATATATCTGTAATAACAAATGTATAAATGTTTTGAAATTCTGTAAGATTTTACCATTTAAATGACTGAAGATGTCACTAATACTTTGAATAAAAGGCCTTCTCAATATGTAACCCTTTCCTTCAGTGTGAACAATATCACAGCCTTAATTTGTATTCCAGCTACACATTAAAAAACTCACTTACTGAAAAAGCATAATTACATAGAACACTTGAATTCATGTAAAACAATTAATATTCCTAAAATATGCTCCCAAAAAAGGCATACCTGACTAGATATTATATTGGTATAATGCACCTTAGTAAAATAATGGGCTGCAAAAACATTCACTTTGATAAGGCTTGGGGCTTGCAAGAGGCGTATGATGCCAGATTACCTTAAAGATGCTCACGCAGGTCGATGGATGCATATACAGATGTTCAGTTTCCCAGGGAGCCAGCTTCTCTAAATCTCGGAAAAGCACGCAGTCTTGTTTCTCAGGGTCGTTACAGGTTGACAGCCTGTGGCGGCATCCCCTCACAGTGCACGTCAAACAAATTAGTTAGAAAAGTCATGGCTATACTTTAAAACACTGAGCACGTGGTCACACTCAGTGGATAGTGCCAGTTCCGGAGGTGAAAAGTATGATACTTGAAATAAGACACGAGGTTTGAAACAAGGAAATATAATAACATAAAGATTACACGTGGTAACATACAATTGCCACGTGTCTGAAGCGGGCCTGGCACACAAGGCCTGCCAGGGGCCTATGGGCAAAATGGCTTAACTATGCCAATGTGAAATTACAGTAAAGAAACTCTCCAGGGTCTCGAGTCCTAGTAGAGGAAGGTCAGCACACAGGATAGCAAAAGTTAAGAAAAAGGTTCCCGTACATCCGCACTAAAAGACCCATTAGACCAGACTAAAAATGGTGGTGTGTAGGTACTGTTAGCAATGTACACTATCCAGCCAGCAACTCGAGGGAAATGTTTACACAGGACAAAAATCAAACACTTCACATACATGACAAATGTGAGTAGTAAAATAATCAGGAGATTATTTTACGTACATTGGCATTATTAAGCTGCTTCTGTAAAGTCTCTCGTGGTTGTTGCTAAGTGTCTCAAGAAAATGCATATTACGTTTTAACGCCAGAACAGGCAAGCAAAAGACATAAATACACTGCAATTAACAAAACAAATATATAAAAACCCTTTGCAAACAGAGAGATTAATTAAAGTAAAAATTAATACCTGAACTGTTGGAAATTTGTTCCGTGAACTTGGCAACATGACTGCCAAAACTGCAAGCGTCTTTGAATGTTTATTTTTATAAAACGTGAAATCAATTACCTGTGCTTTAAAAACAAAACAACAATCAAAAAAGTATTTGGAAAAATAATAAAAGAATTTTGAGTGTTTCAGATTGTGTCTGTGTGAACACGCGTAAACCACGTGGGAGAGCACTCAATAATAAAATACAAATTAAGGCAGGGATGCAAGGAGGAGATAACACTACCTCTGGCATGCATTAGACTCTGCTTTAAGGGGGTCAAACTTAAACTCAAAATGAAACAGGCAAACCACCGGTTGTTCTTGGTAAGCACGTCTCTTTATACACTGAACGGATCCCTAACTCGTTCATGCACAAACGGCATGCTACACTTTACACAATGGTGCATGTCGTGCAATTCATGCAGCAGGAAGCACTATCAGGCTGCCCCCTGCGTAGCGCACAGAGCAAGGATGGCATCAAATACCCCCCCCCCCCCCCTCTGGGGAGTCAGATAGAGCAATGCGGCAACTCGGCAGCATGTAGGCTGAATTGCAGCAGGTGGTGGGGCGGAGCTGCCTTAACCTGTAGGTGCGGAATGGCCAATCCTTTACCTGTGTAGAGGTCTCTGGCGGGTGCCAAGGGTGTCGAGAATGCTGGGCGTCCGGCAGATCTGCAGAGATCAATGGCACACGGCCTGCGGTAGAGCACGTGCAGACAGCATGATGAGGCACACTTACATCCTGTCAAGTGTGTGTCTGATACCTCAGGCGGGGCGGTAGCCTGCGATGCTGCTGCTGTTTGCGTACTGGACAATGGTACACTGATGAAAACGTTGAGCTGGCGAAAGAGTGACTCCCATTGTGCGGCTGCTGATGTCATTATTTACCTCCTGCTGTGGAGGTGGACATCTCCCCCCACAGGTCATCCATAAATACTAGTGCTGCTCGCTGATCTGCAGCGGTAGCACGCGGCTGCTTGAAGGCTAGAAAGCCATGGAAGTCATTGGGTAGTGTGTCGTTTCCCCACACGTCGCTGATTGCGCTGTTTGCCGGCTTCTGACTTGCGATCACAGTTGTAACCGGTGCAGTGGGTGGCGTGGTGTTTTGAAAACAGTGAAAGTCAGAGGTGGATTCTTCCCTTCCCCACATGTCGTTCATGTTTTCCATTGCATTTTTCTCCACGTGTGCATGGATGTTGTTGTTGTTATCCAGGAAGCCACGGGAAGTCGTGTGGCGATTGGTCACGTGACTGTGATACAAATACATTTCAATCGTGGCCTTGGTTTGATCTGTACGAAATGACGTCACTTACTCTCTCCATGCTGTTCGTCCTGCCTGTTAATTCCTCCTCCTCCTGCCCAGCAGTTTTCCCTCTCCTCTAGCGGTAATGTTACCGCTCAAACTTCATCCCTGTGAACTTTGCATCTCTTCTGTACGCTCATTTGTACCAGATAGGAAGTAGTGCTGATTTTCTCCACTATCCTGTGCGATGTTGACCACTTTGGAGTGAATCTGGCGCAAAAGTTCCTTTTTGCAGTTGTCAGATGGTGTGACGTAGGTAAATGTAATCACTATGTAATCGACTATGGTAACCATTTCTGGACGTAACGCTGTTACATGCTCGTTCAGGTAGTGGAACAGAGCATCAGGCAGTTGATTATATTCACTGGGCATGTATTCTACAGTGAAGTCAGGCTGTGGTGTTTCTGCAACACAGTGGTACTAGGCTGCGACCTCATGGTCAAAATCATTGAGCATCATAGGATGATTGTTTACTTCTACACGTCTTCCTAAGTTGTATACCGTTCACCTGACTTGATTGCCGAAGTGAATGCGGCCTCTAGGAATCTCTACAATGATTTCCTGTTCTATTAGCCAGGGTATTCCAAAAATTACATATTCACTGGTTTTCCTTGAAATTAAGGCACGTACACACATTTCTACGTCTCTTATTTTTAGGGCAGTTGAGTAATAGCAATGACGTTACTTGTACCAGTTGTGGCGAGCTCTACAGTTACATTAGTGTTTTGTATGTTAGTTGGCTTGACAAGTTCTTCGCGGACAAAATTATGAGAAGCAGCGGTGTCAATTAGAACAACAGTCTTAAAACTTGCAACATATACAGGAACCTCAATAAATGGTCAACAGTAGTACTCACTTGTCCCAGGTAGGTGTTGGTGGGTTGTTTACCTCAGGTGGGGCCGCTGGTATTGACACTCTGGTGCAGATGGGGAGCCCCTGTGGTGGTCCTACCCTGTCAGTGCCTCTCCTGTAGTAGTTGAGATCCTATTTGGGCACTACTTGTGCCAGTGGTACTGCTCGTCTGGACAGATGCGGAAGTGGTGGTTGATGTGAAGCTTCACTGTTGACAGCGCGTGTTGGCTGAGAAGGTGTGGCGCTTGTGCCACTATTCCCCGTAGCGGTCGTGGTGTTGTCTCCTTGCGCACTCCCGGTCATGTATGCGGGCGAGCTGCATGGGTAGCTCAAACCCGGGCGCGGCATATTCACGTTGTTTTCCATACTATCTCTGTTCTTGCCAGCACTTTTAATGTCCCGTGAGTCCATATAATAAATGCGTCTTGGCTCCGAGTTGTGCACGATACTCACTGTAGCCCTTGTAAACCGCAGCAAACCGCTGTACACCATGGGGCAAAGTGCCGGGAGATACACTGCAAGTACAATTTCCACTATTGAATCAAACACATCTTCAGGTTGCAGATGTTGTTAGTGGCGATTAGCGAGGCTGATCTTCCTGCTTACGAAAGTTTAAAGGTTTTCCCCTAGCTTCTGCTCCTCAGTAATTAATGCCAGCTTCTATTTGAGTGTTCTGTAGGTGCTTGCGTAACGGGCTGTGAATTTTGTGACGTAGTGCCTGATGGCGTTAGGCCATTCTTCCATGCTGACTCCGTACCTTTGCAGTCTGCTGGTGCATTCAGCGAGAAAGACATCGGAATTTTCAGTTCCCTTCTCGGAAGAAGTCGGGAGAGCCTGGAAGAGTGTTGACGCCGTGTTCGTCTGCTGTTCTAGGCATCTCATTGGTGCACAATCTCGGCTGCTTCTTCGCCAGGGCATTGGGGTGTGCATGACACGTGATCTTGACTCGGGCCACTCTCCCCTCTGCAGTAGCTGCACGTCGCGGCAGGTGTTATTTACATTCAGTAGTGTATTGTTGTTGACATACAGCCAGAGCGTGTACAGCGTGCTACTCTACTTGACGCTGTCGCGGACGCTATCAATGCACTCCTTCCTTCAGGTCTGCAAAGGCAGATGTTCGCCTGCAGGTCGTACTTAGTGTATGAATCCATCAAAATGGTCTTTCCACATGATGCGCAGATATCACTCATGTCCCAAATGTTGGCTTGTGACTCCATTGTAACACACATGGTTGGACGTAAACCCACGCATGAAGGGTTTCTTCAGGATTCACCACGTAGACCTAACTTGTTGGGGTGCGGGCGCGACCAGACTGTACCACGCACGTCAGGTAGCAGACAAGCGGTGACATAGGAAAGTCCAAGAATGCGAAGATGTCACAGGTATCTCAGCCCTACGAAACACAAGGGGGTTTAATATGTGCCGATGACGGCCCGCTCACTGTCCCACGTGCCTCCGGGAACAATGGTGAACTTCCGGTGTACGAAAATATCCACCACGTGCTCAATATTTTCCAAGATGCGTGTCTTCACGACTAAGTTGTGGCGCCATGTGGCGTGGCTTGGGGCTTGCGAGAGGTGTATAATGCCAGATTACCTTAAAGAAGCTCCAGCTCATTGATGAATGTAGATACAGATGTTCAGTTTGCCAGGATGCCAGCTTCTCTAATCTCGGAAAAGGCATGAGGTCTTGTTTCCCAGAGTCGTTACAGGTCGACAGTCTGTGGTGGCATCCCCTCGCAGTGCACATCTTACGAATTAGTTAGAAAAGTCATGGTTATACTTTAAAACACTGAGGACGTGGTTGGCAACCATGTGGTTACATTTACTGGATAGGGCCAGTTCCCAAGGTGAAAAGTACGTTACTTGAAATAAGACACGAGGTTTGAAACAAGGAAATATATTACCAGAAAGATTACGTGGTAACCTACAATTTCCCTGTGTCTGAAGTGGGCCTACCACACGAGGCATGACAGGGGCCTATGCGGTGAAAATGGCTTAACTACGTCAATGTGCAAGTACGGCGAAGAAGGCGAAGAAACTCTCCGGGGTCACAAGTTGATGGAGAGGAGAGTCGGTACACAGGAAAGCAAAAGCTAAGAAAAAGGTTCCAGTACATTAATAACCGTAAACTATTCACACCCTTAGTGATTAACGCACACTTGATGATGCTCCCGTTGCATGCGGTGCACGTCCGCCCTCAAAGATCCATTAGGCCAGACTAAAGGTGATGGTGTGTAGATACCATTGACAATGGACACCTTCCCGCCAGCATCTCGAGAGAAATGTTTACACAAGGCAAAAATGCAACACTTCACATACAAGACAACTGTAAGTAGGAAAATAATCAGGAGATAATTTTAAGTACATTGGCATTATTAAGCTTCTGTAGAGTCTCTCGTGGTTGTTGCTAAGTGTCTCAAGAAAATGCATATTAGGTTTTAATGCCAGGACAAGCTAGCAAAAGACATAAATACATTGCAATAAAAATTAACAAAACAAATCACATATAAAAACCCTTTGTAAACAGCGAGATTAATAAAAGTAAAAATTAATACATGAGCTGTTGGAAAAATGTTCCATGAACTGGGCAATGTGGCTGCCAAAACTGCAAGCATCTTTGAATGTTTATTTTATTAAAACGTGAAATCATATCAATTACCTGCGCTTTAAAAACAAAACAACATACAAAAAAGCACTTGAAAAAATAATAAAAGAATTAAGAGTATTTCAGATTGTGTCTGTGTGAATACACATAAACCACGTGCAACACCACTCAATAATAAAATACTAATTAAGGAAGGGATGCAAGAAGGATATAACACTACCTAGGGTATGCAGTAGGCACTACTTTAAGGGGGTCACACTTCAACTCAAAATGAAACAGGCAAACCACCAGTTACTTTTGGATCCCTAACTCATTCATGCACGAATGGTATGCTACACTTTAGACACTGGCACACGTCATGCAGTCCATGCAGCAGCGAGCACTATCGGGCTGCCCCCCGAGTGGCGCACAGAGAAAGGACGGCATCAACTTTAACAAATTATCTGAATTACCGATGTGCCCACTATTGATATTTCACACCAACATATATTCATAACTTGCATTCAACTACGTGTGATTCAAATAACGACTCATGCAAACTTCTAATGAGCAAAAGCCTCAAAAAATCTCAATACAGGGCTGGTAAAATTTAACATAAAAATGATGAGCACTGATTAAGAGGCAGGTAACATTTAATTCCTATAGATTATTAAAGCTCCTAATCATAAATACTTCTCATTCCAACACATGATATATTAAAGAATTTTCTTATTCCGGCATTTTCTGGTTTAAATGGAATAATGTGTGATTCAAGGTTGTGTTCAGCCAAGAGCTGACTTGAATTAATTATGCAATACTATATTGGAGAGCTGAATTGGAAAATAGTGTTTGGGCATTTATTGATTTTCTGTCACGCCATGTATTGGCACTATTTTCAAAACCCACTTTTTAAATGATAAAGGTCTTAGTTAAAGTGAGCGGCACCTCTAAAGTATTTAATTGTTCTATCAATAGTGTCAAAGTTATGTACCCGATTTTTGAATGATTGATTTACAATGGGCTTCTTGAAAATATAATGAATCTATTTGAAGCATTTCTTGTAATTTATTTGCGCTAGGCAGCACAATGACTGATCAATCCATTTAAATATTAATTTATTCTAGGACAAGAAGTTTCACACATAAATAGTTCATCTTGGTAACAGCACTTTCTATGACATTTAACATTCTTATTAGCTGGCGTAACAACTTGGCATAAAATACTCAGAAATAGTTTCTTGATGGCAAGTCACAAAATCAACACCAAGTAAATGATGCCAAATACTAGTTGTTGATGTTGCAATCTCAAATACAGGTTTTTACTTCTTTATGCTATCCATGTTATGAGCGCCTTGTCGATTGTGGGTGAGGCCAATTGGTACTGTTAAGCCTAGTCTACAATCGCAATTGCAAGTTGTAGTTGTGGGTCGTAAGAGGAATCTCAGGGCCATTCGCAGAGTCGTAGAGAGCTAGTAATACAACTTGGATAAAATTTAAGCCCTGCTACTACGACTGCTACAACTGACCAATCAGCATTGATGAGATCATAGATAACAGAGGATAGTCAAAACCACACAATAATATTTGTTTGTTTGTAAGAGTACACTGAAATACAATAAAGCACAGCCTTGCTTTATTCGTGACATAATGACCGGTTTGTGTGGTGTAATAACAGATAAAAACGGAATGAAATGTGTATGCTGAGTACAAGGCATTATAATTGTAAAAAAATTAACGAACAGAATATAGCCATAAAAATACACAAAACAGTGGAATCTCGTTTTTGCAATCCCATTTATTCCGTTTCCCATATCAGTTTTTTTTTTTAACGGTCCCGACAAGTATCCTACATAAACAAGTGTCAAAAAACCTGTATGCTACGACTCTTAAAGCTTAAAATTTAAGCATCCATTGATCAGATATTCTGCCCGAAAGCCAAAATATGTTTTGAACAATTGTTTATCTATGAAATACAATAGATTTTTGATGATTTGTTGCACTTATTTACGTTTTACTGTATTTCTCTTTGGTACATTCGCCAAAGATTGCACACATCATTAGTTTTTTAACACTATGTGAACACGCAAAACACAGATAATCTACAACTGGTGATATCCATAGTAGTTTAGATTCCGCAACAGTTTTACGTGTTCTATAGACTCCTACTCCTCTTCTTCCTAAGTTTTACTGCATTCGTACATTGGCAACAATGAGAAACCATCTCCTATTCTTATTCTTCTTATACATGTTTATTGCACTTGTAGGTTGTTGACAATAAGAATGAATCACACAATCTCTTGACACTATTCAACGATCTATGGCCTTGTTATTATAAGCGAACTTTGGAATGAACCATGGCTGTATTTTGATGGGCGTAATTATTATTGGAAACTATCGGCTGCGTGTTAGGTTAGAATTGTAAAGGTTTCAAAAAGACATGGCAAGCAATAATTGGCAAAAATTGAAACACTTAAATTAGCAGTGGTAATTTTAACCAAGGGATTGAGCATGACTCGGCCGATGAAGGAACACTGAACAAAAATATTAATATAATTAAAAATTTAATTTAACTCAATTTCAATCAATTGAAATTTTTTAATTTAAAGTGAATATTTTATCATAAATTGAATTGAAAAAGTTTTTTTAATAACATCTTTAGGCAGTAGGTTCAAACAAAAATGCATTTTGAGGTTATGTTCGATAATCCTTAGGTCAAAAATTCAAGACCGCATCCATAATTTTCCTGCATTCTTAGTTTTTGCTTGCTGGTCCACTAAAAAACTTATAAGTGAGAATCCACTGTATTGCCAAACTTACTGCTAGAAGCGCTACTAAACATTGTTGCAAGCACTACAAAATTTAACCATTTAAAATCACTAAAACAAATCAAATACTATTAATAAAAATATTGAAATGAATAATTTTGGTAGTGAACTAAAGGAGAATTTTCACGGTTGAATTGGTAGCAAACTGGTCACAAGTGTTTACAACAAAATATTGGATCACAAGCTGGCGCGAAAATGCACACTACGAATGTAGAAAATCAAATCAATCGCAACAGTTGCATGTTTACAACTATCAGCTTTTTGTACTACACTGCAAATACTCCAGCAACTTTCACAAACTACAAATTGTAAACCAGGCTTTATGCGAGTTTGTAGCATACATTAACCAATTTGGTGCAGTTTTGCTTCCCTGTAAATCTTGTATAGTTAAAAGAAACAAACATACTTTAACCAAATTAATTGACCCTGCAGTAAGCCTAATTACCAGAATGCAAAATTACAACTAGGGCTCACCTTAACAAATATTTCCTCAAAATGTGGTTCCAATTTTTTGCAACAACCATTCGTGGGATCCATTTTCAGACACTTGAAAATATATACATAACATTACAAATAAAAATGTCATGCAGATTTCACTACCATAGTAAATTTTGGTCTACAAATATTTTCTTTAAGTGTACATCCTGAGCAGTAGCTGTTTTTTTCTTGCATTATCTCAAGTCCCGCTACGCCAGCATGAGCTCCTTCACAGTTCTGTGGGCAGGTTTGCAGTGGCCACCTGGTGGCCATTGCAAACCTGTAATCGAGGACATGGTACATAAAATTACAGACAATGTGTTTAATAATATTAACTTTATTTTCACATAAATCTGAGATACAAGATACATAAAGTCTCATCCTATGTCTACAAGGGACCATTCTTTCAGCTTCCCGGATACTGGAAATCCCATACAATACATAACAGTTGGCAACCCTACTACAGAGTGTGTGTGTTTGATGAAGAGTGTGACACTCTAACAGCTTGTAATAATAAAGTGTACTGGAGAAAGTTACCTGATTATTGCTACTGTGTGTATCAAACGATGTAGATGGCTTAACTTCACGACATGAAGGCTGTGAAGAACCTCTCTGATGTTCTGTTCCTTCTAATATGTCAGCTGCATCATCAATCTCCACCTGAACAAAAAAAAAAAAAACAATAAACCAACTGCATATGTTGCTTCATTCTACAACATATTCCTCAAAGCATGAGCCATAACTTGATTCAAGTAGCTAACTATGTATACGATTATGTGGCAATATAGTTGTACGCAGCTGGTTCACATTGGTGCTTTTCTCATGCAGTGAATGGGCTGTGGTGTTTGTTTTATCTTCTTTTTGCACAATTAGTGTTTCAAGAATTTTAATTGCATGTTCAGCACTCGCACATTCCTTTACATATCTGGGCTGCCTGACTTACATACTTTGTGATGGTCCAGCTAAAAGTAAAAAATGACAGTAGCATCAGCAACTTTCAGATTGAAATTGTGGTGTTAGCGGCACTAACAGTCCTGTTTGAAATTCCCATCAAGAAGCCTCCTTGTGGTAAAGTCACTGGCCTATCTAGGCGCTGCGAAGGTACACTAACTTCTGGATGACACAAGAGACTACACTGGACACATACACTACAAACTTCAATAATAATGACATAAATAAGTTGAAAATACAAAAGAATAATTGCTATTTTGAAAAATTCTTAAAATTTATATAAAAATTTTTTAATGAAAAATAAATTTCAGTTTAAATTTAAACATTTAATTATGCCCCATACAATGGATAAGTTGTTTAAACAGGGTATATTTATTACATTTCTAAATTGAGGCTAAAATTTACAAGTGAGAAAAGGAAAAATTTAGTATTATAATTGTACACAACTTATCTACTATGCTATGAAAATTATTTATGGCAATCTTTGTAAACTGGCACAAAAGCTTAAGGCTGGAAAAACTATCACACTTGGCTAACCTCAGTTCAAGTATTACGTAAAGCATACATTAACCCAGCACAGAATATCTTGCCTGCTCAGTATCAGCCTATCTGTGAACATTACCAAGCCCTGTTGCCACACGTATCAAACATTCTTTTGATCATGATACACGAGTCATGAAATTTGAATAGTAGTATTATAAATACAAATTCTACAAAGACACATTTTAATATAGTAGAAAGAGAAATAGATAAACCATATAGCAAAATCTATTGAACATTGATGTAATAATTTTTATTTCAGTTGCGTGTAATACAGGGGAAATTTTTTTTTGTTGTTGCTGTAGCTTATAATGGCATCACAAGCTACTCTTTCTTGTCCGCACAATTTAAACGTATTCCTTTCCATTGCAAACGTCCTCACGCCATCCAATTTCTTTTAAACAACACAGTAACTTTTCTTCGAGAATTTTGCACTGGAACTTACTGAAATAGTATAATCTATTTCCTCACACATAGTTGCCGTAATTTGTTACACTGTATGTTTACAGACATCATACTCTCTCATTGTCCAACTGTTATTTTGTTTGAAATTTATACCTAATTCAGCTAAATACTTTGTTTGATGACTTAGTAAAGAATATAATGCTTACTAAGGGCCGGTTTTACCAAAGACGAATAACTTTATGGAACATCAAGATAATTTTATCCAGACGAGAGGTTTAACTTCAATTTTAATCTCAATAATGTTAGCATGTTTCACCACGTATTATCCGCCGTTAAGAATACCTTGTTAAAATTATCTTGATATTCTGACTTAATCGTAATGTTCTACTTTGCTGGCTCAGTCAATAGAAAATATTTGGTATTTTACGTTTAATACAGTGAATATTTTTTTAGTAGTCGACATGGTATTTCCACAACAAAAAGCAACAAAACAAATATGTATTACATAGAAAAAACTGTTTGTTAGAGTTAGTCACAAAGTATCAGCATAATCTAAAATATGCGCAAAATTGCTTTTTTCGAAAAGTTTTAACAACACAATTTGTAATATTATCAATAGTTTAAATGTTATTTGCCATAGAACATACTTTTCTAAAGGGTGAATAGTATTTATTTAAAGAAAAAAAAACTTATTCAGGCAAACATGCTGGAATAAACATCATACAGTGAAAATTAAACCTCTGAAAACGCAAGATTAAATATATGTTTCATAAGTTACTGTTATTAATTATACTTTGTTGTGGAGCTCATAAATTTGATTATTTTTGGAAGTTTTGAACGTTTATAGCGTTTTACACCCAGGCCTGAATTCATAACCTCAAATTGAATACATTATTGTTTATTGAATCATATGCAGTGAATTAACTTAAATTGCAAGAATGTGGCAATATTAAATACATATTAAAATTTATTAAAAATGTTTTATATAGAAAACAGATAACACTGGAATTACTGCTCCCCAAACTAGTTTCTATACATAGAAATTTTTCTGAATACTCTTGCATTAATTTTGCAACCATTTCCAGATTGTGTGTTTATTACTGTTTAATGTTATGATAATCATCTACAAATAATAATTCTCTATCACTTTCCAAATTTCTTTGCGAGTAGTATAATGTATTTGTTTATGTTGTACAGTTTAATCCCTATAATGAGACTTTATCCACCAAAATCGGAGAATCAAATATTTTATCTAGATAACAGAGAAAATCGAGATAATGAGCACGATGGAAGATAAAATATAGATGATCAGGATTATTTGTAAGTTAATCTCGATAAGTTAGAGTTATCTCACATGGTGAAACTGGCCGTAATGTTCTAGATCAAACTAGTTTGTAAAAAAACTTCATTTTAGCAACTACTGCTGCAAGTACAAGGTTGACTTAGGGTGGTATTTATAGTCAAGCCTCAAGGCTTGAGTTTAAGGCAGTCATGATCAAGACCATCTTATTTCTCACGATAATCTTATTTCCGCAATACGTTTAATAGTCTACAAACAAACAGTACTAGTGAAGCAGGCGTGCTTGAGGCGTAGCTCATTTTTACCACTTCCAGCTTGATCAAGAATGAGCTTTAGGGATGGTACAATAGCTCAAATTTTAACAAAACATGGTGGCTAGGCACAATATAGAAATAAACAGGTTTTTTTTTGTCAACACAACATAATGTCTGCGCTATATTATATGCAAAGTGAAAAAGAAAGTATTAAAAATTATAGATCAGTATTGTAAGTACATAAAAATATGGTTAAAACTAACAAAGTGATGCTAATTTGGTGAAAAATAATTAATTGCTTTTCTCGCTTAGGAAAATGTTGCGTACAAGTGTAAAATGAGATTGTCAGGAAAACCGTGTGACTAATGTGATTTCTACACGAGCAGTCCAAAAAGAAAACTCAGTACATAACTAACAGCATCACTTTTGAACTGAAAATATCTAAGCCGAATATATAACAAAGACATTTTTATAAACTTGGTATTAAAAATTTTCTTTATACAACATATTTATATTCACAAAACATTTATTGTTTATTTCAATTTAATGTACAGTATAATGTAGTATATTTTGTTTCTTATTATGTACATATACGTTTATTGTGTATTACTATTACATTTGAAAAGAAAGAACACTTTGTTTGGAAATAAGTTTTATGGCTTTTAGCTCTATCTAGTTTACACTATGTAATAAGTGGAACTTAAGTTCTATTATGCAAATTACATTCAAATTGAATGGTATCTGTAGGATTACAGATCTATAAATACATTCTCAAAGCAGAACAATTTAGATTTTATTCCAAATGCGTAATTAAATCTTTAATCTCCACGTAAACATTTTGTAGAAATCTTCGCTTGTTTGATGCAGGTATAGAGATCTCCAATCAACATGTGTCATTAAAAAATACACCATCTCAAATCACCTCTACAGTGGTCTTGGCAAATACAAGTTTATTTGCAGTCCTAAGAAAGGTCTCAATGACTATGAAACGTGGTTTGAAATTGCAATCTCAAGCAGTGAATATAGAATAGAAATATTAAGTCTTAAGGCGCACAGAAATTAAGCAGTCTTTGTGAAGACCACCTTGTTTGACTGTGCTTGAGACAATGAAAATACAAATTTAAGACACCAAAAAAAATTGTCTTGACGATGCTAATGCTCAAGATATGTTTATGAATACCACACTAAGCTTCATAATTTCAAAGAAAACTTCACATGTAAGCAACTGAAAAACAATGAGGAATGTTCAAAGCCCAACGTAGTACTAGGGCTACAGAACAGAGCAGACACCAACACTTGGTGGAAAGAGGCTGCTGTGCGACATATTATCTTATGTCGACTAAACGCATCACTCTACATTGTCTTCTACTTTCAAAGTATGGCTAGTTGTCAATGCACACTCCTTAATAATGTAACACACTAACAACAATATAGACGCAGACTTAGAATTTTCACCCACTATTTAAGAAAAATGAGCCTCTTGCAAAAAGTAAATGAATTTTAATTAAATAATATACAATTACTTTTGAGTAACATTTTGCTTGATTCACTGTGGCCACTGCAACACTGTGAACAAGACAACAGAGAACAACCACGACAGTCTACTGGCACCAGCTAGTGGGAGGAGCACGGCAGATCAACTGACCTTGAGCAAACAAGAAGTTCTGTGCCCGTTTTATTGTATTTATATTGGCCTAAACTAACCAATTAGTACATGCCCAAAGAAGAGCTTTGAAGATTATCTAGAAACAAAAACCCTTAATGTTACCTAAATTTAAGATTTACATAAACTAAGGTAAAGAAAATATTGTTAAATGGTTAAGTAACCTTAAGTTACTGATCTGAAATAGCATTAATCACTCCAACTTCCTAATTTCACCTTTAGAAATACACAATATAATCATTCACTCAATAGAAATATTGTGAAATTTAAATTGTTTCCAATCATTTACAGTCACACTTACAAAACTCATGATTTTGTCATTGTTTTTACAAATCAAATATGTGTAGAAACCCGAACTAGAAGTTATCTTTATGGCAAATAACATCCAAATTGCAATAAACTAAGTCAGCAAACACTATATCACAATGTAGGCTACATATGTTTAATTGAAAGGGAAAAAAATGAAATAAAATAAATAAATAAATACAAAAAATGTTTATCCAAAAATCATAAAGTCACTGCATGAAGTTTCACATGATGAACAAAATTAAATTATCTCCAAAAATGATATAACACTTTGCCACACATATATTCTGAGTGACCAAAAGTATCCGGACACCCTCCTGAAAATGGCAGTCAATACGGTGTTGGTCCACCCTTAGCATTGATGACAGCCTGCACTCTCGCAGGCATACTTACAGCCAAGTAGCAGAAGGTTTCCTAGGGAATGGCCAACCATTCCTCTCAGAAAGCCAAAATTAGAACAAGCATCAATGTGGGTCAGTGTGTTCTAGCACAAAGTCAGTGTTTTAAAACATCCCAGGGACCTTCTATAGGATTCATGTCAGGACTCTGCGCAGGCGGGTCTATTAGTGGAACGTTGTTGCTATCAAACAACTCTCTCACAGGTCCTGCAGTATAAACGGGTGCTCGGTCATGATGAAAGACACAATAGATATCCCCGAGCTGGTCTTTGACGGTAGGCAACATGAAAGCGGTTAACAATCAACAAACTTGTGCCTTGACAGTGCCATGTAAAACAATGAGGGGGCCAAGCACCCTCAGGAGAAATATGACCACACTATCACCCCACAACCCCCAAATTTCACAGTTGGCACTATACCGGATGGTAGATTTCCACCAGGCATTCGCCACACACCCATATCCTACCATTAGATTGCTACATTGTATACAGTAATTATCACTCCATACAATGGTTTTCCAATGTTCTATTGTCTAGCTTGATGCAACTTACACCAAGCAAGACAGCGTTTGGCATTTGCCTATGTGACGTGTGGCTTATGGGGAGCTGCTCAGCCATAGAAACAAAGTTTCCACACCTTACGCTAAACAGACATGGTACTTCTTGGAGTAGATACTGATAAAGGCTGGAATTCATGTGTGATGGCGAAGACTTATTGAAAATTACCCTGTCCGACGCTCTTCAACACTTGACAGTCTCTGGTGGTTAAGATGAGACACCATGTTTTCCACGCAGCCAATGGCAGTACTCACTCACCCACACATTTCATGGGGTGTCCAGATACTTTTAATCATGTAGTGTATTTTTTAAACGTTGATATCAAAAGTTCTCCATTTACCACAAAGAAATTATAATTGTAAAACTGTATGCAACAATGTATTCATAAGACTGTTATAATTAGATTTATAAATATAAAATTGTTGCCTTAAATATTAAACAATAAATATAAACCAGTTATATAGCTGCAATGTGGTCCAAGGCAGTAATAACATGATAGTGATATTTTCCCAGTACTTGGGAGGATAAAGTAGACACAAAGGTCAACTTCAATAATTTAAATTGAGTGATAGTTTTTATTAACACCCCTCGACTGTGTCACTGAGGAATTATAATATTGTCCTGTATTTTACTTTTTACGTACAGGATGGTAAAGTGATGCCTCAGTAATAAGCCCGGTTTATTTTATTCTTAATTCTATACGTTTCTTTTATTTGGATTGTTATACATTTATCAAATATATTTTGTAATTAGCATGTGTTATTAATGACTTATCGATGACAATGTTTTTATTTCTTTAACAAAAATTTACACTGAACGCCTTTAGTAACAAGTTTGAACCACAATTTTTTGGCATTGTTAAAAAAAAGTGCATTGCAATTACTTATTTGTAGAGACTTGAAATTTGCATTATTACAGTATTTAAAAACACACTCTACTGCATGTTACTGTGTATTTGTCCGACTTCGGTCATTGGCCAGAAAAATGTTTGGCATGCCACTGTAAAATTTTGAACCAGTGATATTAGTTCAGGGGTGAAGTGATCAATCTGTTTTAAGGTGATCCAGAATAACGGTAACGATGATTAAAGTGTGGCTGCCTATGAAACCACAGATAATGCTCACTTGTTTATAAGGCAATGGATTCTATCCTGCCACTGAAAGATAACACAAATTTTGCACGTCTATACTTATTTGTGATTAAAATTAATATCTTAGACAAACTGGATACAAAAACATCTGAAAACAAGGAAATATCAGTATTGCATTGGGAGGTGTTCTTATACATTTCAATTATTAAGGTGAGTCTATTAATACATTTACTGTACATATTAATTTAATAAGCTAAACATATCTTTAAGTAGAACTACACTGAACCTTGAAATTAAACATTTGTTCATAAGAGAGGTTTGGTTTCCAAATTCCCCTCCCTCCTACCTTCTTATGAAAAGTCGTTACTATGGCACTAAGTATATTAGTACACAGTCACGCCTGACTTCGAAACTCAGTTTGGAAATTACAGCAATGTAAAAATAGAAAAAATTGCATACTTAAAAAGAGGTAACATGAACTGCAGACCCAGTACAAGGAACTTCGCGATCATCATCCAACACACACAGCTATACACACACAACAATAAATGTCGTGAACTATGGATGAAGCACAGCGAGAACTTCCATTTCCTATGACTCACATACAAGTGTCCCACACATGTAGACTACGAAGGGGAGCAAGGCATCATTCCATCTGCCTCTCCTCCCTCCAACCTGTAGTAAACATAATGTTGCTCAGAGAAGAGAAGATCCTCCCCACCCCCATCCAAATGAACTTTAATATCTTGTCAGGAGGCCTTACTACTCGCTTCTTCCTCCACTGCATCTTTGTTATCCTAATTGTACATATGATTCTATATTTAATTTTTATCCAGTCTTGTTTCGTTCTGACCCAAGGATCTCTGTGGGATTTCCAACCTTCCAACCCTAGTCAGTCCACCCTTGTGTGGGATCTTGTGTACATATGTGCTCTATCATTATGTGTTCAATAGTTTTAAGAATTCATCAGTTGACGCACACCTTGAAATCTATGGTTTTACGTTATTCTTGGGCCTATAATTCCAACTAGACAGGATATAGCGCTATAAAAATATTATAAATAACATTTAGAACCTACAACTAAAATGTTTATATAGTGGCAATACAGTAAGGATACCCAATCATTAAAAAAAATTTTTTTGCAAGCGCCAGGCTGTGCGAGTCATCAGGCAAGAGGATAAAGCCAGTAGATAGAGCTATAATCAGTCCTATGACAATGGTTATGGTTATTGTAATGCATGGCTATAGCAAGCGCCACTGAGTAGAGAGTATTCAACTTTTACGCTTATGCTGGAGTCACAATACCCCAACAAACCCAACATGACAGCCCACACACTAAGAAATCTGAGAAGCAGCCAATGAAAAGCAAGGTCACTGTACGTCAGTCCAACAAAACCACAGCCTTGACAGCCCAAAAATACAGATTCTATCTCTATTAGGGACGGGCAGATTAGAACAATAAGATATTCCGAAACATAGCTCACACAGCTGAATGTTTCGGTACTGAGTGATAACACACAGGGCTCCGCGACTCGCTCAACAGAACACTACTTGATTAAGATATGTCCATTTTCCACGACAGACTTTTTAGGGGAGTAAAACTATGCAGTACAAGGTAATGTCAGGTCTGCACCCAAACACATTCGGTTGAGACTAACAAATGTTAAAATATTTTATACTCTTAGAAATTAAGTGTCAAATAATGAAGAAATTGCAATATTTCTGCATTTATTTTTATACCTACAGCATAAAAAAAATGTTAATTGAATCTAAAAAAAGTTATGAAATATTCATGAATTTTCAATTGAAATATGATTGTTAAGGCAGTAAAACATAATTAATTCAAAATAATCACAAAATAAATAAGTATACTTCACAGCTCTGAAGAGCATTAGTAAATTGCATTTTACTCTCAGGAGTCTACATGTTTTCATGTAGTGAATATTTGAATAGTAATAAAACACAGAATGGAACATATAATAAAATAATGTATAATTGTGATGGAATTACCATTACTTGGTAATATTTTAGGGTCATTTTGTTGAGGTTGGCAACAACCTGTTGTGATGATGTTTTGCTACCTTTTTATTTGTTAAATTTTATATGCCGGACAATTGTATTCCACTATATCATTTATTCTTTGCTGTGTATATTTGGTATAGTATTTTAGTACAATTTAAATATATTTTTATATACACATATATTACTCATGACATACATATTTATTTATGTATTATTTTGAATAACGCTCGCAGTGCTCCTTTTGTAAAAACTTATCGCCACTTGGCACGCTGCATGTGGGTGTGCGCGATGTCAATTGTGTGACGCGAGCAGTACGTTATGCGCCTGGGTTGGGCACAGGCAGTCGAGACTCAGGTTGAGTGAGTTAAAGGGCTGTTCGGCAGGCAGCTCGCATTGCAAGCGGCAGTATGTACGTTTGATGGGTGAAATGTGGTGTGCTTGGTATTTAGTGTGAATGATATTAAGGAACGAGTTCAGGACAATGTATTAAACTTGTTAGAAAATTATTACGATTTTAATTGTAGCAGTCGCCGCTATTGTTCGCAGCAGCAAACGTAATTTCACTCGCAGGACTGTGATTAATTGAAAGAATAATTGAATGCTGGAGTTATGCACATCACGAAAATTATCAGTGGTGTACTGTTCATTTCAACAACCACTGAAAAAGCTAATAATTTTATGTAAAACACTGATAAAACAAATTCTATAATTTTCTTTGTGCCAATATTGCTGGTAATACAGTAAAATTATTATGTATGTACCGTACCTAGATGTCATGTTATCTTGGAAATGTCATTTAGATTTTATCTGTAGAGGGTTAAATGATATTATATATTTAATTAAGCATTTAAGGAATTATGTGAATAGTTATATTTTTAAAACGATTATGTTCATGTTGCTTTATTTCTCAGTAGACATTCATATGGTATACTACTCCGGGGTAGTGCCCATGACATAAATAGGGTTTCATTGTTACAGAAAAGGTTTTGAGAATTATAACCACTTCTGCTGTTAATGAGCACTGAAAACATATTTTCACTCAAGAGAGAATTTTTATGTTACAAATATTGACAGTTGGACTTAATTACAACATCCATTTCCCATAATACTACAAACAAAAACTTGATTCACTGGGAATACACTCTATTAGCTCACTTAATGTTTGTATTTTAATGTTGGTATATAAATTTTTAACAAGCTTCACTTACCGTTTACACTGTTAGTAACAAAAAGTTTGAAAAGCCTATAAATGGTTGGCTTTTAGAACAGTCTTTTTATAATATTAGCAAGATTTTGTAATGATTTTAGTTCAGTTTTTTTGCTTGGTCATCTTGTTACATTGTATACATTATAAAAAGTGGACAGAATAAACAAGTACCTACTAACAGGGTGGTACTCGTAGATAGATACACAAAAACCAAATTCTTGGTCTTCAAATGACTCCCTAACCAAAATGCCCCAGGGTATCTCATCCTTGGAAAAACCCTCGTTGTAGCTTTTGTGCTACATACTAATCTTCCACATCCTTCAACACCAGACTCACCTATCAAGACTTATCCTATCCAGGGCAGCTACAACTATGCAACAGAAAATTGTATCTACCAGCTACAGTGTGCTCTCTGTAATACGTAATACATTGGCCTTACTACCAACACACTCTGAGAATGAAAGGCCATAGAGTGACCACCACACAACCATACTGGGGCAAATGTACATTTGCAGGAGAAGCCAGTTGCAGTACAGACAGCATCTCGCAACCACAACTTTGACTCGTTAAACAACCAGAGTGGTGAGGGCAATACAACATTGTAATAATAGTGCAAAACTGTGAAACTGGGAATTGGCCCACAAATACATCACCAAATACAGAGAGACACCTGACTTAAACGTATGATAACCCCACCACCCCATTTCAAATTTCTCGCTGCACCCTAGTTCGTCTCCTGGCCACTAGATTCACTGTCTGCCAATCACTGTTAACCAGACTGCAGTGTGCAACCATTAGTTACCTAATGAAGCTGTCCTAGCTGTGAAACACTGAGCGACCACACATCTGTGTAGAAAATGTGTTTGTCTGACTTTAGTTTGTTGTGTGCGTCTATCTTAGAATACTGCCCTGTGGGTACATGTGCACTGTCTACTTGTTACGATGTAATCAGTAGTCTGGCATCCCATTCCCACTATATCTCATTGTTATATTTATGTTCTACCTGTTTTTGCATGTTTATTTAATTTGATAATTTTTATGCATTTATTTATTTCATTGTTTATATTGTAACTGAACAATTTCTATTACCTCATTTGGTCTAATGACTGATCAACAAATACAAAAAAAAAATTTCTAGTACAAGAAGTTTCACATATAAATTGGCCATCTTGGTAAAAGCACTTTTCATGACTTTTAACATTCCCGTTGCTGGCTTAGCAACTTAGCTTAAAATGCTCAAAGATTACTATGTTGACAGTCAGCCACACAAACAACACCAAGTAAGTCACGTGAAATACTGGTTGTGGATTTTGCAATCTGAAATACAGGTTTTAACTTTTTTATACTATCCATGTTATTTGCACCCTTTAGATTGTAAGTGGGGCCAATTGGGATTTTTAAGCCTAGTCTACAATATCAGATGCAAGTCACAAGAGGAGTCTCAGGGCGGTTCGCAGAGTCATACAACTTGGATAGAATTTAAGTTCTGCGTTTACGACTGCTACAACTGTTTAATCAGTATCAATAAGACTGCAAATAAGAGATGATAGTAAAAACCACACAAAAATATTTGTTTGGGCCATGGGTCCATTTAAACTAGTTTAAATTTCCCGCCACATTGTGGCAACACTGTCGATGGTGGCACCATCGGCCTGAAGTGGCACTGCCAGAATCTACAAGACCAGTTCAGCTTTGTTTTCGTGTCTGTAAGTCACAACTCAAAATGGTTTTCATTAAAATACAATCCACATTGTTCTTGAGTTCAAACATTTGGTCCTTTCGGCTCGGATATGTACCAGTGAGTGTATTCTATATTTGTTTTGTTCGTTGTGGGCTCGTACACCTGTTGTGATTTCGCTTTGCATAGCGAGCACGTGCGTGACGGAAAAGTGAGGTTATTGGCAGCGAACTTTACAACTCACACTCGGGTTGTATAGTATGACAAACAGCGAACATTAGCTAAGTTTGTTGGTTTGGGATATTGTGTTTGTGTGCACATGAAGGTCGTTTTCTTTGTTCATTGCGTGCATTACTTGGCTTCGACAGCTCTTGTGTTCTGGATTAGGTTATGTTTTTTATTCTTTTCTATTTTTTCGTATTTCACTCTTAACATGAATGATACGTATATTCTAATCACTTGATGTCATTGACCTTTTACAGTTAGAAGATTGGTGCCACTATCAGGTGTTTTTGTTAGGTTATGTATTTTTCCAGCCAGGTGTTTTCATCTCTCTCTCTTTGTGCTGCACTATGCACATGAACACGCAACTCTTGTGTTGCGATACGTAGTTTGTGGACGATACATTATAGCCCATTGCAGCAACATTAATCATGGGCAATGCTCAAGCAACAATACTGCATCTACGATTGGCCGAAGGGCGCATCAAGCGCACGCTTGGCCTTTCCAAGTATGTTGGTACAGATCCCTCCAAAAGAACCTTTTCCATGCAACCATGCGTGATTTGCCTGAAATAAAATGTAACTTTTAATCAGATTACATTACTGTAGAAATGGCAACCGAACAACTAACAGGCTTCGATTAAGATGCGCATGCTGAACTTCGAAGATCAATACTACAATGTTATGGCAATGGTAGAATCTCTTGAGAGCAAGTCGGAGGCAGCACAGGCAGTAGCTACCAGCACAAGGAAGGTAAATGTATCACTTCCCAAGATCTCCTTGCCACAGTTCAGTGGACTGGGTGAACTTCTCAAGCTTGTTCAGTGCTCTTGTTGGTGATCACCCCGACCTAACCCCAGTCAAAAGGTTGTCCTATTTAAAGTTGTTCCTTAATGGTGAACCATTAAGTATGATTCAGGCATTACCTATGTCAGGTGAAAATTTTGACGTTGCATGGAGGTTGTTATCCGAGCGATATTCAAACAAAATATTAATTGTTTCTTTACATGTGAAAGCTCTGCTGGAAACACCCACAGTATCCTCTGAATTGCCCACCTCACTACGACAGATGCTGACAGTTGTAACAGAGAATGTGGCAGCACTGGAAGCACTGAAGGTTCCTGTGCAGCATTCGGACTTAATTTTACTGCCCAACCTTTGCAGGAAACTGGATGTCCCCCCACTTCAAAGACAGTGGGAGATGGACTTGACAGACACTGAGCTCCCCACTTGCAAGTCCTTTGTGCAGTTTTTAGAAAAACATTGCCATGCTATGGAAACAGTTGCATCAATATCTAGGCCAGCACCTTCAAAGATCAAACCTGTGCAGGTTTCAGCAGGTCGTAAACTGGTTAAAGGTTACCATTCATCCAGTGTCTTTATGGTGAAACCTACCCCATCTTGCAGCTTGTGCAACACAGCACATTTGATGTACAAATGACCCCACTTTCACCAGACGCCACACAAGGAACATTTGCACTCGTCAAGGAACTTAAACTATGGTTGAACTGTTTGCAGCCCTCGCACCAGTGCAGAAACTGCCCCTCAGAAGTCTCGTGTCATCACTGCAAGTCACGGCATCACTCCCTGCTGTAATTCCCGGAACCATCCACTCAAGAGGATGTCTCAGTTGGATCAGGGCAATCCGTATATGTGCTAGATAGCATGTGGTGATACAAGTTCAACTGTGACTGTGTGCTCCTCATTTTCGAAGACACCCAGCAGTGCAGTGGTTGTGCTGTCAACTGCTGTAATTGATGTACAAGATGTGTCAGGGGCATTCCAACCCATCAGAGTGTTATTGGATGCCGGTAGTCAAGCCAATTTCATCTCTGAAAGTTGCTTATCTCGCTTGGGTATTCCTCGTAGGAAGAAAACTCGGCCATTTCAGGGGCTCTCTCAAGCACCACTTAACATTGCTCGTGGTGTGGTATCTTGTGTGCTAAAGCACTGTGGACAGACAGGGACAGTATTTCTAATAGATGCTTTAGTGTTACCTCGCATAACAGGACACCTCCCATCCGCACCAGCCTTTGAGACTCCAGGGTCAATTGACATGCTGCTAGGTGCAGAGCTTTTTCCCTACTTATTGAAAGGAAGCAAGTGTGAAGGACCGCCTGGTACTCCAGTAGCTCTCGACGCACACTTTGGCTGAATCATGATGGGAAAGGTCGACAGCAGTTTACCTCATTTGCAATCATCACGTATTTCCTTATTCTTTGTCACTTCCAGTTTGTTAAGCCCATCACTGGACGCTATGGTGGAATGAAATTGGAAACTGGAAGAACTGCCTCCTGATAAACCAACACCACCACCTTCAAGAGCCCAGACCCTGACCTAGGCAACTCCTACTCCACAGAACATTGTCATTTCCATTCACTCGAGCGTCGTTTTAAACGCCAGCCAGATCTCAAGGCTTGTTATGTTTCATTTATGCACGATTATATTAACTCAGGTCATATGAGTTGTATTGACCATTCAGATGTGAATTCCTGTTGCTCCTATTATATCCCACATCACTGTGTGCACAAACTTGATAGTACCACCACCAAACTTTGTGTCGTGTTTGATGCATCTGCGAAAGCCAGTTCTGGTTTTTCTTTGAATTATGTATTGTTAACTGGTCCTAAGATTCAAAGGGACATAGTAGAAGTGTTGCTTCAGTTTTGAATTCCATTGATTGTATTTACAGTTGATATAAAACAAATGTACTGTCAAATTCTGGTCGCTGATGCACATAGAGATTACCAGTGCATTCTTTAGAGGGAGTCTGAAGATCAGCCTCTCGAAGTATACCATCTTAACACTGTTACATACGGTGTTAGCTCGGCCCCATTTCTCGCTCTCAGAGCTTTGCCTCAGATAGCAGAAGATGAGAAGGGAGTCTATGTGAGTGCTTCTAGTGTTTTGTTGTCTGACACTTATGTCGATGATGTAGTCACGGGAACCAACTATGTCACTTCTGCTGTGAATCTGAGATAGGAACTACAACAGTTGCTCTCGCGAGGTGGGTTCCAGCTCCACAAGTTCACAAGTAACTGCCCTGCTGTGCTAGAAGGCGTGTCCAGAGGATGTGCAACTCTCGGGTACGTACTACTCCTTTGATGAAGACCAATATTCCAAGGTTCTAGGGCTGCAATGGAACCCCAGCTCAGACACTTTAGGTTATGATATTCAGCAGAGACCCTGATTATGACAAAACGTGGAATTCTTTCGGACATAGCTCGGGTTTTTGATCCACTGGGATGGTTGTCACCTTTGACACTCTTAGTCAAACATTTGATACAACAGCTGTGGCTGGCAAGTATTGACTGAGACTGCCCGTCTCCTCCCGACATCATTGTGAAGTGGGAAACCATTCTAAATGAGTTGTCTTGCTGTTCCAAAATAACCATTCCTTGTTGTATCACCCTTAGCAGTGCAGACTCCACCTTTGAACTGCATGGTTTCTCCTACAGCTCAGAGAAGGGGTATGCAGTTATAATGTATCTTTGACAAGTGTCTTCCATGAGTGTGGTCACCAACCATTTGCTGCTTGCTAAATCTAAGGTGACTCCTCTCAAAACAGTAACACATCCTCGCCTTGAGCTCTGCGCTACTGTACTTTTGGCTCTGTGCTTGTACTTAGTGTTGGATAAGTACTCATCAATTTTTCCCCTGGAAGAGACATATGTTTGGACTGACTCTTCAGTGAGGAAAACCTTTGTCGAGAACAGAGTAAGTGAAATTCAGAGCTGCACCTCTGAAGATTGGTGGCATCATGTTCTGAGTGAACAGAATCCAGCAGATTGTGCTTCTCGTGGCCTTACTCCTGCCCAGCTTGTCGCACATCTCCTCTGGTGGTCAGGACCTGCCTGGCTCTGTGAAGATAAGAAGCATTGGCCACAGAGTACACTTCATGATTTTAGCCCCACCTGCAATGAAGAGCGTCGAACTATTGTGCTGCAGGCCACCTTGACACAGTCACAATTCCTAGACTTAATGGAAAGACAGTCAAAATTAAATAACGTAAAATGAATAGTCGCACTGTGTTGCAGATCTGAACAGGCAGTTGGTGCAGGTGGGTTACCTACCACAGGTCCAGTTCAGTTGGATGAGATACAAAGGGTCCTGAATATCCTAATCAAGATCTCGCACACAGAATTTGCTGAAGAGTTTGCCGTATTGCCAGGCACCAATTTTGTTCTCAATTCATCCAGATGCTGGCTCCTTTTGTAGACTCTGAAGGTATCCTCAGGGTAGGTGGTCAACTGCAAAGGGCTGAATTGCAATTCAAAGAGAAACACCCAATACTTTTCCCAAAAAATTATCGTCTTGCAGTGCTGCAGATTGATCAGCTTCATTTAATGTTTTTTCACCCAGGGTCCCAGATGCTGCAGTCACTGCTCCAAAGAGAATTTTGGGTGCTTGACACCAGGAATCTCATTCGCAGCCGCCTTCATAAATGTATACACTGCTTTCGAACCCATCCCAAACCCCTCACATCAATCATGGGATGTCTTCCAGCTGAAAGGGTGCGCCAGGCTAAGCCATTTATGAAAACTGGAATCTATTATAGAGGTCCCATCTCCATCACCATGGCTAGACTTTGAAAGCCTCATATGCTGCAGGCATACATATGCCTGTTTGTGTGTTTTGCAACAAAGGCCATACATCTAGAGCTTGTTTCAGATTTATCAACAGAGTCATTTCTGGCAGCCTTTAGGAGCTTCGTCGCTCGACGTGGACAATGAGCACTGATTTGGCCCAGATTGAGGCAACACTCAATTCAAGACATCTGTGCCCATTGTCGAGTGACCATAATGACTTCTCTGTACTAACTCCCAGTCACTTTCTTACAATGGGTCCAGCACAGATATTGCCTGAACTGGACATGTCAATTCTAGTCAACAGGTTGACTAGGTGGTCACTCCTACACCAGATCCATCAGTCGTTTTGGTAGCGGTGGCATGTGAAGTATCTCCATCATCTTCGGCCCCAGGTTAAGTGTACCAGTGGAGAAGACAACATAGCTGAAGGCAGCTTGGTTTTGGTAAAAGACAAAAACGTGCCCCCCTTGCGATGGAAGCTTGGTAGACTAGTAAAGATCCACCCTGGGGCAGACGGTGTTGGGCGCATCACTGAGGTTCATACCCAGCACCAGGCCAGCTGTTCATTGTGTCCTCTTCCTCTCAACTAGTGCAAGACTAAGAAATCCATCTGTGTATATAGAACCTGTTTGTGTAAATATGGATTGTTGTGTTTTATATTCTTTGTATACTGTTAACAGGACTAATTAGTGTTGAAGTGTGGACCCCTCAAGGCGGGCGGGAATGTTTGGGGCATGGGTCTGTTTGAACTAGTTTAAATTTCCCGCCACATTGTGGCAACACTATCGATGGTGGCGCCATCGGCCTGGAGCAGCGCTGCCAGAATCTACAAGACCAGTTCAGCTTTGTTTTTGTGTCAGTAAGTCACAACTTGAAAGGTTTTTCGTTAAAATACAGTTCACATTGTTCTCGAGCGCAAATAATTTTTGTTCGTTAATGAGAATACATTGAAATACACTAAGCACAGCCTTGTTTTATTCGTGACAAACTGACGGGTTTGTGTGGCATTATAACACATACAAACACAATGAAATGTGTATACTGAGTACAAGACTTGTAAAAAATGATCAAACAGAATGTAGCCTCAAAAATACACAGAGTTACCAAAGTTTACCGCTAAGAGCTATACTAAACCTTATTGCAAGCACTACAAGGCCTAATGTATTTATTAAATTAAAATCTCTAAACCAAATCAAATACTACAAAAAGAAAATATTGCAACATGTACTAGTAAGATGTTTATTACCCTTGGAGTGTTTTTCTATATCCACTTTGCCTGCGGCACTCACAGCTAAATCGCACATGCATGCTTTGCAATATGCATAGCCCTCACCATTCATACTCTTAGAAAGCCACCCACTAAAATCAGGAATTGTTTCCCAATTAACACAATACTTGTGAAGGTATTTTTGCTTCTTTGCAGGCACTGAACTGTCACCGCTGGAACAACCTGATTTAGCATCACTCGCCATTGAAAAATAAATTTTTTTAATAAATTGTATAATTAGGAACAGTTTGGCAGAGTACTTCAATACTAAGCATAATCACACAATACACTGCTTCAACTGAACTGTTGTATGAAAAGGAACTGGTATGTTAAGGTAATTTCCCTCAAAAGAATGTGAAATATGTATACAATGGGTCTTCCCCTTCAGTAACGCCAGTACTCATTACTGAAAAATATCTCGTGTACGATAAAAATTTATGAAAATAATTAATTTACTTGTATATTTTACATGTTACTAGGATGTAATAACAGAAAGTTGACATATTTACTTACCAATGTAAACCCATTAAGTTTATTAAAAAGTAAATATGCAAACATGATATTCTTGTTTTTTTATACACGTTAATTACACAACTACCAACCAAAGTAGCACTGCACTGTAAAATTACAACGATTTTGAATATTGTGTTGCCCATGCTAGAAAATTATTAAATTTAAAAAAATTGTAATATGAAGATCGAAAATTTCAGTAGATTTTACACTGTTTTCAGTATTTTAGTAGATTGCTATGGAATCCAGTAGATCTACGAAATTTTGGTAGATCTGGCAACACTGATAATGAAGTCACCTTCAACAGCGTCAGTGTTGTCAATTTAGATATTTAATAGTTAAATCTAGCTTTTTTAAGAAAGCAGTTGATATAAAATATTTCCTTTAGCTTTCAGATATATTTTTAGCTATAAAATTATAAATTGACGCATGGATTTGCTTTTATATTCTTTTTTCTGTCCTTGCTGAAAAACACATACACTATCCAGTTCTGATTTCCACGAAAATGCCGAAGCTCAATATGACATTCATATTCCCACCCCTCCCACTTATTTATGTGCTGTAATCAGCTATATGCAAAAAAAAAATTAGGCTGATAAGTAAAAAGGTTGTACATTTACATACACTCGCAGTTAGGCTACCGCCCGGTGGCGAGCTCTCTCAACTCTCCTTCACCCAACCAACTCCTTTTCCACTCCCTTCCTGAATTTACCAACCCCTCTCACAGATACCAATTCCTCCCTCCTCAACACATTCCACTCCCTCACAGACCTCACAAGCATAGACTGCCTACCCCGCTCCGTTCTCCTCCACACCCTCTGAAGCTTCTCACTGTTGTTTCCTCTTCCTCTAAACACCCCCTTACTTAGCTTGCAGTGTAGCCCTCACCATCCCCCCTCTTCATTCACCACCCTGTACATTCTGACTAACCGTTCAACTTTCCTCCTGTCCTTCAATGAGCTCCACCCCATTTCTTTCATCATCACTGATGGCCTATAGTTCCCTTCTTCCTCATCATCCTGCCCTTGCCTTCTCCACCTACCCTTCACCCATCTTTGCTGCCTTTCTCTACACCTTTTCCAGTTCAAGCACCTCCACATACGTGTCCCATACTGCTGCAGCATATTCAAACATTGGCCGTACCATTGTGCCATATGCCTTCTTCACCTTACAGATGACTCCATTCAGCACCCTTCCCACCATACCCAGAGCGCTTCTTCCCTTTGCTACCACCCTCTCTACCTGTTTTTTCCACCTGAGGTCTCCCTGCAGTACTATCCCTAGATACTTATATTCTCCTGCTTCTTCTATCTCTTGTCCCTCCCATCTGTACATGTCCCTGCTTATCATCTTCTTCCTTGTGAACCTCACTACCTTAGTTTTTCTTACATTTATCTTCATTTTATTTTTCTGGTCCACAACCATATCTTATCAATGTCCGCCTGCAAATTCCTGCCCCCCTCTCCCACCTCAGCATATACAACACAATCGTCTGCAAACAATCTTATTTTTCCCCTAATCCCCAAACCCATGTCATTTACCATTATGGTAAATAACAAAGGACCCACGACTCTTCCCTGTGGTAGCCCTGACGTAACCTCCTCTTCCTCCAATATTGCCTCCCCCACTTTCACCCTCTGCCTTCGCCCCCTGAGGAGGTCACCTATCCATTCCACTACCCTCCTGGCTGGTATCAGCGCCTCCACTTTCCTCATCAAGGTCCCATGGGGCACCTTATTAAATGCCTTCTCAAAATCTATGAAGCAGGCATCTACCTGCTTCCCCTCATCAATTACGTGCACCAGATCCTCTAATAACCCAGCGAGCTGAGTCTCACATGAGTAACCCCTCCCGAAACCATGCTGGGACTCCTCCAACCAATTCCTATTGTTCATAACCCTCACCACATACTGCACCACCAGACTCTCAATTACTTTTCCTGTACCTGATGTGAGGCTCACCGGTCTGTAAATTATGACTAATAGGAGAATCGAACCCGCGCCTTGAGTACTTGTCGTACTCTACTGCCTGAAATCCTAACACCCTATCAACAAGTTATAGAGGTATTCCTCATTTCAGCTTTCGGAAATGTATAGGGTTACAAAGCAGCTTTGAAGATTAGATTACCTGATTTTCCGACAAGAAAGAGTATCTGCTCTCCTGTGCTGATTAGGAAAACAGAACATGAAAGTATTTGTTTTGTCATACTCTTCATTTCAAATATTTTATTGCTACTTTGTGCTTTCCTCCAGTGTTACTTGGAGCGCGGACAAAATCATTTTGCAAACGTGTGTATTTTAAACTATGCAATTTTGAGCTATATTTTTATCGCAGGATTTAGTGGTGCAGTCACTGAGTTGGAAAAGGAAACGAGTTAGTCTGCGAAGATCCATGATGCAAAATATGCTCATAGGCAACAGTCGGGTTTACATGACTGAGTAGCAATTTAGACACAAATTAGGTATATATTATACATGTATATGGGTGTGTGGTGTGTCCGCAGTTGTTTTAGCTAATAAGCATACAATTACTATACAATTTGTACTGCTTGTTAAAGGCTGTTTACGGGTGAGGACATTTGAAAACCCTCTCATTTGGAATAATAGTCAATAAATATGTTTTATTTTATTCTTAGACATTAAGTTCCGAGTGCTGTGAAATACACACACCATGTTCACAACTTAGATGGCAATATTTATTTTAAAATATGATTAGAGGATAGAAAAGGCTGGAAGAAAAAACTACGGCCTCAAGAGCTCACTTTACTGTGAACAACCTATAAATAATATTATTTAGTACTAGAATCTGTATTATTTATTAGCTTATTTTTTAGCCTGTTTTGTAACTTTGTTTAGCTTTTTTTTGTTTTACTTTGACAGCCATTTCGCTTTACTGCACGATAGTGAGTTGGCAACACTGAACAGCGTATTGTAAACAGGGCTTTATGCGAGTTTGCAACACGCATTAATGACTGTGATGCAGTTTATTTTCCATGTAAAAAACGTTTTTGTAACATCCCGTAACCAAAAAAGTTCGTAACTAAAACTACGACTCACCTTAACAAATATTTCCTCAAAATGCGGCTCCAATTTCTCACAACATCCAATCACCGGATCCATTTTCATACACTTGAAAAAAATATAAACATAACAAACAATAATTTCTTGCGGATTTCACTACATTGGTAAATTTTACTCTAAAAATAATTTTTATTTAATTTTCCTGCTTTTTCTTTGGACAATGCGAAATATACGCAGTGAAGAAATGCCGATACCAATGAATAGGCGCATCGTCGCACCAATTATGTCATTCTACTTCCGGCTAATCTCACGTATAACCTGCGCGAGGAAAATGGGCAAATGCTACATGCGCTGACGATACAGAGGCGGCAAAATGCCAGAAACCAGCGTATTTGGAGGTTACCATCGTTGGTAACTAAGAGCAAGTTTGTTGGTTTTAGGATACGTGTGCAGCGTTGATTGTACTGAATGATTCCGCAACTAAATTATATAATGCTAATGACGAACAAACATGTTTTGGTGAAGTAAACCTGAAAGGATTTCCATAGGAAAACACGTTTCTAAGAGGTTGCGAATTTAACTAACAGTAAGTTTGCATGTTTCCTAAACTGTTACTATAATTATTGAAATGCAGGTGGCCAAAAAAAAGTCGCACTTTAAACACTTTTGTGATGTATAAATAATATTTTTTTCTTTGCTTATATTGTGAATTCTACGAGTGAATGGTTAACTACTGCCAAAGCATGTGTGTGTACGTGTGCGTTATGTATGTATGTTTATATTGCTGCATCTGTACGAATACGAACGACGTATATATCGCGTTTAGTTTTTCCAGGTCAAAATTATTGAAGTTACAATAATTTTAATGTTATTTCATTACGAGCAGAATTTTCTATTGCTCCACCAAAACAAATCCGTCTCATGAAATACATGAATCTAAAGCCCCCCCCCCCTCCCCTCAACACTCTCACACCTTTTATCAAACAGTGTTTCCTTTACTCCATTGAAATAAACTAAACCGAACCCAAGCAAACGTAAGTAGGATAAAATAAAGCAGGTTGGAATGCCAACCTGTGACACGTTAATCTGCTGTGTGTACGTCTTTGAGATTAATGTGTACTCTTGGTGGCTGTTAAATATTTAATATTTGATTCATTTTTATTATATATATAAACACACACACACTCGCAATTAGGCTACCACCTGGTGACAAGCTCTCTCACCTCTCCTTCACCCAACCAACTCTTTTTTAACTCCCTTCCTGAACTTACCAACCCCTCTCACAAATACCATTTCCTCCCTCACAGACCTCACAAGCATGGACTGCCCTACCTCGCTCCGTTCTCCTCCACACCCTCTGAAGCTTCACACTGTTGTTTCCTCTTCCTCTAAACACCCCCTTACTTAGCTTGCAGTGTAGCCCTCCCCATCCTCCCTCTTCATTCACCATCCTGTACATCCTGACTAACCGTTCAACTTTCCTCCTGTCCATCAATGAGCTCCACCCCATTTCTTTCATCATCACTGATGACCTATAGTTCCCTTCTTCCTCACAATTTTGCCGCTGCCTTCTTCACCTAACCTTCACCCATCTTGCTGCCTTTCTCTGCACCTTTTCTAGTTCAGGCACCTCCACCTCCACATACGGGTCCCATACTGCTGCAGCATATTCTAACATTGGCCGTACCATTGTGCCATACGCCCTCTCCTTCACCTCACAGCTGACTCCCTTCAGCACCCTTCCCAGCATACCCAGAGCATTTCTTCTCTTTGCAACCACCCTCTCTACCTGTTTTTCCATCTGAGGTCTCCCTGCAGTACAATCCCTAGATACTTATATTCTGCTACTTATTCTATATCTTGTCCCTCCCATCTATCATATGAATCATATCATATAAATGTCCGCCTGCAAATTTCCGCCCCCCTCTCCCACTTCAGTATACACAACACAATTGTCTGCAAACAATCTTATTTTTCCCTAATTCCCAAACCCTTGTAATTTACCGTTATGGTAAATAACAAAGGACCCACGACTCTTCCCTGTGGTAGCCCTGACGTAACCTCCCCTTCCTCCGATACTGCCTCCCCCACTTTCACCCTCTGCCTTCGCCCCCTGAGGAAGTCACCTATCCATTCCACTACCCTCCTGTTCGGTATCAGCAGCTCCATTTTCCTCATCAATGTCCCATGGGGCACCTTATTAAATGCCTTCTCAAAATCTATGAAGCAGGCATCCACCTGCTTCCCCTCGTCAACTGCCTGCACCAGATCCTCTAATAACCCAGCGAGCTTAGTCTCACAGTAGTATCCCCTCCTGAAACCATGCTGGGACTCCTCCAACCAATTCGTATTATTCATATCCCTCACCACATACTGCACCACCAGCCTTTCCATTACTTTTCCTGTGCGTGATGTGAGACTCGCCGATCTGTAACTGTCAGGCCTCCCCCTATCCTCTCCCTGCTTGTGTATAGGTACCACCATAGCATCCTTCCAATCTTGTGGTAACTTACCCTCTCCTAATGACTTTTTAAACAGCACATCTAAATATTTCACCAACTCCCTGCCACCAAAGTTTAGTGCTGTGTTTCCTATCCCATCTGGACTCCCTGCCTTCCTGCTCTTCAAACCCCTAATTACCTTTTCTATCTCCCACTCCCATATCTTAAACTTATTAAACACCCCTCGAACCCTGTTTGCCCCCTTATTCCAGTCCTCCTTTGCCTCAAACACTGACAAGTACTGTCCTTGCAGCATCTCCGATTTTTCTTGGTAATTTGTCGCATGCCTACCATCCCTTCCTGTTAGCAGAGGGATCACTTCCTCTCCTCCCCTTAACCTCCTAACATACTTAAACAATTTCCCCCATTCCTTACCTTTTCCTTCCACCATGTTCCCCAGAAATACGTTCTTTGCCTGTTGATCTTCCTTTCAAGCTCCCTACCCATTTGTTTCATCATTTCTTTAGATCTTATCATCCTTTCATTTCTCCACTTGGCATGTAATTTTCTGCATTTACTCATTTTCAAAATCTCCTGTCTTGCCCCGTTTACATATAAGAGTATTGTAAACAACTTATACTGTCAGATTGCATGACAGGATCATGGATTTACCATCACCGTATATGTAAATGTCTTGCAATTCGTTAAACAAAACACTCAAATAACGTGCCGAAAATAGAGCATGGATGTTGTTCCAATCCCTAGCCCACAATTAAACGCACGAAGTAATGGAACAACAACTACCGGCTATGCAGTTGGTCGCATCAGTGATGGGGACGGAACACTGCCTTATGTATTTCAGATGTGTTCAGAAATGTCGTTTTGAACTAAAACACGAAATATAATCGTTTATGATTCGCTCACAATAGGTAGCGCTAGTTTAAATAAGATCGAGAGAATTATATATGGGGTTTTCAGGTTGTATAAAATATATAATATTTCTTTTTCTAGCAAGTTCAGCTATTTAAAAATTAATCTTAGTCAAAATATTTAAAAATGAAAGGTATTTAAGTAACATCTAGTGCTAAATATATCTTCTAACTATTCTAAAATTAAAATACGGTTTTAATAAAGATTTATATTAAAACAATGCGCGTCTTGGTTAGACGTTGAATCCAATATATTTGAAAAACTTCTGAAAGAGAGTGCGTTCTTATCTTACTGGTAATTATAGATGGATAAACAAGTAATGATAAAATTATCAATGTTCGGAATTCGGTAGCCCATTTCTCCCTAATCACGACTGGAATACTATCTCCTGGAACTATGTTAATAGGGATGTTGCCTTAACAAAACAGTATCGATACTGGTATCATATCAGTACCTGTACTTTTTTTTTTTTTGCCAGTCTTCTATTCTTGACAAAATATTTTTTTTAATTTATACATACTTGTTTGTATTTTTAATGATCCAATACCTAGATTGTTCACTCATTTCGAGGTCTCTTAAGAATTGGTATTTTTTAAATGCGAAAATGCCGTACAACTCGGCCCCTTACGTTCAGAAAGTGAGAATCACGAAATGTTGCTCTCTGGTCGGTGCCAATTACTCGTTGATAATGGACAGTAAATTAAATGTAAACGTACGATAGTAAAGATCGGTCCTTTGGCTTCATGCTTCGGACACAAACTTATCGTTCTGATGTGCCAATGAGAGCCATGCTTAAAACCTCTGATTTCGAGCGGTTTACTATGCTTTAAGCCCCTGCCACATTGTCAAATTTTCGTCTTCGTCTAAATTTGACATTAAAATTTGAAGACATTTTTAAGGCCCTGTCACACTGTCAAGTTTTTGCTTTCAACTATATTTGAATTGTTCTTTTTTTCTTTTTAAAGTTTCTTGGCGTCCTGTTTTATCGTGCACGATCATTATTGTCTGAGACCGTCAAACACCAAAAAAATCTTAGAACCCGTCCATTCGTCAAACAAATATGGCAGTGTTTATGGCATTTAGATAATGTCAAAACTGCATTATTTGACCAAAATTTACTGGAAACAGTTTGACGGGAAAATTTGACAGTGTGGCACTGGCAGGGGCTTAAGACCGATGTAGTGGCAAAATGGCTGTTCCGATCGGAGAAATGATGGTGTATGTTTGTGTTTAAAAAAAACGATCAGCTTAAACATAATCAAGAATTATAAATAATAAACACACATGGTGACTTTCTAACCAATAATAATTTTCTTTCTATATTACAAACGAAAATAGTTACAAATTACGAGTGAGTGAAGCGATTTGGGCGGGGAGGTCTTGAGAGCCGATGAGGGTGATTGAGGTATGGAGCAGCGCCGAAATGAAAGAGCAGGGGAAACGGAAGATCCCCGAGAAAACCCGCCGACCAACGGCATCGTCCAGCTCGATTCCCTTTCCCACACGCGAAAATCCAATGATCTGGATGGGGATTGAGCCCGGTCCACCATATTAGGAGGCGAGCAGGCTAACCGCCCGGCCACCGCGGCCCCAACAAATAACGAGTTAGGAGAAAAGGACACTAATGTTATTAAGAACACAAATAGTCCTCAACAAGACAAATCTAATACTGAAAGGATGACTCAGCTCCCTCAATCCAATCCAGAGTTATATGAATAAGAAGTTGATAATTCTATGCAGCAGCGATATGCAGGCGTAGCGATTATGTCATTACATTTTTCTCTCACTGCCCATAGACTTTGCCCCGTAAAAATATGGTGTAAACGACAAAGTCCACCCCCTTTTTCAGCTGTATCTTATGTTTACTTTGAAAAAATACAGAGTGCAGCACTTATTAGTATTAGTTATATTTTGGGCACCGTTCTAATTAGAGAACAGAAGAATACTGATTTATGCTACTTTTCAAATTATTATTTAATGTACTAAAACAATGACAGTTCACAACCATATGAGTTCAGATCACAACAAAAACAAGAGCCATGTGTCTATGAACTCCGGCCACGGGAGAGACTTGTCTCCAGCGAAATGCTGCAATGCACACTGAAGAGAACATGACAAGTGAATGGCTTCTCAAGTGGAGGGCGTTTGACATCGACAGAACCTTGGTTTCAGGCCATTCCTCATATGGTGCCAGCTAGAACATCAGAATATGCCACAATGTCACAGAGCAGTATCTGCATCAGTGGACCAGTGCCATGTGTGCATCTGTTATTGTGCAACGTTTATCAAGAAGTGTTGAAAGTCTAATTTCCTATGGTCTGTTTAGTATGTTAGGGGAAGTGTTGGTGAGTGTTCTGTGAATTTATAATGTTGTTTATTTACATAAGTATTTCTGCAATGCCACGTGTCAGTGTTCTGTTAGGTTAAGTATTCATTGCAACATATTTCAGGGTTATGTTTTTTATTCCGTATTGTACACGAGTGCATACATCCAATATATCACATGCAGATTATTTACTTAATATCATCAATAGTACTCTAACCTACAAAGTCATCAAACATGCAGAGCCGCACACTACATGCCGTTATTTTTAAATGTCAGTGTTGTTATTTTAATGTGTAGATTTATTGTATCATGTCAATTGTGTTTTATTCTCCTGTTCACTTACCCAACATGTAAGTAAGAGACAAATAGTCTCTATCATTTTCCATATATTATTTGTTAATTTTAGTGTTTAGTAGTGTATTGTTTCTTTTCTGAAGTGTTTGACAGTTCGTGTGCTTGAGGTGCCATGGTCTGAATTGAAAATGGCCACACGTTAGACAACTGTTTCAAGTGTTATATATCATAATATTCCTAGTAATTGTTTACATAGTGTTTGTGCCCTTTACAAGTTTTATGAATATTTTTATAGCTATAGTTATTTGAAACCAGTACCAGACAGTATTATCATACTGACCTTTTGGCTTGTGTTCCGCAACGCCGCACAAAAGTGAACCGATGTACACTACCATGTGGCCAAGATGCCACTTGTAATTATAAATGTGTCTGCAATATTTATCAGTGTCCAGATATTTGCTCATGTTAATGAATTAGTGTAAAATAAATAAGGATGTAATAGACTTTACAGGGCAAAGGCCCTAAAGAGACATTGCTACGTTTCTGCATGTACAAAATGCAAGGTTATGCTGCCACGATAACACAGTGTGGTTGAGCAAGAGTAGCTACTTTTATATTTTTAATGTTTGTATTTCTGCTTTATTAAGAAGGGTTTGTTAGAATGTTCATTTCACTGGCATTGCAGTGCTCACATCATTTTGTTTCATTTAATTAATTTTGTGTTAGTAATTTTACGTGATATCATAGGCAGGAGTCCCGGCCAATGAATGAGCTCCGCGCCAAGCGGCCATTTAGTAGCCTCCTAGATCTTGTGAGACGACTTCGGTGTCGTGGTATTCCGGGTATTTCAACTGTGCACTCAATCATAATGTAATTCTGTATCACTGAATTAAATTACCGGAACCTTTTTCATCTTGCTTGCCCTGAGTACATGGTCTCTCACTCCTCTGTCTATATTTTACACAACCAAGGCGTAATGTACCCTTAACCGTGTAGGCCCTACGGCCATTTATCAGTGTAAAAGCCTGCGAGGCTTTAACAGGGGAATAATAAGTGTAAGTGTAAGTTGGGGGAGTAATACAATAAGTTACATGATGGTAAGAAGCCTGCATTTTTTTGTAATAACCATTTCATGGTTACTTAACCTCTTTTGTACTATTTTATTTCACCACATGTCTTAAACAATGGTGTTGGGTAGTCAGAATAACTCATCGGGAGTGTAGCAGCATATAAGGAATGTCGACAGCCCTTACCAGAGTAGGCAAAGTAGATATAGTATGTGACTGGCAGAGAAATTCACATACTTCAATATAAACTTGGCTGCCATAGAACTTATCGGTAGTGCAGACCAGCAGCAGACTTGGGATGAAGCCACATTCAGGTGGTCAACCTCACGACCTAACTTCTATTTGTGCTCACCACTGCTTAGCATTGGTGCCCATATGGGTAATATTTACCTTGAAACCAACCTCCTGTTGACATGATCCTATTCCCCGAATCCAAAGGCAGTTAATTGGCTTGCCCAAGTGTGTGGCTATACATGCCCACCAAAAATCCTCAATTTTTCCAGTGCCTAATGGCACATATTTTTTTCTGTAACCTACTTGTGCTGCCACTGGCACACAAGTTCCCTGCAAATTCATCAAGTGTTTTCCTAGTACTATTCATTCCTGTAACTACACTACCCTATATTTATCCTGAAGTTGCTTTTCGAAATAACGTTTGATCGCCATGTGTGACCATGTGCATGTGCACACTCAAAAATATTTTCCTTTGGACTGTAATGTTCCCCAGTATCGCTACTGGTGAAATTCATGAAATTACCACACCAAATCTACAAGAGACGAAGGAGGAAAGATATTCTACAACTGCAAGAAGGAAATTTGGTAGCAAATTCCTCCCCATTGGCTAGTGTGGGTGGAGTTGGCCATCTAGGGATGTGTCTTCCTCATTGAGCACATGGTTGTGACATCAGCCAACCACTATATTGGACACGTGACCGACTGAGGGGTAGTGGGCCACCTGTCGCCCCCCTCACATTGTGCAGCAACAATTTATGACCTGCACAACAATCGGATCCATTTTCACTCATTGATTCGTATCATGCATATGCAAGGATGCCACATCAGTACAGAGACTGTGAGCCACAGTAGGAGAGATGAACGCTGAATTTCAAGCAGAGCTACTGCCACACACCAGTGCTAGCAGACCTGATGATCTGTTTACCAACTGTTTCAGGATGTGACCATCAAGGGGATTTGTAAACCAGGTCTGTGTGCCCAACCTTTGCACCTGTGATGGAGCTCAGCTGAGTCCAACATTGTCAATGTCACGACTTCCACAACTACACCATGTGTGACAGGGTAGGAGCAGCTACCCTCGCCTGCACGAGATGCTGGAGGCTCTATTACAAGCAATGTGTCACGCTACAGGAGAAGGCCAAGTGACGGGACATGTTTTACATCAACTGTTTATGGGGCCAACCGGTAATGAACCAGAGGCTGCATCAACCCGAGTAATAAATTTCATGTTGCCTGCTCATCAACCACCAAGGATGGAAGCAGAGGCAACAGGATTGTAAGGAACATGGGCACCACAACAGCAGTACATGTCACTGTTGACATTGCCACACCTACCAACTAGTGCAGCATGTGTGAGAGTCACAAATTGCCATGCCTCCACTTTGCTCCATGCCGTTGCTCCAGACTGTGCCAGCTGGGACTTGGGACCATGTGCAGCCCCGGAGTTCATGTAACACAGAAGACGAGATAGGGGGGCCTGTTCTCCGGTAACTCCAGTAAGATTTCAATCCCTCCCAGTATATACTGGTTGTTCGAATAAAAACCCCAAGACATTTCTCCATGACTTCGAGAACTGGCTAACAAGGTATAGTGTCGACGCTGAGGATTGGCCGACCTGTATCGGCGATTATTTCGGAGGGGATGCCCATTTGTGGTTGCAAGGCGTGAACCACTATGGGATCACATGAGCCGAATTCGGCTAGTAATTTATGAGCAGGTTTGCTAACACGTTCGCCTCCCGACACACCTGGAGCCGAATTGTATTGGAGGAACAGAAAGCAGAAACTCTGTATAATTTTGTGACTCAAAAGATAAGCACCATTCACACGTATCATCTGGAGCTGAGTAAGCAGGATGTGCTGGAAGTGGTGGCGATCACGGCATGCCCGGAATAAAGAGTGGTGCTAGCACCTGTAATTCACTCTACAGAGCATGAGTTCCTTCAAACTGTCATGTTGCTGGGAACCAGCATCACTGCCAAGCCAAGATGCGACCACGATCGCAATCAGCTGCTCTGGCATCCAGAACAGTCGAGACCACAGAGTAATAACCGGGAAGAAAGTGGAAGAGGTGCTATTGGTCAGAATATGTAAACAATATCAGGCAACAGCAGCGCCCTCTACAGCGCCTAGTACTGGGGCACATCAGCCACGCTCGTCATTGGATCCGTGGCATCTGGTACGCCAATGCCATTGGTGTGATGGGCCACATTTTGATAATCGCTGTCCACAACAGGCTGGAGCACCACCCGCTGCTGTACGAGGAATGCCACCACTGGGAAACGAGAGGGCAGGATAGGGTGGCCAGATATCACTTAACCCTGGGCCAAAACATGTTCTACTGACCTGACACTGCAACAGGTTTTACTCGTACAGATAAACAGTGATCCAAGTAGCTTCATCTGCATCTCAGTTATCATCAAAGGCCACCCTAGCCATACACTGATAGACACAGCCACATTACACAACTTTGTTAGAAGCAGTTTTGTTAAAAGAGACAGTATTATAGCAGTGAAAAAAACATTTCACTTGGCAATGTGCCAACATGCTGGCAACATTCAAGGAGAAGCAAATATTACTGTGTGCATCTGCGATGTTGAAACAGTAACTGTAGCCTTTGTATCCAACAAGATTAAAGAAGAAGCTATTCTCGGATTATCCTAGTTGATGGAGCAGAACAACATTTTTGAAACCACAGCCTGGAAAATCCACTTCGGAAGGAAATAAAAGCGGACAGCGTACAACTTAGACCCCCAACAAGTTGGGGAAGCACCTGGCATTGCGCTGGACGAACTATACCATATTGTGCTAACAGAGTTCCAAGAAATGATGTAACGCCATCTCGACGAACACCAGGATGTCTTCACCATGGCAGACCAACTGTGCCGCACCATGGTGGCAGAACACCCCATTCAGCTCCTCGACGAGACCCTTATTTATGATTGTCTGGGGTAGTATTACCTGCACCATCGCCAGATTATTCAGGAGCAAATCAAAGAGATGCTAGAGGAATGAGTGATCGAGCCATAGGAGAGCTCGTTTAATGCAACGATCACTCTCGCCCCGAAGAAGGATGATATGTGGAGGTTCTGTGTGGACTTCCGGCTACTCAATCAGGCCACCAAGAGCGCCCCACCTCGATACATTAACATCAATGATGCCCTGAATGCCTTGAGCCGGGCACAAGGTCTTACCATCATCGATCTGAGGAGCGGATATTGGCAGGTGCAAGTTCATCCAGGAGACAGCTACAAGACCGCATTTACGGCACCCGACAGCAGGCAATTCCAGTTTTGTCCAATGCCGTTCGGTCTGAAATTTGCTCCAGCGAACTTCCGAGCAATGAGGACCCGAGTGTAGTTACAAACATCACCATTTCCAGCCAGTTCTGGTACACCACTGTTATTGTGTGCAGCATTTGGCACAAAATAATGTATTGCTATCGTAACCCTTTACTGTAACAACTGTGGTAAAATTAATATAAATTTGAATTCAAATGAGTATATCTGTTGACGTGTTCCAGGCGTCCATGTAACCCTTGCGCCTGTTTGTATCTTTAATAGCACATCAACCACACAGCAACACTCGACCGATCTTCATTAGATGGCTGTCCCGATCTGTGCAGGTCAACAAGAATGGCATTTACACTTTTCTTGCAGCCCTGCAACTCGTGGCCGCAGGCCATCATATTTTTAATTCATCACAAGAGGTAACTCTTGTGATAAATTGATATGCGGCCTAAATGAGTGTTTCCGGTAAAGTCACGACCATTAGACACAACAGCCATCAGAGGGAACACTGGGGTAAGCAGTGCCCCTTCATCCTACGGATTTTCAATGTGCGCAATGTAGACGGGGCTTGTAGCCGAATGGAGAGTGCGACATTTCTCCAAGAGGTGTCAAAAGATGGGGAATAATTCTCCCAGCAAAAGGGCAAAGTGGCGAGGGGGCAACCTAGTAGTATCATTTTATTAAAGTGATTACAGTGAATTTCAGCATGTATTGCACAATAGCCAACAACAGAAGCTGCCCGGTTTATCATAGAGAGTTGCACAAATCTCACAGAGGACAGGGCATAGCCCTGCACCTTTTCAGCAAAATATGTGTGTCATCACAGGAAGTGAAATACATATGTTTTTTTTTCCCCATTTCTCACCATAATGACACATGCCAATATTCATACATTAGTTATAAGACAGTACATGTCATCATCCATCAAGAATAAGACACATAAAGCATCATTTCATTTAATATCACCCTTCAAGTGTGGCAACATATTCGTGATGTCATATTCTTAGCCATATCTGGGGCTCTGGCATTCACAGGTATGTCACCAAAATGTTTTTAATCATAAATTCAAATTACTTACTATGTTACTTTCTTATTCATGTAATATGTGCAGTTATGTTATTTTATGTTTGCATTTGGCACCGGGCTCGCCAGACGTTTAGCGAGGTCGCTGGTATGTTCTTCAGTTAGACTGCAGCACTCGGACGACCAGCAGTACAGGCGGTAAGCGCCAACGACACCCCCTTCGGCTCTTCAATTTGAGTTGCATTTCTTCACTGCAATAGTATAACTTAGAACAGGAACCTTTAACTTCATTTGCTATAACTGAGAGGAGGCCTAACTGCATCCTGAGGTAATATTCCAGGACTTCACACTACATGACGCATTTATCACTTAATCGTTTCTTAAGGCTCTCGCCTTACTTTTACAGTAGTTCACCAAATGTCTCGAGAGCCGGGTTCGCTTTGCAAAGGGTAAAATTATTTGTACATTAACATTCTGTTGTACCCTTTCATCACTAAAACTGTCACACATTGACGAGGCAGGTTTTATTGACTTTTCTTTCCTGATTACATCGTATACTGCACCCAGTAGCACAAACAGTAGTAAGTGTATTTTCAGTGTAATAAGTTTTGTTGTTATGGGGCCTGCTGCTCTTAAGCAGGGTAAACTCAGTGCTAGTATCGGTGTGCAAAGTGGCCGACAATATTGTCCTTTACAAAGGGTTTAATATGACAGTAAGCATAATTAATCGGTAATACATTAACTATCCTTCAAATTGACCGCCTATCCAGAGATTGCTGCAGGCAATAATCATCGTTCACTTTACCGAATGTGGCGCCAGGCAAAATTATCAGTTCCTGTCCTCAATCTGCTCCCAGGTGGGACACACGTCACTATTATCATATCTGGGGCGCGCCGCATCAAATGTGGCCTGCATAACTAGGGAGAGTAGAACATCAGGCTGCACCAGCAAGCCAATTGCCCAAACGTCAATGTGGCTTTCCCAACCAGAGCTACTCGAACATCATAATGCAAGGAGAGTACCAACATCATGTCAGAAGCCTGCTCAACACACAAGTGGTCAATGGGCTATGCAACAAAGGCCAAATTGCATCGCAACGACTAGCTACAGTCATTGGTGAGTAACCTTAGACCTTCAGACAACTAGAAAACAACACAGTCAAAACAGGAAATATTACAATCAAATCCACCGCGTCAAAAGACGCTCCATGAACAACCAATTCAAACAATCATTTCTATCAAGCTATATCTGTGCTTTTTATGTCATACTGTTTTTTTTTTAATTTATTATAGAAAACTTGTTAGCTTTGTATACACTATAGAGTGCTTATGTGTTATGTCAACAGACGTACAGTGGCCCAAGTGGGAATTACATCATGTTAATAGACGTTCTGTGTGGGCTTGCCTTTGTCAAAACAACCCACTGAGCTAGGTTGTTACATTGAAACATCATCTGATGTTTTAACTATTGCAAAAACACACTGGTTAGACATGGCAACATGTGATGCATAAGAGAACAGTTGTAAGCTAAAACAAATACAAGTCTGACATACCCACTCGGCACTGCAAGTGAAAAAAGGCAATATTTTTTGTCAAAGTGTACATGTACTCATGTACATGACTACACATCAGAAAGTCAACAGCACAGTAGATGTGCCTATGTAAGTGCGATTGGTTTCTGTAAACAAATGACATGTCGTTTAGTTGTGCAACCAGCAATTAAAATGTGTGCAGTCATTGGCCTATAAGGCATCACTACAGACAAATTAGGACAGTATTTATAAGCAATACCAGTCAGCAAAGTCAATTTTGGAAAGCAATCCAAATTTAATTTAATTATCTCCAAAACTTTTTGGGAAAAATTTTGCAGCATTTTTCAGAATTATTTGTAAAACTTTTCAAAATAAACAGTAAATCTTTCAGTGTTTTCTCCACAAACAGTAACAAACTTAAAAGTGCAACTATCATTGAGAACAACTTTTAAAACTTTTCGAAACAGTGAAAATTTTCAAACTTTTTGGCAGATAGTAAACAAAACTTTTACAGTCATTTTTCAGGAGTATTTTGCAAAACTTTTCAGTAGATGTATAATACGGGTCCTGGCTCACCCCATTTTTCCGGTAACTTCCACCAAAAGTACAAGAAAAAAATAATTTTGAACAATTTCCCATTATTTTTAACGAAAGTACAAGAAAAAATACAAACCCAAAATCTGAAATTCGATGAAAATAACTATCAAAATCAAGCAAATTTAATCTAAAAGCAAGCAAATTTCTTGTTTTCAAGCTGCTTTTTCATGTTTCTAGAAATACCAATTTTCAATTGAGAAAACAAGCCATTTTCATCGAAAATCCAGCAATTTAAGTCCAAAAATCATGAAAATTTTCCACTAATTCACTAAATGGCCATGCAGAACTTATACTTCAGAAACAAGCAATCTTAATCGAAAATCGAGCAATTTTACCCCAAAATATAGCAAATTAACAATTTTTTCAAAATAGGCATTCAGATTTTGCATTCTCAAAAACAAGCAAATTTAAGCTAAAAACTAGAAAATTCAAGCTAAAAATAAAATGAAATACGATGTTATTATTCTTTACAGTTTATATTCGAAGCTCTACTAATTTTTTTTTAAAAACTTCTTCTGTTTGCTCTAAATTTTCGCCATTTTCTCAAAGTTTATATTTATTGTCAATATTGTCTTCGATTGATAATTGTAAGTTTTGTAAATTTGAATAAAATTTGCGAACCATATTTATAAGATCTTCAGATGCATTATCTAATCTATAGGAAGGTGATCTTGAACCTCTACCGTCAACTTTTAAAATGTTAGTCAAACTGCATGGAAACAAAGGCATTTTTATTTTTTTATAAAGAAAATAAATTTATTAAGAGAAAGGAAAAACTCATTTAGAATTTTGAATATTATTTTTTATTTGATCAAATAATTCATCTATGTTTCTAAAATTCGTAAAACTTTTAAATGTAACCACTCAACTATAAGTCTAAAATATTGTATAAAAATATCGAAACTTTTTGTTGATTCTTCCATTTAATAACATTACAATTTTATAAATCTTCAGTAATTCTCTCTTTCAAATAATCATAAGTAAGATTCCTTTTACTAATTAGAATAACATTACAAACCATACCTGCTTCAACTTCTTTATTAAAATAAACACTCATTTTTATATTTGTTTTTCCTTCAACTACTGTAGTTTTTCTATACATACAATCTATAGCATACAACGGTTCTCGGCCCCAAAATGAATAATAATTAATATCACCATCAAAGTTTACAGTTGGTTAATAATCAAGTTCATTATTTCTATAGTTGGTATGTAGTGTAGTTATTGAATTTCTGAAATCATTATAAGCAAGAAATTGTTTAAGACAAACACCGTTTGCAATGTATAGCTTACACTTTCTTTTAGGAAGAATTTCACTTTTAACCATTTTTAACATAAATATTTCTCACGTAACAATGAGCAAACATAGTAATGTGTTTATGCTGTCCAGCATGATTTCTTCTATTAAGCTAAAAACCTACAATTACAAAATCAGGCATACCAAATTTTAAATTATTAAACTGATCTTTTATATCAAAGTTAAAAACAGTTGTTCTAGTAGGGACTTCTTTTTCTGAAAATTGCCAATAATCAAAACTAATAGGTATTTTTGGATCTTTGTATGATTTCTCTTTAATTGCAATGGCGGTGTTATATTTTGTTTCAACAATACACCACATAATTTATAATTTTCTAATATCAATTTTACCAGAATCAGGACTGTTTTGTAACTTTATCATCTTTATCTAAAGTTTCATAAAGAAATAAAAAGTTGTTATCAGACAAATTACGAAAAAAGGTAATTTTAAATTCACCTTTCCTGTAAATTTAATTATTGTCTCGAATAAAAACAAACTGATATCTCAGCTGATACAATTATTAATTTGTTTTATTACTAGAAGAAGATTTAACTTCATCTGCTATTTGACTAGAAACAGATTTATCTCGATATAGATTATCAACACCAATAAACTTTAAATAATTTTGTTCACTTGGTGATCTTAATAAACCATTTATCATTGTTGATGTTATACCTGATTTATCAACACCTTCAATAATATTTCCATCTTTTTAAATTTCTAGGAAAAACATTAGAAAGGGAAAAACATTAGAACAAGCATCAATATTATCCAATTCATCATATTCTGCCCCAGCTCCAACTGTATCTCTCTTCAGTAAACTAAATTGCTCATAAATATAAGCGTCATTTGTAAAAGAAAACCCATCTCCTATAGGAATATCGAATTCAATTCTATTATAATAAACACTGAAATTCCCCCTAGTTTGATCAGTTGGGTGAAAAGTCTGCCTCTCGAAATTTTCAATATTTTTATAACTCATTTATAAGTAAAAAATTTATATATAAATGGATGAATCGAAGGGGATTTCTCGAGTTAAATTACTCACTGAAAGATATGAAAAACATAAAAAATGGCACGAAAAAAAATATGAAAAATATAGGAAGAAAGAACTACCGTTAATCGATGAATTACGTAATATCTGTAAAAAAAAAAAAAAAGTAGAAAAAGTAAGTGAAGAAAACAAAAATCTAATAACAGTACTAGTTCCTGTTGCAGCAATAAAATTATATTATCCACCAACATGAGAAGAATCATCATTTGAAGGAGAATTAGTCTCAAAATCTCCTAATATGGAAGAACAAATGGGAATTATACTATTAGAAAATTTGCTGCATGCAGCATCTGATTCGACGCATACGACGCCTGATTCTACTATAAATCTTGTAGAAGCAGTTTCTGAAAAAAAATTAATGTTATCAATGCTCAATGTGGTTCCGAAGATATGGAAATAAATTTTACATTGGGGATACAAAAGTGAAGATAGACGATAATAAAATATATGGTAAAAATAAAGAAATTGAATTAACAGAAGGGCTTTCTAATTTGTTAACAAAACAAAAAGAAGAATATCATAAGGATAATTTCACTGATAATAACAACGAAAATTACACGAAAATTGTTTTAGATACCAGTGTTGCATGCCAAGGATTTAATTCAACAAAGAATATAGACTGAAAAAGCAGTTGGAAATACAGAAAAATAATTGGATCAATTTATCATAATTATATAAAAGAATCACATTCAAAATCAGCGCCAAACACGTCTGAAAAAAAAACCAACTTCTCCAAGAGTTCCTAGATCTGGAGATGGTATAAAAAATACAACAGTTTACCAAAAGAACATGTTTGGATGAATGATGTTAGAAAATTGGTTGATAGATTATTAGTTATTCATGGTGAGGAAAATGGTGGAAATAATTTTTACAATGAAAAAGTAAGCATAATGAATATATTAAACAATAAATTTTCTGATTTTGTTATAAACAATCCAAAAAGAATACCCTATCTTATAAGTGTTTTAAATGTAATTCCACACACATTTTCGAGCTCGGGACATCATGGCATGGGTATAATAAATTGGGCAATAATCAATTTAAACCATCTTGAAAAGCATTTGCCAGGCTATAATTATTGTGGTCCATTTACTAAATTGAATGAAAAGTTGAAAAGAGGTGATACAAGAATAAATAAATTAGATGAAGCATTGCTAACAGAGGTAGTGAAGATATTGAACCTAGACATGAAGCGGATAAAATTTTACAAAAAGAAGCAAAAGAAATCATGTCAGTTAAAAATACTCTAATTAGAGAAAAAGATTGCTTCTTCTGCCGTTGCTTCAACTGTGTTTACAAAAAGAAAATTAGGGTAAGGAATTAAAATGTTTTATTAATTTTCGAAATAGGTTTTTTTTACTTATAAATGAAGATAAATATAACTTTCAATATTCCCTTCGAGAAATTAAAAGATTTGGGTTTAGATATATTTTTAACAAATGATCAAATTGAGAGAAAAAATAAAAAAAAACTAAAGAAGGCAAAAGTTTCAAAATAACTTAATCATTGCCAACAGTCAGAAAGATGACAAAAAAAAACTGGCAGCAGTTTACATCATGGCAGAATTATTCCCATTATAGCTGCTGCTTTAAGTACACTTAATGCATTAGCTGGTGGAGCATGTGCAATTTATGTTGTTCAACAAACTATAAAAAACAATAAAGAATTAGAAGTACAACACAGACATTATTTAGCAATGGAAAACAAGGCCAGAAGTGAATTAGAAAGAGGAAGACAAAATTTTTTAGCTCCACTATCTAATATCGATGTTAAAAAACATGTAAAATTATTAAATATTTCAGAAATATTTATATGAATGACAAATTACCAAAAAATATGCACAAGAATAAATGTGCTGTGGTTAATTTCGACATTTCGGCAAATCATAGAACTCATTGGGTATGCTATTTTAAAGAAAACAATAATGTTTACTATATTGATTCATTTGGAGGCAAGATTCCTAATAATTTAATTAACTATTTCAAAAATATAAATGTTAACTACAATGATGATCGTATTCAGAATTTTAATTCAATTATTTATGGACATTTATGTTTAATTGTATTATATCTTTTTTCGAGAGAAATTAGTTTTTACTATACAATTTCTTTATTAAATTGTGGATATATTTGGGAAATCATTAATAAAATATTTAAATTATACTTTGACACTAGTGCTTATGCATTAAAATCATATGTAGATTCACAATGCAATTCGGGTGTTTCTGATTTACAAAGTAAACTAAGCACTTGCTTTGATTATACAAAATCATCTGTTTCTTTTTTAGGGCATAGAGTTGCTAATATAGATGATCCTAGAGACGATAAAGACGCAGTCAATAACATGTTTTTAAATATAAAAAATTAACTGATTATGGTTAAAATGAAGATATACATTTACAATTCAGAAATACTGTTGCTGATTATATAAAATGAATAAATAATGCAAAGCAGGTACTAAAAAAGGAGGTTGATTCAAAATATAAAACTTTTGTTTCTGACTATAATTTAAAAAAAAGACGTAGAACCAAGATACAATACTAGCATTTCTAATTTCAAAACATATGTAGATTCAAAATACAATACTATTGTTTCTTATTTATGAGATAAACTTAGTAAGGTTGTTTATAGAACAGATTATGTTTCTATTCAAAATCGTAGAATTAATAATATAGCTAATTCTGTAGATGGAAAAGACGCAGCCATAAAAGATATTTCGATATAGAAATAGCTGATAAATTACAAAATTTAAACAAATCAGTTTTGAATTATTTTGATACACTTGTTAACTCGAAAATTGAAACATGTAAGGAAGAAAACTAATATATATTTTATTTAGCTGCAAAGTGGAATAAAAGTAATAACAATTTTCACTTAGCTAATAATATTTTCCTTACTTTTTTGATGGCTTGTAATGTCAATATAATAATTACTGTTTATCCCAATTCACCTGACGATACTGTGACTGTTATTAAGGGATCTCAAAGAATAGATTACGGTAAGCCTTTTGATGTTAACATAGGTGATATATTAACTTTAAAAAAAATTACAATATCTGAATATGGTGATGGTTTGATGACTACAGTTGGCATATTCGTAAAATATCAAGATTAATTATTTCTTATTGTTATTAAGTGGAGAACACTTGGTGCTTGAAGTGTAAAAAGGTCCCTAAAAATAATAATAAAATTGAAAATACTAAAAATGAGCAATTACTTCAAAAAAGTATATGCTTGATATGTAATTATAAAAAAAAGAACATTTAAAAAAATCCTTAATGGACAAGAAAGAATAATGAATTAATTATACAAACCTGCATGAAATTTTTTTCCAAAAAACGTTAATTAGTATATTATTGTTCAATTATAGCAAATCGATCTTGTTGAGTGGATACTACTGGAAATTTAAAAGACATATCACATATAAATAATGGATATAAATATATTTTGACAATTATGGTGTTTTCTCAAAGTATGCGAGTGCTATACCAATTGTATATAAAACAGTCAAGAGTGTAGCAATTCCTTTAGATTATATATTAGTTAAAATAAAAATGTGTAATATTCAAAGTGATAATGGGTCCGAATTTTATAATGACATTTTTAATGGACTTAAGCATAAATATAACATCAATCACTATTATACATTCAGTAAACATAAAGCCAGTGTTGTAGAAAGACATAATCATACAAAGAAGAATAAAATGTGGAAGAAATTTGATTTAAATTGCAATTAAAAATGGGTAAATATATTATATGATTTAGTTAAATATATAAAAATACCAAACATAGAACCATTGGTATGAAACCAATTTAAGTTAATAAGGACAATGAAAAAAAAGTAATACCTACTAATTTTTAAGACATGATTACCAAATCAAAATACAAAGTTGGTGATATTGTCCATGTAAGCAAGATTAAACAATTCTCTGAAATGGTCTATATAGCTAATTGGAAAACAGAATTACTTCCCATCTTTGAGGTTTTAAATGATGATGTGCCAACTTACAAGCTGAAAGATGACAAAGGAGAAGAAATAAGAATATCTAAATAAATATTTGGTTGAAAAAGTCTTAAAAACTTAAGATAAAATTTATGTAAAATGGTTAGGTTTTGATAACACACACAACTCTTGGATTAATAAAACATGTTTTGTGAACTTAAATATTTTTTGTAATTAATTATTGCTAGTGCAACATAAAAACACATCTTAATGTTAATTTAATGTTTATAACTTGCATTCAACATTTGTTCATCATTTGACCATTCATTGTTCATTTGTTCACCATTTGTTTGTTCATTCATCACTTGTACATTCAATGTTTGGTTATCATTTTTTCAATGCTCATTTCACTTATGGTGAGCTTTTTATTTTAAAAAATTTCATAAGGTTTACAAGCAACTTAAGGTGTTAGGTTTATTAGTAAGTTAATACCTCGACAGTGACCTAAGTTTTTCTGGCCTTAATTAGCACCATCAAAAATCCATTTGGAGAAACCCCTCACTTAACCACCAGCTAGCTATTTTTTTTTTTTTTTTTAGTGGAGAAGTAAGGTTTTTTTTTTGTATTCCTTATGGCACCCCTTCTCATATAGTGAGGCTACATTTACTATATGAGAACACTCCAGCTTACACATCTGTTTTACCACAAGTGTAGTATGGAGAGCATTTTTTCAGAAGCCAGAGGGTACCACTTTTATTTGCATAAATACTTATATATTGGTGTATGAGCCAAACAAGGTTTTTTTGGCTCAAATTTGGAATGATTTGGTGATAATCTAATAGTGCAAATATGGGCACCTCATATTCATGTTATTAAATAATCCCCTCTGACCATGGTTTCGAACCCACAACCTTCGAGTTTGAAATCAGACACTTTGCCACTGAGCCACCACGACAAGACAAGTGAGGCAATGATTAAAAATTTTCATATTTGAGTTATTCTCACCACAAGTAGATAGATTCATATACAGATTTGCACCACTGACTGTTCAGTACACCACAACTAGATAACAGCACAGTCGGCATAAACGTATTCCTATGATGGCAAGATTTAACTGAAGTGCATCTTCAAGAAGAAGATAAAGAATTCTCATGTATAAGAGAAATTATAAATTTTGATATCCATATGGCACTGTATTTTATTTTCTAGTACAATACTTTTGTTATCATAAGGGCTTATTGCAAATTTATTAACTTCTCCTGTATATATTTCATGCTTTTCACTCCTAATTAAATTCATTGTTCTATATTATATTCTCTCTTTAAACAAACAATTCTTATTGTTCTCAAATGTAATTAGCTTGTTAGCAATTATATTTTTAACAACACACTTCTTTACTCCTTTTCATCTTTTATTTTCTTTATGATCAAATATGTATGCATTCATTTTTGCTCTTAAACCAACAGATTCTTTCATTATTTTCCCATTACATTCGTCTTTCATCTTACCTATAATTTTCTCATTTATTTGTGACACATTATAGATATTGTCATTTGAATAATCAGTTGTGGATATTCTAAATCAACATCTGATATATAACCATACTCAGAATCATCCTTCAAATCTAAAAAAAATTTCACTCGAGTAATCTAAAATCAGATAATGTATATATAATAAACCCAGTCTAAACTACCATATGGTAAATATTGTGACATTGCCCAACCATATAAATTATTAGCATCGAGACATGCTAAATAGTTGGACTCTTGATTTGGAATAAAATCTTCTATATGTTTGTTATTGGCTATAACATATCGCTTACAATGTTTCAATATTTCACCTCTAATTATTTTTTCTACCATTAAAATAATATAATTGTGTAATAAATCAAATGGCTGTTTAGTCATTTTTAACATTGCATCTCAAGATAATCCTGGTACTGTAAAATACCATGCAGGATCTAAGTCATATGCATTTATAGATGTATTTATAACATTTTCGAATACATCTGCTAATAGTAACATGTCACTTTTTAAATATATGTCGTGCTATTAACCAAGGTTTTTATATTAAATTGCATCCATACAAGTTTTGCATGATCATATTGATTGTTAGTTATATCAGATTCGTTTGATTTATTATAAAAATCACTCTTTGGTGGAAGTAGTGTTTCTTCAAATTTCTTCCAACTAGCCATATAATCGTGTGGATAACACCTTTCCTAACTGCTAACTCTACTTGATCTTTTGGAAAATGTTTTTGGGTATATTTCATTTGATTTTTGGTTCAGTTAGATGATAATTTATCTTATCTACTGGCCATAAACTTAAATGTGTCTAAAATTTAATTTTTATATTTTCTATGTTTTTCCCAAAATTAATCAACTTTTCTTCATTCTTTGCAATTAAATATTTATTTTATCGTCATATCCTATCTCTTGAATAAATAAATGCGCATTGTACCCAGCTGAATTATGGAAATAAATTGGTACGAATTTGGGTAATTTTAATTGTAGATTACAATTATTACATATTGGGTTTCCCATTATATGACCATGATGATGTGAATTTTTATTGTCCTTCGTATATTCGCATTTACATACAGTATATATTTTTTTAATTTATTACATATAACACAATTTCTTTTTTTTTTTGTTAGTGGATGCATTGGTTAAATTTGTGTAATATGTTCCCCAAATTTCTTCTACTACCCTTTTTTTGATTGTATAAACATCTTATGTACATTTGGGCCTCGATATACTACTGGTGGCTTATATTCACCATAGCTAGATACAATATAATGGCAACAGCCAGATGCTTTAGGTAATTTATATTTCATTGGGTATGATTCATCATTCAACTTTAAATCAATGTTATTATTTTTATTATCAGTAAGTTTATATCTTTCTTTAAATATCTCCTTATAAAGACCAGTATCAGTATCATCTTCCGTAAAATTGGATATTTTTTCTATTAATTTTAATTTCTATATTTCTCTTGAATTTGGCTTAGCTCTTGATATTTTCTTTAGAATTGATTCAAAATGTGCATATAAAGCAAAAGGAACTTCCATTGTATGTTTAATATTTTTAAAATTTATTTGTTGGCCTTTAAATGGTTAAGATATTTTTACCGATTCATTTTAAGAACAGTCTTCTGTATATTAATTTAATTTCTCTTGAGAATAAAAGAATTGAAGGTACATATCACACACGTAAGTTCTACTTTTATGATTTTTTTGTGAAGAAATCAACTTCGTTATATCTTTAATACAACAGTAATATGAGTTTGTGTAATTTTTGAAATAAAGTAAATTTAAGTGTTTTTATTTTTTATTTTTTGTAAGCTTTAATCGATATACATTGAACTTGTCATTTAAAAAGTATACATTTAGAGATATGTTAATTTGATTTTCTAATCTTGGTATATCATCAATTTTAATTAGATGTTCATATTTATCTAATGATTTGTCAATATTAAGCCCCACATATTTATATTTTGATACTGTAACAGAATTTTTCTTCTTGGAAACAATGCGAACTTTATTGCCCAAAGAAAACATTTCTGACATTAATTTTTCACATGAATCCATGTTTTTTAAATCTTCATGATTTATTTATAGCTAATTGTTCTCCAATTACTCTATCGAAAGAACATCCTCAACTTCTTCTTTGACATTCAGATAATTGTGTAATTATTTCTTGTTTTGTGAATATTTAAATCCTTTTAATATCTCCTTCATTCAATATTGTATTGCACCACCAAAGGGCACTAATCGTACACTAGATACAAATAACCCTAAAATGTAAAGGGAATTAACACCAAAAAATAAGAAGTAAGACGTTTTATTTTAAATATGGTCAGTTCAACTCACAACATCAACCCACCTTGTGGACAGTTCTAACACCAGAACAAGACACTATCAAGTTTGACAATTGAAAAAGACAATACTCAGTGTAATTGCATTAAGGAAAGATTAATTACAGGAATCTAATGCCTCCATCAACTAGTTACAAGAAAAATTTTCTAGTGAATGCAGTCATTCAGCTTTCAATAACCACTTGCAGTGACGAGAATTCAGGCTGCTGTCTCAAAGCATCATATCAAACAGGCGTGACAGAAACAAGAATACTATTTAGTCTAAAATTATGCAAAGTAACACAAGTTGACATTGAAGGCTACACATTTTAAGAACTCAAAATACACTGATAATAATAAAGAAAATTTCACATGCAACAAATTGTCATGGTAGAATTCTAAGAATCGAACAATAAATGCCAAAATATATGAGTGTCTCACAAGGGGATAATACTTCTGGTTGGACACAATATTAATAATATTAAACGCCTTGACGATCTACAAAGAAGTCACTGTGCAGATATTTAAATAAAAAGCCTTCTTAGACGACATAACAAAATTAAAGGGACAAACCGAAATGCGGCAGCCTGCAGCCCATGAAATCTTCGAATGTAAATACAAATTAAAACTTTGCATTAAAAAGTTATATTCCCTTACAGATTGGTTAGGGGCACCTGAAAATAATTAAAGTAAAACACCAGGCCATTAAAGCGCTAACCAGTAAATGAAGACACATAGCGTAAAAGGTAAAAGAGGTTTCTTAACAAGTAATGAGTGGAAGCCACAGTTGACAACTAAGGCGTTGATAGCCAAATGGAGTGATCAGCTTGACTAGAATAAGTGCTTTGACACCCGAAATATGTAAATAATGCTGGCCTGACAAACATAATAAAAATACAAATCAAGTTCACGTAGTATGTTGAAAAATATCAAGCACAAAATAAATACACGACCAGTTAAAAATTAAACACTATAATTTAATCAATTTAAAAGGGGCCAAAAACACACACTACTGCCCCCAACTGACTACTTCAAAAGATCAACTTCTCATTCAATCCCAATATGCAACTACTAACATATTAAAAAACCTTAACGAATTCACCACGGAATCGATATTACATTTTGGTGAAGCTCAGATGAAAACACTGGTAGCTGGAAAATACTAGTCCACAGGCCAATCGGAATATCATGTCATCATAGCACTTTGTTGAGGCTGCACTGCCTTCACCTGTGGTAGATCGAGAAGTGCCTTCATTGGGAAAAAATATTAATTCCGAATCTGACAGAAGGATACACACAATCTGGAGGGGAAAAGGGGTAGGGGAAGCAAAGGATTAAGGAAGGGGAAAGATACATCACATTGAGGTCAGTGCGAGTGCAGTGATCAAGGCGGCATCTAAACTAGAATGCTAGTGTCGCTGAGAAATATCGTGACTGTTACAGTCCTGTATATAGGCTGCCTCATAACCTTAAGAAAGCAGGATAGATCAATGGAAAGTTCAAATCTTCGGCCGTGCACAACGAACTCGCAGCAGTATAACTGGGTAATTGAAATTTATATAAATCTAGTTGATTATTCTCTTGCTTATGATAATTGGTATATATATAATATATATATATATAAAAATATATATATATATATATATACACCTCCTATAAAACTCCTCTAAATTTTCTGTGTATTATCTCAAATACCTAATTTTTCACTGATGTTAGAAAATGATTAGGCTGTACTATATTAAAGGAATTCTCAATGTTACAAATTGATATTCTACCTTTAAAAGCTCTATTAACTCTGTGATTTCTGTTGGTTCTTCTATTTCTTCTGTTAAGAAATAAATTATTATAGAATTAATATATTTCTTTTAATTCTTTTTATTATTTTTGGGGTATAATTCATTGATATTTGCATCAGCCAAAGGTCAATTTGTAAAATTGTCCTTTGTTGTCCATTCCGATTAACAAATACATTATTAAAGAATAGAAATGTTTCTTTTAAATATTTTTTTTTCTTTGGGGTATAATTCATTGATATTTGCATCAGCCAAAGGTAAATTTGTAAAATTGTTCTCTGTTGTCCATTCTGATATCCTCTTACTTTTATTTCTAAGATTTACAAATAAATTATAACAGAATATAAATATTAATTTTAATTCATTTCTATCTTTTGAATCTAGTGATTCAATATTGACATATGAAAATGGTAAATTTGTAAAGTTTCTTTTCTTTCTTCATATAGAATTAATGGCATAATTGCAGTAATTAAATCATTTTTCCTTAGAATATACCAACGTCTAATTAAATCATCTTCCCTTAGAATATCCCAAATCTATTTTTTAAATCTCTACCAATAATTTCTAGCTCCCGCACTGTCTTCTCACTCAACTCAACTGCAAGATTGTTCGCTGACATTTTTTTATTGTTTATTTATAAAGAAAAACTTTACAAATATTTAAAATTTTATATAGACAATGAAGAGCTATAAAAATTGTAAATATATTGGAAAATGAAATCTACAAAATGTTTAAATTAATGATAATAAGTTAAATTGTTTTAAGTGTGTAACTTACATTTGGTTGCGTGATTAAACATGTCCCTCCTCTTTAACCACAGTAAATTTATTTTTAAGGCGATTATAATTATTATATTCACTAATACAATTGTTACATATTGTTTTAAGTTTGTCCTTATTTCTTGTTTGAACTGAAAATATTTTATATATTTATTCTCATTACAAACTCTGCTTGTTTTTGTTGGGTTATTATCATGTTGAATTTCATTTAGAATATCTACTGACCCATTGTTTGATTTAGTATTTTTGTGCTTTTTGAGAAATGCAACACAAATTATTTTCCCCATACGACCCCATCATCATCGTTCGCTCTACCGAGCATGGCGCCGGGCAATATCATCAATTCCTGTCCTCTGTCTGCTCCCAAATGGGACACGCATAACCATCATCATCTCTGGGGAGCGCCACATCACTGCAACCGCAAATGTATGTTTTCCATTGTTTATCTCAGTTTCTTGCCAGTTTATTATGAAGTACATAAATGTAATTCTTCTTATTCTCCGATGCTGGCGACGAGCATCAAAACCAATGTTCATCGCTCATACATCAAGGCTCTGATTGGCTGATGATCGACACGATTCGTCGCGTCGCATCGCATCACACTATTGTGAAAACCACTTTAGTGAAAAAAAAACGCTCTTCACATCCAAACATCGCAGTTTAAACACAACACCCACCAGTTGTTGTTTAGGTTATATCTACTACGAAATATCAACAACTATTCCGTGCGATAAAAACATTATTATTAACAGCCACTTATGTATCGATGTGGCAGTGAAGACCTTGTAACAAATTATTACATTGGCCACTGTAGTTCGGATAGTGGGAGTGAAATTGTGTGGCCAAAAGAGCCCCGCCCACTTGGGTGACAGTGCAGCAGATTTTTATTTGCATTGTATTGCATGAGTAATAATGTTGGGTACTTACCGACCCCCTGCTGTAGTCGCCTGCAAGAAAAAAATTATTTCTTCATAGGTGTTTTTAGTTAAAAGTGAATAAAGACAGTGAAAAACTACCCACTTGCTAAAGTGTGAGAAGTTATCATTTTGTGTAAGCTGTTGAAAATTATGATAGGGGTTTGATAATATACACATCTTATTGTGTATATTTTTACAGTGTTTAAACATGTGTTAATACAATTACTGAACAACACACACTTATTTATTAAGACCGAAATGATAATCGCCACTGCAAATCGAATCACTTGTTGCAGTTTGATCCACAAGGGCCACGAAAACGATTATGAACAAACCAAATTCTCAATTCCTATTGGCGACATGGATTCACGGACACAGAGGAGTTTGGAAATGCCCCACTTTCTTATGTATATTCGTACGTTATCCACATCCATGAACATGGCATTGTAGATTGAAATGGAGTGTGTTACGAGTCAGTTTCCATGATCCATATTCACGTTCGTTCATTGTAGAACACACCTATGATATGGTGAAAATAGGCTAGATCCAAGAAGGCGGGAACTGATACTTCTTAAGTGTTACAAGCAATTGTTTATATATCTAGTAAAACTTATGGCGCAACAACCAATCATAACAGAGCAGTTGGTGTTGTTGGTGGGAAATTGTTATTTTAACTGATGAAAGTATAAAAAATATTTTTAAAAACATGTATATGCATACACTTTGACGTGGTTCCCAGGCTCCCAGGATGATCCTTTTGCCAGTCTGATTTTTGACACATGCAAAGTGGTTAGAGTGCTCCATGCCAGCCCTTGTGGTAGAGCGATGAGTTGGGGCTGTGGGCCGATGGCCCATGGAAATCCCTGGGGTCTGCCGTGTGCTGTTGTAGGTGTTTATTACCACATGTGCTTAATAATATGGAATTAAGGTGGTGGTTTGTACCATCACAAAGCATAGGTTGTATGCCTCCCATACGCCATTTACTTACACCGATGCTGTGCTATCTAGGCAATAGCTCCCATAATCACAATTACACACATTATTCCACTTCAGCCTGTGACCAATAATTACTTTGAAAGATAAAGCAAATCATAAACGTGACTTCTGGTAAAAAGACATTTATTAAAACAAATACAATACATTTTAAGAATGATATGTATCATGTGGTCTCAGCACTTAAAAGGTTTGCCGATAACCTGTAAGTGTAAAACTGGTCAAAGCCCTTAATGATTAAAGTGAAAAGTTACCTCCTGCTGATGGGAAAGTAGTGGGTCCAACCCTCGGCATTTAAAAACGAAAAAGGTTCCGGCATATACTACTTACTATGGTTGATTGGAGATACAAAGACCTACATGATGTGTGCCATGGTGGTCACGGAGCTGACCTTCCACACTACTAATCTCTTCGCCTGCTCAGATCAAGATGCCAACATGGCAGCGATGAGAGCTCCAGGAGCCCACACTAAGGTCAAGTTGGTAATTACATGAATTTTGATGCTTGCATTTTTTAAATCTAACATGATAAAGTTCACACTCTGAATAAAATAAACATGTTTGTGACATTCCCGCAAGCCTCCGGGTGTCCCTCCGGTTGCTCAAAGACATCTTGCGGGAATGTCACTGCACTTACAGTATAAACAATGCACTCCATGACTGCGCTGTACAGTTACTTTTAATAGAGTTAGTTTGCCGTTGCATTTCCAACTAATTAATCACTCTTGCAGGTCCTTGGCTGCATTTAAGGATCCTTTGAAAAGGCTTCACATCCGCTGCCATGGCACTGCATAAACGTCACTTCCGCCCTGTTCACAACATGCTTGTGACGTCACTACATAGCACTGTTTTACACATGCCAAATGGGATTACGGCAACTTTAGTTTGCCGGAACTACAAAAGAAACTTAACACTAGGGTATTTCGGACAGACGAAAATTTAGTATAGGCCGGGAAATGCTGTCCCTTGCCTATTTGAGCTACATATGGGCTGCGACACACTTTACAAAGGCCTACAGGCCTGCCTAAGTAGTATGCATGTTAGGAGCTCATTACACTATTACGTGGGCAGTTCACTCGCTTCTACCAATGTATGTTGTACCTGTAAGTCGTGACTTTGCGAGGATGTTGTGCCAGATCGCAAACGATTTGCGTTCAGGAGTTACCTCTTGAAGGGAAATTCTTGAATCGACCATTGGGAGTTGCGTTATGCAGGTTCCCGAGAAACGTGACTTGCTTGTTCTCGGCGACCTACACCAGCGTACTCTCGGCTGTACTCGTCGACCCTCAATGTGCTCTAGGTGCGATTATTGAATGTGCGGTGCAAATGGTCAAGGAAGGTGCAGAGTGAACCCTGCGTTCACGTCAAATTCCCCTCTCCTCTGTGACCATTTGACCCCGCAGTCCCCTATATGCTCCACGAAGCTGTCAAGTACAACATCTCGTCGGCTCTTTCAGCTGGTGGTGTGATCATAGTCCCATGCTGCTGCTCGTCGGAATATGTTACTACCATTGCACGTAGTCATAGGCGATAAAGCCTACACCACTGCTTGTCTGTCTTTTCTACTGCCACAATGGCAGGTGGTCGTAGGCGATAACACCTACATGCTGTCCGTCTATATGTTGACTCGCTGCACCCTCCTTCTGCTTCTTCGGTGTCGAGCAATCAGTGACATGCGTGTGTTGATGGGGAGTGTGCCCACCATACACAACGGATGTTGTACCGACCAAATGGCGCACCCATTACAACCTCTGTGGGGGATTGCTGAGCCTCTCCTTTGCAAGGACTCTCCCCCATTGTTGCAATTACAGCTGGTACTCCCTCGACTGGTGCTGGTACACCCTTGGCTGGTGCCGCTAACACTGCATCCAGTGCTGCGCATGCTCTCCATGCTGCTTGCACTGCTGCATCTCCTGCTTTTCCTCTGATTCTGTTGCTGGAACCCTGATGCAAGTGAAGGGGGAGGAGGCCGTGGCCCGGACGACTCCTCGAGTATGCCGGCTCCACTCCCCCCGATATCTTCACTGCAGTTCCCACTGCCACCTCTGTTCCTGACATTACTGCAGCTGAGGCAACCTCGGGACTTACCAGGGGTGTGATCATTCCCACTTGCTTCTCAGGTGCCCTGCTTCCGACAGTATTGTGCAGAATTAGCTTTACACCCTTTATTGGTGTAATGACACAGTCAATTCTTGCATGTCCCGCTTCATTTCTCTGTGCACTTTGTTCTACATTGCATGCTTGCACTGCCTCATTGCTTGCGTGCTCAAATACATTGGTTGCCCCTTCCGGCACATTGTTTGCCCCTTCCGGCATGTTGCTTGCTCTCTATTCTACATTGCTTGTTTCTTCTTCTGCTTCCACTTGTACCCCAGAAGATGTTGCGGCATAGCAACTTTTGGATTTTCCAATGGAGTGGCCATTCGCACTGGTGTTCCAGCTGACTTGGCTTTGTTAACAATCCAAGTGCCTGGCATTACAACAGGTGTTAACATAATGCTGCAGTCGGTGATTGCTTCGTTCCTGCTTTCTCCTGCTTCCTCTTGCTCACTTGATGGCTGAGGCACCCATCCAGATGGCAATCCTCCTCCCACGTCCCTGATGGGCTCTTGATGGCCGGGTAGCATGAACGAAAATGACCGCCAGAGTGTGCCTGCCTCACTCTCTGTGCCATGCGTGCTTTTAGTTGCTTGCAGTGTTGCTCGGGTCTCTTCTGGTATTGCATCTCTGATGCCAACCACTGCGAGTATATGCACTTTTGTTTCCAGTTGGGGCTCGTCGAGGTGCGGGATGACCTTATTCCCACTACTAGTTCGAACAGGGTAGTTCCTGCCACCTGACTGCCTTCCAACTAGATGCGCCCTATGCCCTCGTCAGCTGTTGCATGCTGTTGCCTTGTGTTGTTACTGTGAATTGCCGCAACACCCTGTTGTGTTTGGTCTCATATTCCCCCGAGGTCGGGGTGCTGACAACAAACACAATTGATTTGCCTCTTCCTGTTTCTGCTTGCCGGATTGCAGCTCCTGTGTACCGTCGTGCTGTCAGTCGACCTGGTACCAGTGAATTGTGTTCTTTCATTTGTGCTGTAGTTTGTGGTTGCTTTTTCCGTCTGCCTGGGTAGTGGCATAGAACGATTCCACGTGGCCTTCTTGTCGCACTGTCGATTGTTGAATGTTTCCGCCCACCATATGCGTCGAGGAGCACGGCAAAAACATGCTGTGGTGGTTGCCATGGTAAATACATCAGTTTTTCCCACATTGCTACGGTGCTGTATTGTAATGCAGGGAGAAAATGGCAGTTCTCGTTGACCTGCCATTTCTGTGTTCCTTTTTGGGGCTTAAAATGCTATTGATTCCATACTTGGGTTCTGGAATATCAACATGGCATTGACCTTTGTGCTCCTACTACTGTACTCTGTGTAGCATGCGCGAACAGGCTTGCTGGTACATCGTCGTATTGGTTGATGCTTGCATGTGATGGCAGCACTGGCAGTTGCATGCCGAGTGTGTACTGTACACATCTGACACGCCTCGTCAGAATGTTTGCAGTGTCCAGACATGTAGTACAGTACCAGTGTGCTGTTACTGTTTTTGCTTGCTTGCAACTAATTTTACCGCTCGCTGAGAAATGCTTGCGTGTGCCTGGTGCGTGTTTTCTTGGAACTGTCGGTCTTCGCAATTTTGTGCTCTGCCGTTGCTCTTCGCTGGTTGCATGCTGTATTCGAATCAGTGCTTTGTATCAAACTACTGTCTTTTCACTGTTTGCAGATAATCCAGCTCTGGTGGATACCTGTCAGCACTGTGTCACTCGAATATATGCAGTCGGAGTGAAATGCACACGAACATTGTTGACACTGTACTGTATTCGTTCCAGTCCCTAGGCAATTCGTTTTAGTGCACTGGTTGAATATGGCTAAGCGGAGCCATGCGGTGTACTATTGAGTGTTGCTTGTCGGACAGTTGCATTGTGGGTCATTGCCTGCTAATTCACCCACATGTTTCAGTTTATTGCTCTGATAAAACGAAATGTCAGTCTGCGTGTCAAACCAAAATCCCATGATTTTATGTTTCGGAACTAATACAATATATAAAAGAAACTTCAAATTAATTTGTCAAAATTAATCCTTTGTGCAAGTTGGTGCTGTTTAAAACTGTTACTTATGTCGCACTGTGCCCTTTGATGCGTTCGGAAACAATTATGAAAAACACCCCATTTAGTCAGAGTTGGGCATGTCCTCTGTGTCGTGATATCTATTGATTGCACCAGTGCTGTGATGTGTACGCATCCTACCACCTGTCCTTCGCGATCAGTAAGTGTGTGTGCTCCTCGTGTTCACTGCTGGGGGGGGGGGGGATGGTCACTGTGCATGTGTGGACGATAGATGCTCTTACAGCCTGCTCAAAGCAGCGGTGGTGCCACGCTGCATCACGCCATGCATAAACTGCCTGGTCGTTTTGCTCCCACACTTACCACCTCTGTCCACAGTTCTTCTTGCCGACGTCTTCACAGTCCTGTGTTCTCAGATTTTGAACTCCCCCTCCTCTCTATTACACAAAATTGCTCTTGTTCGCCGAAATGTTTCAATTTTCAAATAAAATAATTTAAAAGATTACAAAAATTTGTTCAAGTGTTCTGTCCAAAACAAACACTACACTGTATCAACTTGCTTCATTCAATGCTGAATGCTACTTGTGCTATTGCTGATTGCTTGCCTTAATTTCCTGCTTGCCAAGAAAACTTACATTCCCCAGAAAAAATTTAATTTTTAATTTTAAAATGTTCATTCCAGCGCTAAATAAAATTTGCAATATAACTGTTGTTTTGGAAGCTTTATGCTAAAGGTGCGATTTATTTTGTGCGTTCGTCGCATGCGATTACTGCGTGCAGTGGCTGCATGCGTCGCTGCTATGGCACGTCGAATAGAATTCACTGGAAAAGGTATCGTTAGTGCAACAAATGCCAGAGTTCGCATGCGACTTCTGCAACAACTGCTGTTGGGACTAGTACCCTGCAGCGATCGCATGCGTTGAAGTGATTGTTTATATATTGTGTTTAGCTCAGTATTTCGTGAAATAATGAGTTTTTGAAAGACGAGAATGCGAAACTCATAGAACTGATTTCAGTGTAAGGATGAGATATGATCCTTCAAATAAAGATTACAAAGATGTGGTATTGCGAGATGATATATGGGAAAACATAGCCTTACAATTGAAGAATAACAGAGGCATGTAATGAAATATTTAAATTATCATTTATTAATACAAGTATTGACAATTTAGCATTATATACATCCATAGTGTCGTAATTATACATTTACAACCATGAAAAATAAATATTAATCATGATGTGCTCAGCATTCATGTACCAGTATTTGACAATTTTGAAAAGTATACATTCATAGCATTGTAATTATAGATTTACAATCATAAAAATTACATTTCTAGCATAACACGTTCAGCATTCATATAAGAGTATTTTATAATTTTGCATAATAAACATTCATATTATTGTAATTATATCTTTACAATCGTAAAAATTACATATAAAGTATAACATGTTCAGCATTCATGTAACAGTACTTCAAAATTACGGGAAAACAATATCAATGTTCCACGAATTGTAGGTTTTGTTTGTATTATCTCTCTGTCTTTCCATTCGGCTCTACCCTCATTGATAAAATAGTCTTTCAATGTGTTTCGAACATTATAACCTGTGTGAGCCATGGAGTTAGGACTATAGAGGAGATGGCATGTTGTGACGTTGGTGAGGCCACACGAGATAGGTGGCTTTACTATGTACTCTTGCCGCCATCTTGACAGTAACCCAAACATTGTGTTTACATTAGAATGACCGAAGCATTTCGTGTTGAACAAAGTAGCTTATGAATAAATAAATATATATTACAATTCACATGGGTAGTTATACTAGTTTATTATTGGCTTGTGTTAGTTGTGCAACCAAATAATTTCCTCATAAAACTACCGATCATGAGTATGTACTTCGGACCAGTATTGGGTTATGTGCGACAATAAGCACGTGTTTTTGATATTGTGCTCATATATCACGATTTGTGGGAAACTATTTTTTGAATAAATGATTAAATAAAGTATAACAAGTGTACTACCATTGTTGTGTAATGTTATGCAGGTTGCATATCAGTATTGAGTGCAACAAAACATGGACCAGCAGCATATCTGAATTTCTGGAAGCAAAGTTCACATGAATAATTATTTGCTGGACTTTATATTTAAATTCCTAACACTGACAATGACTCGAGAGGTTTGTTTCCAATATGACTTCATTGCCTTTATACATATTTAATGCCAATATAGTAAATGGTTTCTGGTAAATAAATTCACATCCCATTTTAGTTATTCCCTCTCTTTACATTGCATTAGATCTTTGTTATGATACAGTGTTGTATTTATTTATCCCTTATTGTAGGGTGCAATTTTGTTTCTTTCATCTACAATGTTGGACAGGGTTAAGTTACACTTGGTACATAACTAAAACACAAAAATTAAAATTTTTACTGAATTGTCTGCACTGGAGAGTCAATTTTAGAAATTTTTCAGAAGAAAAAAAGGGGGAGGTACAGGAGACATTTATGGATAATTTTATTCCCTATATCTACAAAAATTGTGTTACATCTTTCTCCAAAGGTGCAATTTAGTACCAAGGGCTTAAACCCCAGCTACAATCACCATAAGAATAAACAATAAGAAATTGAATTCAATACTTTATATGGCACCAGCTACAACACAAAATAACAGTGTAAGGTGGTGGCCTGCTGGCAGTAGCAGCGTTAGGAGGATTGAATATATTCAATTCTTTTACGCCGAGTTCTACGCCAGCCAATCACGAGACAATATTTCCAACCATGACAGTCAGTCCAGTGCAAGCTTATAACAAGAACATAGTCATTAAATGCATTTTGCGGTACAGTTCAGATTTCCTATTATTTAAAAAGTCAGTGCAATTATTAACATGTATACCACACTTTAAATATCCCGAAACACGATTCCCGCGAAAACTTTTCCATCACAAGTAGATAAACAAAAATAAATATCAGGTTAGCCAACACACTGTTTGAAAATATCTGCGATACATGTACAATCTGTCTTTTTCTTTTATTCTTGTTTCTCATTAGTCGCATAATAGTTTTCTTACTGTGGTTCTAACCAGTTCATTTTCATACTTCCATTGTAACACAACTGTTATTTTGTTACAGGAATGCTACGGTGATTGTAGCGTAGGCTTTATGCATTCAGTAGCTGCAATCATAATTCAGTCCAACATGTTAAAAAAATCACATTGGAAGAGAAAACTACAATAATATTAGATCTATAAATACACTTTTAGGGATAATAAAGGAACCAACCTATGGTTAGGTTAAATTGTATGGAAACTTATTGACCAGTATATTTTAGGTTACTTTGGGTAGTTTAATTATATTAGGATATATTGTTGAACTACAATGGGTGAAAGACGCATGCACTGCAATTATATCTATAACAAGCGCACATGTACTAACCACTGCCAAAGTGGTCCACAGACACACTTGTGATAAAATTTCTTTGTTGTTACCTACCAACTTGTGCAATTATTATTTTTAGTGTGAAATTCTCCTCTGAATACATTTTAAAAAAACTATTCGGTTACAATATTTCAGAACCATGCTACAGAAACTTGACAAACAAACTCTCTAAGAAAAAGCATAATCGCTGAAGAAATTAGGTTCTTCGCCCTTTCCAAATGGTAGGGGGGTGGAGGGGGGCTGTGTGGGCCTAGTGGTAGGACACCTGCCTTCCACAAATGTGATCCATGTTGGTTTCCCTGTAAGGTTAATCACAGATTTTCACATATAGGAACTGTGCTGATTGATGCTGCTGACTGGCATGTTTTCTCGAGGTTTTCCCCACCCTTGCATTTCAATCTGCCATATTTCGCCCTCATTGGCTCTCAATATCTTGGTTGCTACAAACCACCGACATCTTTCAACTACTCCTGTCTTAAGATGACGGAGGCCATGGTGGGGTAGCAGCTAGAGTATTTGCTGTTTCACGAAGCACACTTTTTTTTTGCATCCCATATACATCTAATACACTTTGGGAAGGACTTGTCAATTTTTTTTTCTTTCAATTTTTGTTATGCAATATGGATATTTGCACACAATTACATTACCATAGAAATATATAACAGATAAGTAATATAATTTACACACTTGTTATTTCTAGAAGCTGTACAAACATGTTAAGACTACATTTGATTGCAGTACAAGTTGTTACGATTCATTTACAGATAGATATTAAAGTATAATTATGTAAAGTCTACATTAGATTGAAACACAAGGTATTACATGAAGTCTCCTTATATCAGTCTTGTTCTGCATTATAGAAATTCATGTTTATGGAAGTATTCTTCTACAGAATAGAAGGTCTTATTTAAAAAGTATTATTTAATGGCTCTTTTTAATTTATGTAAATTATTCATTGACTTCAATTGACTGGGTAGTTTATTTATTAGTTTTGCCTCAGCATAGTATAGATTTGATGTAAATTTTGAGGTCCTGTAGGAGAATAGGTGAAGATGATTAGCTTGTCTTGTGTAGTAATGGTGTATATCATTATTTTTAAATTTTCAATGTTTACCATGTAAAAAAGGATACTACTGTACATACACATGCATGGAAGAGTGAGAATTTTGTTATTTATAAATGGTGGCTTACAATGGCTTCTTTTTCCTTATTATTTATTAATCTGACAATTTTCTTATGTAATCTAAAAGCCTTTTTCCATTTTGTCGATTTACCCCAAAATAGGATTCCATAATTTATTACAGACTGAATATTTGAGAAATAGGACACAAGTATTGTATTATTATTACAAATATTTTTTTAAGGCATGTACTGCAAAACACAGTGAACTCAATTTTTAACAGACACTATCAACATACTCATTCCATGGTAAATTACTGTCTATAATTAGCCCTATAAATTTAGTAGGCTACTACTTACTGTCTGTAGCCCATCTTCTTCTATAGTTGTGCATCTTTCATCCTGCGTTGTATGTTCATTTCTTTACATGAAATTGTTCAGCACATATTTGTTTACATTTAATAGGTATTAATTTATTAGACTGGAACCAACTGAGCATCTCAGGCACAGTTTGTTTTACATTTTATTCAAGAACAGCGTTATTTTTACTAGTTATCAAAATGTTTGTGTCATCCGCAAACATTATAGCTGAGACGGTTATGTATTATGAAAAATCATTAATAAATGTGAAGAATAAAATTGGTGCCAGTATTGATCCCTGTGGCACTAGTCGAGTAGTTCTGGTATTGGACATAACATTTGTAATTTGATTTTTGTCATAATATCTTATGGAGGTGACCTGTTTTCTGGCTTCAAGATAAGATATAAACATATTTTTGGTTACACCTCTTACTCCACACTATTCAAGTTTTTGCAATAAAATACTGTGGCCGATAGAAAAGAAGCTTTAGAAATATCTGCGAATATACCTTTTGAGAATTGTCTTTTATCAAAAGAAGTTTTTTTTTTTTTTTTTGGTAAAACTGTAAATAGCTGGTTCTGTGGATCTGCCCTCTACAAAGCCATGCTGATGCAATGAAATAACCTTTTTTTTTTTTTATTAACAATTGTGTCAGTTTATTTGCAATCAATTTCTCTACAATTTTTGAAAAGGGCGTAAGGAGATCAATAGACCTTTAGTTATCAATCAATGCCTTGTCACTTTTTTTATGTTTTGGTAATACTTTTGCATATTTGAGTATATCAGGAAAAATTCCCTGGGCAAGTCATTAATTTAAAATGTAAGTCAAAGGCAGTTTTATTAAATAAGAACACTTTCTAGCAAAGTCATAGGTACATCATCTATTCCACAGGAACTTTTACATTTGAAATGTTTAATTACATTTATGATGTCTTCTTCAGAGATAGGTGTGAAAAACAGTGTGTTAGCATTCCAAGTCATAGGTCTTTGGGGTGCAGGACTAATATTTGTAGCTGTGTGATCATTTTGAAATTTTAGTGAGATGTTTGTCAAATATTCATTAAAAATATTTATTTATTTATTTGCCTTTTTGTACGTTACAAGTTAAAACAGGATATAAATTATTGTTTATCCCCTTGAGCATAGCTCGTATGGGTATCTTTAAAAAATACAGTTACTACAACATTAAGATGATGGACAAAGACTGAAAAAAAAGTTTTAAAAAATTGCAGCTAAGAAGTAAGCAAAATATACATACTTAATAGTGAGAAATACATACAATTTGCTTACACATTCCTACAAAAACAGAAAAGAAAAAAAAGCAAGATACATACAAACTAGAGATAGAACAGTTGCACATTATTAAACATTCCCTTTAGGTATGTGCTACTGCTAATATGGCACAACAGATGACCAATCTTTTATTTCAGTTAGTAGGATAGAGTTCAGTTTTGGATTTAGGCCGACAGGACTTTTATAACTTTTTAGATCATTAGTCACTGAGTTTAATAACTTATAACCCTGGAAGGTGTGTGCCGACTTGCCATACTCAGTCTGAACACTACATAAAAATTTCCCACTTGAGCTTCTGGTGGCATGGTCATGTTTGGCTCTATTTGTGTCAGGGTCAGCAGGGCACTTACACCTATGCAGTGAATTAATTAGGTTATATTCATATATTCCCTTAATTGGCAACATTTTGTAGATTAGGTATACGTCAAGGAGTTATTTTGGGTAAGTTGAAGACATACTTAATGCACTTGTTTTGAAATATCTGCAAAGGATGAAGAATAGTTTTTCTCACAGCGCCCCACAAGGAGATCATGTATCTAACATGACTGTGCACCAAATAATCATAAATTATTCTTTTAATGCCTAAGTCTACACTATGTAATCTGTTTAAAACATTAGCTAGGGGGAGGATTTTGTGAATCACTATATTTTCTTCCTATTTTCAATTTTAATACCATCAACTTTCAAGGAAAGGTTAACATGTCCTTGCCTAGGTTTCAATTCATTATTAATAATGTTCCACATTGCTTTTGTATTATTTGAGGGAGAGGCTATTTTTTTTTTTTTTTCCCCAGTCTATTTCTGCTTTACTACTCCAAGTAACGTGGTATATAATTTTTCGTATTGCTTACAGTATAATTTTTGTTTTTCCCCTGGGTTCTTAGCATTTTACGCATTGTTTCTAACCTCTGTCCTTAGACTGTCGGACCTTTACTAATCCATTTTATTTTTGAGCCACTGCTACATTTTACAGATTTGAGTGGAAAGGCATGATTAAAATGACAAAGATGTGTACTAATAAAACTATCCCAGGCAATGATTGGTTCAGTTAATGTATAGACATCATCCCATTTTTCATTTACAGATAGACTTAAAAAATTTAACATTTTCATCTAAATATCCATGATTCATCATCAATATGAAAATAAACTTATGTCCAATTAGTTGCCCTCATAATTAGAATTCTAAAAATCCTTAAAAAGGGTGAAATAGAGTTTAAAGAAAATCATGCAATGTTTTTCTATTTTGCAGATGGTGTAGTTATAGGAAAATATTGGCTTTATCTAAGTTTTATTTATTTTGACAAGTAAACTTTATTTATTTACCTTAACATCTTGTTGACAGCAGGTTCATTAGAGAATGGTAAACCAAGAACACAATGAAGGGAATACAATGAAGGAATTGGTCAAATTTTCTTTATTGAGTCACCCGAGAAATTGCATGGAGTGAGTTCGAGAAACCATGGACATTGCAAATCATGAAGGCTACAATCAGTAGCTATTAAAAATATGAGAACTGATTTGGTTGTAGACCTATATTCTTGTATTCATAAACAGCTGATTTCTTGTTTGTCACTACAACTTTGCTGATTTTGGGAGAAAAAAATTGTAATAGTGGAGTTTTATAAGTTGTAGCCTTGTGTTGGTTTATGAGATGATTTGCCATTACTAACTAATGAATTCCATAAACTCCTACACTGAAATAGCAAATCGGCATTTAGAAAAGTGCCTGCACCTCTAACGAGTCCGCAACTTACAGACTAGACCTCAAATTCACGGCACGTAAGTAATCGCAACCGCACTTGTAAAAATAAAACACACTGCAATTGTTAGTTTACAAATTTGCGCAGATAACATATTCCTATATACACAATAATTGTGCGATATCTTTCACGAGTGTATCCATGGGATATACGAAACGAATACACTTAACACTGGATTCGCATGGCCCGGCTCGTGCGCATTTTCATACATTAATATTAGTTTTCGTTGGTCGCTGAATAAATCAAAAACCGATTATATTTTTAAGGCATGTTTACATGCCAAATTCACATTTCACAAACGCAAGAATAACACAAACTTTGAGAAAATTCAGAACAACTAGTGAGTTCATAATAGCACTCGCAAGGCTGTTCAATTTCAATGTAAACAAAAGTTGTATATCTTCCTCATGTCTGCTTCACTTGTAACGCACTCGTGGACGACTTCAATAGCAAATTATTTTCAATTTTAGTACGATTAAAGTGTTATCATAACTTTTAAAAGCTCCCATAGTCATCAATTATTTCGTGGAATATTTCCAAGGGAAACATACAGGGACTGGGAAACAAATCAACCAAAACACCATGTACAACACTTCCATTTAAATGTAAATAATTCACAACTTTATATATTTAATGAAGAAATTTATATCTAGTTATCTGAGACAAATACACTCATTCTTTATGTATATTATCGTTTAGGTGATAAAAGGTTGTATGTTAATTTATGTCGATTTTAATACTCATCAAAATACACGTGAAAGATAGGCTGATATAATGTTTTTTGCTACTGTCGTTCACATGGCCTCTTTTACCGGAAAACAACCATCTAACTCCACCCCATAAACTGGCTTCACTTGTTAACATTGCACAGTATTGGATGTAGCTACCCCTTGGCGTGAGCGAACCTTCCAGTTCTATGGACATGTGTTCTATTTGTTAAGCATGCCGTTGGTAGTGTTGCATTATTGCCAGGTAAATTTGCTGGAGAGTCCTCTCGAATTAAATTGTGTAGACAAGAAGCAGCAAAGATTAACATGTCACATGCTTGTGGTTTAACTACAATCAGAGAGTAAACAATTCTGAAAACCTGTGTCAATAGACCAAATGCATTCTCCGATACTCTTCTAGCTCGAGTAAGGCGATAGTTGAATATTGCCTTTTCTAAGTACTCCTTGGCTTGAATCTTATTAAAAGATTTCATAAGACTTCTGTGTAGCCGAGATGCTTCATCGCCAACAATTACAAATGGCACAACTCTGTCTGAACCGGGCAGTGTTATGGCTGGTGGGAAATTAATCATGTCATTATATAATTTATTTCTTATGCTTGAATAGGCAAATATGCCACTGTCGCCTTCTATTCCATAAGAGCCCACACCAACACTTACAAATTTCCATTTTGTATCTACTGTTGCCAACATCACTATTGGAAGAAAAAAAATGTTTATTTTAAAAAATTGGGAACCACTATGATACGGACATACTATTCAGATACGTTTCTTGCCACAGCCCTAACACAATTTGGGAATTGCCACCTTTCCCAGAATTCAATTTCATTTGCTCGCCAAGGCTCGCTGAGGGCACAGTAATGAGAATGTGAAGAAGTCTTCTACAAATTGCTGAAACTACCTCGGCGACAATCACACTGATATAACAATGTGATATTCGAAATACATATCTCAGAGAATGGAAAGATTCTCCATTTGCCATGAACCTGCAATCAAATAGATTAATCTTAGTTGGTAATTTTAGTATCATATATTAAACATAAAATTTCGGTTTATATAATACCGTACAATATGTGTGTTAATGAAGTGATGCTCACTCTGTTTCAGGGCAAGACTGCAAGATAAGCTGGCTATCAATCATCGATATGTGGAAACGCCTGAAAAAGGTAATAAATTATGTAGTGGCTCTGCTGCCCATGCTAAGCGCACATGGGCGTTAGCCCCGTACTTATATTTCCTCAATTATGTTCAGTCGAAGAGGTGCACACAGACAATTGTACCAAATGAGCATGTAGAGTCGGATCCCGAGGAAACACAACAAGAAGTGGTTGATTCTGTCAGAATGGAAGATGAAACTGTTGGATCTAAAGGTGAACAAAGTAGAACATCAAGTACCAGCAAAAGTTCACATGGAAGTAAACGAAAGGTGGTTCAGAGATACAACTTATCATGTCTCCTTCAACAATCCAAAGAAGAAAGGGCCAGGTTAATGGAGGCAATCAGCAAGACTGATGCAAAAGAAGATGATGTGGGCTTATTTTACAAGAGTCTGGCAGTATCTGTGGAAAACTTCCAACACATTTACAATCACAAGCAAAATTGAAATCCCTACAAATAGTGATTGAACTGGAACATCAAGCCAGTACTGATGCACTGATTGTGGACAATATTGTTTGCATTTCTGATGCCACAAATCCGATTTAAATGTTGAGGACAAATTCATCTAATTAAGTATGAAATTAAATTCTTTCGAGTTAACAATGTAAATTTTAATATTCCATAATATTATACACATATATTTATGTTCCTGTAATGAATAAAATAATGTTTCAAACTATTCTTTTTGAACTTATTGTCAGAGCCAAAAAAGTTAGCTGTAGCATTAGTGTTCACACTTACCTTAATATGACAGTTAGTTTTTCTTGTGGTGTAATTACTCTCTGTACTGTTCTTGAAGGAGATTTCTCGATGTCCTATTTAATAGCACTCAGAACAAAATCAAGCTGGTTTATTGTTAAACGAGAAAAAGAACTGTGAAACTTGATTTCTTCATCCTTAATATATTTTGTTATTAAGTGAATTAAGTATCCTTCTTCATGTCTTCATAAGTACATAACATCAGTTCTCTCTTCTTTTTTCGCGGTTCTAGCATGATTCGTATCACACACTCCTCTACTTCTTGTTGCTTTAAAATGCACAAACACATCTGTCTTTTCACGTGATCTATTGTTGTCTAATGCTGTCACAATCACATGTGTCTACTGCACAAACCAAACTACCCCACCATATGTGTTGGTTACATGTACTCAATGCATGAAGTAATTGCATATGATGAACGCACAAACGAAGCTGCTCCTTTAGTGTATTGGACTGTTGCTTTATTATGTCTTTCCATTGTAAAAATAAAATAAAATTCGTGCATAAAAGTCACACTTGTTACGGTTTCGTGCTGTTCCTACACTGGCAATATTACGTGTATGGACTTACTGCTTTCGATGCTCCGATCGAAACTGCTGTTGGAATTCTTGATTGCTGTACTTGGGTACATGTACAAAACACTCAATTCTGTAACACGTTTGGCAAAACTACACAGGTCTTTATTTCATAGCACATAACATAATGTTCCCCTCAAAATAAAGCACTGGGGGTCGAAAATCTTGCTTATCGCTATGTGTATTTCACATGGATATGCTGTGTTTTGGATCTTCGTGTTTTGCTGAGTAAAATTTGCAGTTACAAGTTTAAGAACAAAAAGACTTCGGAAAGAAAAAGTTTATTGCACATTTAAAGCACGTGTTTCTTATACACGTTCAAAGTATTCTTATAATGATCTGAACAGTTTGCCATTACTTTGAAATGTTCCACAGCTGACCACGTGTTTCTGAAATCACGTGCAGTGCATTTACTGATAATTCTATAATCCTAAAACTTTCAGGATTGTTTATTGCTAATATTATGATACTGTTTATGTTCCTTTGTACTGCTTTGCCCATTGGATTACTATTCCTGCATGAACTTGTGCAAACAAAACTTTTCGGTAACAAATTTTAAAAATTACGTGAAAAATTAAAATTCTCCCTTGTTAATTTTTCTGAAGCAGAATTACTGCATATCTTTACTGTGCTTTGGATCCTTCTGCATTAACTGTTGGGTGTATGTACATACAAGGGGGGTACATTCATACATACACTACACTTAGTGCAGAAACATGTACAATATGTACTTTATCGGTTTCAACGTCACTCTCACTCACCAATTTAAGGAGCATCTCGTTGGTACCTTACCCTTTACACTAAAGTTCTTGAATTTTCAGAAACAGCTCCAGTACACCTGGTAACTATTTTAAGTTGTTGCTTGCTGTTTGCTTGTTAAATGGCCACATGTGCCGGGCAGCCATTTTAATATTGTTGCGCATTGTTGAGCCCCACAGAAGGGAGACATTCTAATGAAGTGGTTCCCAGGCTCCAGGGACGATCCTTTTGCCAGTCTGGCTTTTCAGACAGGCAAAGTGGTTAGAGTGTCCGTCTCCAGCCCTAGTGGTAGAGCGATGAGTTTGGTCATGCGCCATGATGCATGGGGATGCCTGGGGTCTGTGTCGTGCTTTTGCAGGTGTTGATTACCATATGTGCTTACTCACATGGAATTAAGGTGGTGGTTTGTACCACCACAAAAGCATGGGCTGTAGTCCTCCCACAGGCGATTTACTTACAGTGATGCTGTGCTATTTAGGGGATAGCTCCCATAATCACAATTATAAACACAATTGCACTTCAGCCTTTAGGATGCAGTGCCCAATAATTACCTTGACAGGTAAAATCAATGATAAACGTGATTTCTGGTAAAAAGATGTTTATTGACCCAAATACAATACATTTAAAGAATGTTATGTATGATGCAGTCTCGGCACTGAACAGTTTGTCAATAACCTGTAACCGTAAAACTGGTCAAGATCCTTAATGATTTAAGTGAAAAGTTATGTCCTGCTGATGGGAAAGTAGTGAGTCCGGCCCTCTGCACTTAAAAACCTAAAAGGGTTCCATTATATACTACTTACTATGGTAGATTAAAAACACAAAGATGGTCTCGGGCTGACCTTCCAAGCTACTACACTCCTTGCCTGCCCAGACCAAGATGCCAACATGGTCACGATGATCTCCAAGAGCCCGTGCCAAGATCAAGTTTGTAACTACATGATTTATGATGCTAGCACTTTTAAAATCAAACATGATACAGTTCACACGCTGAATAAAATAAACATGTTGGTGACATTCCCGTGAGCCTCCGGGCATTCCTCTGATTGCTCAAAGACATATTGTGGGGAATGTCACCACACTTACACTATAAACAATTCGCTCCATGACTTTGGTGAGTAGTTTCTTTTAAAACAGTTGGTATTGCTGTTACATTTCCTACAAATTAATTACTCTTGCAGGTCCTTGGCTGCATTTAAGGATCCTTTAGAAAAGGTGTCACATCCGCCGCCATGGCACTGCATAAATTTCACTTCCGCCATTCGCACACCACACTTGTGATGTCACTACATAGCGCTGTTTTATACATGCTAAATAGGACTACGGCAACTTGAGTTTGCCGGAACTACAAAAGAAACTTAACTCTATGTTTTTTCATATATACGAAACTTGAATATAGGGAGGGCAATGCTGTACCCTGCCTATTGCAGTTACAAAGGCCTACAGGCCTACCTAAGTAATGCACATGGTAGGAACTCACTACACTGTTGTGCAGGCAGTCCACTTGCTTGTACCAACGTTTGTTGTACCTGGCAGTCGTGGCTTTGCAGAGACGCCATGCCAGATCGCAAACGATTTGCCTGCAGGAGTTACCTCTTGAAATTAAATGTAATAAATCGACTGTTGGGAGTTGCACAATCCAGGTCCCCGAGAAAAGTGGCCTGCTCGTTCTCGGCGACCTACACCAGCATACTCTCGGCTGTTCTCGTCGACCCTCGGCGTGCTCTATTTGCGATTATTGACTGCGCGGTGCAAATGGTCAAGGAAAATTCAGAGTTAACCCTGCGTATGTGTCAGTGTACAATAATATTTGTTCACAAAAATAAGCTTCTCTGATAGAAAATGTATGCACTGAAGTATGATGATCTGAAATGAGGTTGTGATATACAATGATACAAAAGTAACAAAAGTAATCATGACAGGCATGTCGCCGGTTTTCATTGGCTGATATGAAAGCAGTTTTCACAATTGAGCGATGTGATGAGCTTCAGCCAATGAGGGCTTTGACGCTGGCGACGGGCATCGACAGTGTTGATAAAGTAATGAACATTGGTTTTGACACTCATCTCCAGCAGGGAGCACATAAATAGAGAATTGTAACTCAAGACTAACGATATATCCTTACCCGAATCATTTGTTAACCGAAGAAAGACTATTTATGTTGTATGGTACTGCCAACTTTAAAACACAAAATAAACGACACATCCTTACTTTGTTATGTTGGTAGTTAATAGAGGATGGCACACTGCCCTCCAGACTCTTTCTCATGGCGCACATCCACTGCATCAACTGGCACAATGTGCCATCAATGCACCTTGTAGTGTCACATGCAGTACAACCCCAATGTGCATTAGTGCAAAGCAGTGCAGTGTAATCGCAAGTTCCCCCTCCCCCCAAAAAGACTGGAGAGGGAGCATATTGGCCAAACCTGGCTTAATAAATAGTAGGGCAAATTATGGCATGCATTCAATAAGCTAATAATGACCCAAGAAGGATGAAAGCACAGGCCTTTACAAGTTTTAATTTTTTTGTTTCATAAAATGCACGTATTTTCACTTTTCCAGTATCGCCTCAAGTTCACATCATCCAAGGGTAATCTGTTATTATTTTTGTTAAGAGAAATTTTGTGTTCTTATTTTATGTAACTATATGCAAGGGCTGATGTGTTTCCAATGATAAAAATTTCTTTTAGGAGCAAAAAGTAGTGTATGGCGAGCTTGCTGCCTAGTCCACGACACATGTGCTTGCCAGAACTAGTTGCAGTTAGGTTTCTCAAGGAGTTAGTTGTGTAGTGTGCTCCAGGTGACTTCAACCTTTGTGTACTGATCATATAGTTAACGTGAGTCCTATTTCACAAATCTCTGCGACCGTTCGCAGCACCAAAATACAACTGCCAAGCACCATGCCGACATCAAAATCAGCACAGGTGGCCATCAGTTGCAGTATCTCCATAGTTTTTAAAAATGCACCTCCTTCAATCAACACCATGCGAGTCAGCTGACAGTCCTACTTTGATCCAACCATGTGTGTGACACCAGGACATTCCCATGGTTCAAGTCCCAATCGACCGGCATGTATGCTCACACTCACCGCTGCCCCATCAGGGTGTAACACAAATGAATCCATCAAACGGCTTTGTAGCGTCCCTGATGAGGCCACCGACAACCAGCCACCATAATCATGTGTCAACGAGTGCTTTTATAAGTGTAGTGTTCCCAAAAGCAGAGCAAAACCCCGTCCTTAAATGTATAAAGTTCATCAAATTGTCAGCAACAACGATTAATCTAATCAAAGGATTACATTAAAGTGTAGAGTGTTATGATTCGTTAGTAGAGTTGTAATATCACTGCTACCAACATTAATTTAGCCTTCATAGATATTATGTGACTAGGAATAGTTCTATTTGTTTGTTTATTCGATCATAACCAGTGTTTTACATGTACAATTCATGTTTAATTATCTACAGAAAGTTAATAGACACAAAGAAACACTTATAACCATAAATGACAATAAACTTGAGAAAGTAAAATTATGTAGTGTATGAATGGTTTTGCAACTTATATTTTTACCAAGGGTAGAGGTAAGTTTTATTAGGAACACTGCTATCCAACTTAACAACAGAATCATCCCACACATCCATTGTTACAAACTAAGGTTTAAAATTCATTTCAGAATTTTTTTCTGTTCACTCAATTACTGGTTTCCGGTATCTGGAGGGCAAGTTGCCAGAAAGATGCCGGCAGCCATTTAGTCTGAGCCAGGTATTTTACGGAGTCGGCCACACATCATCGTACCTCCTGGGCATTATATCTGACGTGTGCCCATGTTGACGTCTTCTCCTTAGCCCGTTTGCCCGCCAGACCAGGTTCTGTAACACTGTGTATGAGTGTGCACTCTATGAGCGCAAGTGCAGTGCAGTGTGGCAAGGAACGATGCAGGTGCAGAGCAGAGTCAGCCTGACCAAGTGTGCGTGGGGCAGGAATCCGAAAAAAGACCCTGTGAAATTTATGTTATTTAATTTGTGTAATTAAAGGGCAAGGTAAGTTTATGCAAGGGGACGGAACTAATAAAGGCGCCTGCATTAACAGCTCTAAAGCCCACAGTGTTTTCAAAGTGTCTTTTTGTAATTTTCTGTAATGTTCATTCACATGTCTTTCATCTCCACATCATCCACACAGTGCTATATTTTGTTGTAATGAATTATATTTGCAGGGTTAATTTTAGAAGCAATATGTAATAACGGGCATGCAGGGTACGTGTCCGATTTGCAAATGCTGTGTGCAAGGTAGTAGTGCAGTGCGGGGTGCCAGCCTGCCAAGCCGGCCGGCACGCCGCACGGAGAAAGTCAGTAGTCTTTCATCTTTGTGAGGGGTGTGCCGGGTCATGTAGGGGCTCGTTAATCGTGCTCTCGGGCAGCCATCACCATGTTGGACTAATCATTTCACAGCAATAGTTATTTAGCATACCAGAACCTTTATCGTTTTTCAGCTGCCCTGGACTTCTCCACTCCTTACACCTACCTAGTGCTTGCATCGCTTGGGTAGGCTTAAATTGTACTTAAGTTATTTCATGTGACCACATGTCTTTTTGGCAGTATTACCCGAGCTGATGTGTTTGTAATCAGCACTAAATGTAAGCTTTTCCCGAGGAGAATGTAATCATGTAACTGAATAAATCGCTTCAGTGACGAGTTACCATTTGTGGGGCTTCTTTCCAGTTCGCCACAAGGCATTTAAGGTACGGGCTTTCTCCGGCCAATTTTCTCAAAGTGTAACTTACTGTGCATGTATGTTTTAAAATGGTCACGAGTGGGTATAATAAGTAACAGTGCTTCGCATGGGCATGTGGGGAGGACAAGTTTTCCCACAACACCAGTAAGGGTGTTATTCAGTCAGTATCAGTTTTATTCTTGAGGAGAAAACAACTGCACTTAGAGGATTTGCCATGGTCGTCGGCCGAACGACCCTGAAGAACGAGTCAACAGCTGCTCTCCGACTTCACCATATTGCCAAACCCACAATTTATGGTGCACTGGGCAATTATCTTCACCGAGATTCCAAAACTATATTCACCACTCCTCACCTAACCAATATCATTATTTACCAACACCTTATCACTAGTTGCCAGTCTCCTGCGCATTAGACAATCGTCAAAGGGTTTGCCTGAAAGTGTGCCATAACTCTACCGCCGTTCCGACACCTTGACCAATGTCACATCATAGACTTGAATCTTCACAACTGGCAATATCCTGACGCCATCCATCGTTTTTGCAACGAATAGCACTTGTTACCCCGTACGCCATCTCTGAACGAGGTAAGCAGCATGGTGGTGTAATGCGCTGGCTCTGGGGTGCAAAATCATAGGCCATCATCTCCAACTACAGTAAATGATTCAGTGCAGCGATTGTTAATTGTGCAAGGGGTATTTTTTAAGCTAAAGCCTTTTCAACTGTGTATTGTGATTAAAATTAGCCCCACATTAAAGTAGCAGCCTGTAAATGAATGTGGAAGAATCCCGTGTAACACAAAATAGTAACACATGTGCCTAGGGATACACACACGTGAACTCTCATCACTCAGCCATTCTGACATATTTTGTGAAACAGACTAGCACATCGTGATCAGCATTTTAAAATAAGTTAAAAGCCAAAAAGGAGTTAATTTGGTATCACAAACATGCAAATTCCTTGCATTCACATGCTGACCCTGTTGGTGTGATGCGACGTACTCGAACCGTGCTGACCAAAATTAATTAATTATTTTATTTAAATGTTAATGTGAATTTAATGTGGCTCAAATTAACTTTGTATATTTCTGATATGAAATAAATTGTATTCATGTACTTAATCTCTTTACAAAAGCATGTAATATTAAATGCCTATATTGATATGTTTTCTAATAATTACAATCACATAATTTTTTCAGCCATTGCTATTTTTGTCTACAAGTGTTACAATTAAGGTGCAATTTGATATGCATCACATGTAGTTCTGTGTTTCACATCATTCATTATAATATTTTCCCGCAAGAGAATTTTGTACTGGGTCAGTGTCAGTTACAAGCCATTATCGACACTATATCACCATTTTAAGTTGACAGTATTCAGGCTGCCGTGAAGGGTTTACTGAGGTTTTCAGTGTCAGCACATAAATTGCTGGGTAAAGTGTTGATTAGGGTTATACAATACCCAGGCATTAGGCATTGTCCAGCGACAATGCGGTCATGGGGTAGAGCTGACTCTGTTTCTCGAGTCGTGTGCCGACGACCAATGGCGGTGATCCTCCTGGTGTTGAAGTTCCTCAATGGTTTCCAATTAAAAATGTAAGTATTGCGCAGTGAATTCTATACGAACCACACAATAATTTTAGTAAATGAAGACAAAACACTAAATGCATACATAAATACTTGAAAGACACTTGCTTGATAAAACACTTTGGTGTGAAGGTGGGAGCATGCACCCCTAAGCGCCCGAAGGCGATCCGAATAAAAAATGCATAGCCACACGTACCTTCTAATGGGTTTATTACGATTTCTCTACTGGAAACAACCTGCGATTACAGTGTCGGGGTTAACATGCAGATGGGGTAGCACTGTTACAAAGTGGCACGAAGCTGATAAAACTTACTTGTACATTAAGCCTTCCCTGACGATGCAAGCCAAGGGGAAGTGAGAGGTGGCGAGTCCTGGGTGGCTGTTACAAAAAGTTCCTATTAATTAAAAGTGTATTGAAATTAAATGATTTAACAAAAGTTGAAGACCGCCTGGACTGGCGGGAAATCACGGAGACGACAGACCGCACGTCCACACTCTCGAGACATGGGAGAATGGATAAACTTTGCGGCATGGCTTGCCAGCCGAATTGGCGGCAGGTAGACCACTGTACTACTTTCTTACACTGCCAAAAATTGCATCCACACTTGCACTCAAATTACGTGATCAGAACTTGAATTAAAATAAGCGTGCTTGCGAAACATAAACATATAACATAACACAGACTGGTGGGTGATATGAAGGTGATTAATATATGAGTGTAAAATAACAAAAACACTAGAACCCAACTAATAAGGCCTGTAGGTCTTGAAGGAGAGTTTCTTATAGTGTTGCTTATGCAGACATTACTTGTGTGGCGGCATAGCGGCCCTACACTTTCCTGCCTAGAACTTCCTTGCAACACATGCGTCACTGCGGTTCAAATCCCGTGCACTGATGTGGTGTGTTCGACTTCAGTTCGAACATGCCGCCGAACTAAACTGGTGCACGTGGATGTGCCGGTAGAGTCTGGTTTCGGCTGCATTGCACTTACTTCTGCTGCGAGCAAACTGTCTTAATGGTGCAGTCGGCATCAAACACCCCTTGTCTGCAAGGCCCTTTGGATCCATTCCAATATCAGTCACAGCAGGAGCATTTTCTTTGCTCCCTGCAGCGCTGATGCAAGATGTAGGGCACTCTACGTAGCTACAGCTGCTTCTCCTGGTGCTTCCATGTGCTAATCTGCCACCTGCGGTACGCCGAGATGTGCCTGCACACTGCACACTCGCTCGGCTCATGATGTTGCCATACTGATCAGCGATGAGTTAGTGAACCAGCCGATTCACCCCCCTCGCTATCTAACTCGCTGTCTCCACTTGCTTCTTACTTGCTGTCACAGGTGTTGTCGCCTGTGGTAGTGATCTTGGTGAATGATCCCCATGGATACCCACTCTACTTGTGCTGTGCCCAAGGTTGGCTGTGTCTGTCTCTCAGTGTCTCGGCTGACGCCAATCACCTGCTTCTTGAAAACCTGGTGACGGCGAGCATTGTATCTCCCATTGCTGGAGCTCTTGCCTGCGGTGGTGCAGCTGATTCCAGCTTCGTAGTCCTGACAGTGGCACTCCCCGGCGCCATGCCATCAGACTCTGCAGTGCCAACCGCCAGACGTACCCCTCAGATGCCAATGTGTCGGGCGACGTAGGGCCTGCCACACTATCTACCAACCCTCCTGGGCAAAGTGCTGCTGCACCATCTTCTCTCCTGCCACCTCCAGGGTGCTCGTCATAGATGACACCGTCGTGTTACACCTGGGTGTCGCAATTTCCTTGCACTTCCACTTGCTCCTGCTCCTTGCTTGCATTCTTTACATGGCCCACATGTTCAGGTGTCCAGGTGTCGGTACACTATCTTCCTCCAGAACTATAGCATCCGCGATGTCGAAACTTAAATTTTCCAGTCCCCTGTGGAACACCGTCGTGTTCGGCGACAAAAATTTACTGTCCCAGTTGTAGGCTCCTCTGGTGGAGGTGCTAGACTACCTTCATTCTCTCTCTGTCTGCTGCTGGTCGTGCTGGCTTGGGCCATCGTGGGTCGCCCAAGTGTTTTGCACATTCTTGCTCACTACTGCGTCTTACATGATGCTTATGTCATCCCTGTGTGTCCGAACCACTTTCCGTACCATACATACTAAGTACGTTGTGCGCCCCAGACTTCTAATTATATTGTGTTGCATGCTCCATTTTGGCATGAGGGCAAAACAAAAATTGGATCGTGTTGCAGATTGCGGATGTGTTTGTACATCGACCAGCTGGTCGGGTCTGATTTCATGTGGGGGCCGTGTAGTTTCAGTACCCACTTACTTGCATACTCCGCTTGCCGGCGCCGCTATTCCTGGTGATGGCATCGTCGCCTCTCATCCCTGGCGCCACTGCTTCCTGTCTTGCTGCTGTTCTTAACAGGCGGGCACTGTTTCTAGCTAGGTAAGCAAATGTTCTTACCAAGCAGTACCTCCGCTGGCGATTTACCCATTGCTGCATTGGTCCTATGCCTGAGTGTGAACAGTGTGGCGGGCAAGTGGTCGGCCCAGGTAGTGTGCTGCTCGCCTACGTGGAGCTGTAGTTGCCCTTCGACTCCTGGTTGCGCCGCTCCATGGGGTTCGCGCAGGCATGGTAAATGGCAGATTGCAGGTGCTGTATGCTCTTCACTGTAAACAACTCCCACCATATTTTACCAGTAAACTACGTCCCGTTGTCGGTTAGCAGCTAGTGTGGAATCCCCACCGGTAAAAGAACTCCTCTCGCAGTACTTTTCCTAATTGATTGACACATGCACTCTTTAATGTGTAGGCTACCACACAGTACAAGAAATTATTACTAAGATGAAACATTTCCCCCTGGCTGACTTGGGGTAAGATCCCATCAGGTCAAGGCTGACCGTTTCGAATTTGCTTTCTCGGCTATCTCGCCCACTGTTGTTCCACTCCGTAAGTTCGTCTGGGTTTAAACTTGTTGCAAATGGTGCACTGTTGTAAACATTTCTGGTTGTCGAGCATTAAGACAGCCCAGAAAAAATGTACATGTACTTCCACACCATCTGCTCAGCACCGGGGTGCCCTGCAACTGCACTCCCATCCGCATGGTTTAACCCTTTTCCCCTCATACTGTGTAGTACATAGCGCCACCATGTTGTTCGGTCCTGCGGTGATCATGTTTCTACATAGTCATCTACAACTCTACATCCCTCTACATTCTCGCTTGCGCACCTTGTTTTTATAGTTTGTGCTAATGTGCAGTTGTTACCTCCTGACACAGGTCAGCTATCGACCTCATCTACTATGGTCACTTTGTTTATACTGGCCTAGTGAACCAGATCTCACATTTCAGGCGTTGAAATGTCCTCCCATTCTGCATGGTCTTGCATTACTACTTCCGTATTTGGAGACATTGATAGTGTATCAGCGAGTTCATATTCTCCCCTGGGGATGTGCTCTACAAGATAATCGTAAACCTGCAGGAACAACCCCCACCGGGTGAGTTTATTGCGAGCCTCTCGCATCTTGTGAAACCATACGTTACACCTTTTGTCAGTGTGTAATGTGAAACTATGGTATTCCTAATAGGCACGGTACTTTTTGACCACCCAGATTACAGCCAAGCACTTAAGTGTTTACATTGTATCGTCTCTCTATAGGGCCTAATGTTGTGCTATCAAAATCAAAAACTTGCTGTTCTCTGTTTATCATGCACTGATACAAAACTACCCCCAATCCCTCTAGGCCCGCGCCAGTTTGTAAAACCAAGTGGCACAGTGGGGCATACCTTGCTAGTGCAGGGCAATCCCTGAACTTCACTTTGATTTCCTGGAACGACTTGGCTGCCTCGTTACTCCACACGTACGCCTTCTGTGGCGATAACAGGTCCATTAACGGTGCAGCTAGTATGGCAAAGTCTTGGATGTGCTCGCATAGCCTGTTAATTATCCCAAAGAATCTGGGCAACTGCGGCCCAAGAATTCCGGGTTTTCCTTACCCAAGTGGCACTTATTGATTGTGCACATGAAACCATTCATTTCGAGCCAATCGAGTACTAATGATAAGTGGTTTACATGCTCTTCCCAGGAATCTGACCAAATTACCACGTCATCGAGGTAAACGAGTGTGAAATCGCATACCAAACTGTCAAGCACTCTGACCATCATCGATTGAAAGGTCACTGGAGCACTCTTTAGCAGAAGGACATTGCACAGAACTGATAATGTGCCATCTGGAGCCATGAAAGCGGTGTTTTCCCGGTATTCCTGATGGACAGGGATTTGCCGGTACCTGCTGCGCAAGTCTAGCGACGACATAATTTTTGCTTTTTCTAACGTGCTAAGTGCATCCTTTATGCTTATATAGGGCACAAGCGCACTACGTGTCACCTGATTGATAGGATGAAAATCTGTGCAGAAGCGCTACATCTCATCCTTTTTGGCGCAAGTGTAATGGCTGAATTAAATCGACTCCTGGTTGGTTCTATTTCTCCATCAGCTAATATCTCGGAAATTTGCTCTCGGATAACTTTGGCCTGGTGTAGAAGGTAACTGCAGGGGCTTGAATAAATCGGCCATTCTTGCATGAGTGAAATCTCGTGTTCTGTAATGGTTGTGCATTGCAGTGCATCATGTTTTGCAAAGAATGTTGTCCTTTCATCAAGTACGCATTGAAATGTGGCTTGATTTTTAACTGGCATATCCTGCTGAAACTCCATCAGCTTTACTCGTGGTGTGTTTTCTCTAGCTCTGCTATCTATATTATAGATGGTTCATCTCTCCTTACACCCAAAATGTCTCCTAAGTTATGCCGGCTCTTCAATGGTGATCTGCTAGGTTAGCCAGGTCACATCTAGTATCGCATCCTCTGTGATCTCTGCGGATATAATTGCAGTTGTGATTGTTTCCAAGTCATGAACCCTAAATGTTACTGTCGCCTGGCCTTTAACGGAATCACTCTCGTGACCGGTGTCCTGTGGGTGTTATATCCTGTGCATCCATGAACTTTTGTTGACAAAAGTTGCGCGAGGCAGCGGTGTCGATCAAGGCATGGCATGGTACATTATTAATGAACACAAGTATTCGTATGAATTTGGCACCACTGAAACTAAGCTGGTTTACTAGCGACTTCTGTGATGTCAACTTCGCGCTGTTGGGGTACTGGATAGGAGTGGAAGAAGTGCCAGGTCCATTCACTCCTACCATCCGTTTCCCTGCTGATCTTGTTGAGTGATTTTTTGCACGTGAAGGTCAGGGTTGTTCGGGCACTTAGAATGCCAGTGGTGCATCTCCTCTCTGCAGTATCTACACAGTATCCTAGGTGGCTGTGTCTTCTCCCACTTCACGAAATTCGCATTTCCTCTTCTCGCACTTCCGTTGTCGACGGGTCCACACATACTGTACTCTTGTCTTTGGATGACATTGTATCGACTCAGTCTTGCTTCGTACTGCTTCCTTTTCTGACTGTTCATGGTATTCTACCATTCCTCATTTCTGTTGCCTTCTCTGTGTCCATGGTGACACCATGTAGTTGCAGTTTAGCACTGTTGCTGACAGGGGTTGCGTTTAAGAATTATTGCTGCTCTCATGATTTTTTTCAACCCACTGTTCCGAAGTGGCACTAATGCAGCACGATATTTTGTGCTAGCAGTTTCAGCAATCACCTCTAACACTTCCCATTCTGGAAGTTCCGGTTGGAAGAGGCGAACGAGGTGAGCTTTTCGGTTGATGAAGGATCTTATTTCTCTCCATGCTTTTGCTCCTAAAGTGTAATATTGCTTTGTGCTTGTATGGAGGTGAACCTTCCACCAAAACGACATTGAAAAGCATGTCGGAATTCCATACACATGATCCCGTAGTGCTTAATAGTGCGCCACCATTGCTTTACATCTCCCTCCAGCTGTTTCCTCACACAGACTGACCACTCGTCATAGAACATCCCGTACCTCTGCAATCTGGTCGTGCAGTCATTAATGAAGGCAGCTGGGTCCTCATTCAGCTGGCCCAAGAACGCGGGCAGCATTTGAAAACGGGTCAGCATTGGCCGGTGTACGAGTACCAGTGGTGGGTAACTTGCATTCTGTGTTATACTGGTGTAGTTTACCGGAGTTGGTCGCATGGGAAACGTGATTGACACTGGCAGTAAAATTGCTGGGTAACTCGAGTGATTCGTAGGTAGTTGGTAGTATGCGGACATAGGAGGTGGATAGGGTGTTTGTGGTAACCTGGGAAGCGGCATGGTTGGTATGGTTGGCATTGCTGTTGGCTGCCTGTCCGGTGGCGAAGTTTCAATTGGAGCCACGTGCGTGCTATTGATGTGTGACATACCGTTGTTATCTTGTGTTACTCCTGTACAGTCCGACATGTGAAGTGCGCTCCTTGTGCTGTCGCCTGCTCCATGTTTGATTGGCACCACTGGTGAATCACCAAATCACATATCATGCATTGCTGTTTGCCACTACGTGAGTTCCTTCGCATCCCGTGCGGTCGCACCTATTTACTCTCCATAGTTCTCCGAAAAACTATCCCCAGTTGTATGGCATGTTGTCTTGTGGTTGTATTGGCAATTTACACTGTATACACTCAAATTGCATCTCCTGTAAAGTTACACTCTCTGCTTGATTCATGCATTCAGGGTGATATTTCATATTACACTTTCCACAGCTCAGTAGCAGTGTGCTCTGACCTGCGAACAGTGAATCATTGCACCAGGTTGGGTTTGGGAAGTCAGTTGAATTTCGAAAAAGTTTGAGTTTCAAATCATTTTCCTTCTCTGCATCACTCTCGCAGTTGATCATGGAGCAGTTGATCGGTGTGTGGTTGAATTTGCTACTGGACTGGCAATTCCAACAACAGTAGTTGGTGCCGTACACATACTTTGCGATTAAGTTTCACGGAAGACCTCGCAAACAGTGCGGATAGAGGATCTACTGCGTGCTGTCATCAGTCCGGCCAGCCATGGTTCGTTTTGTTTTCACAATTGCAGAAGCACGACGCAGAAGTGCGGATGTGGAAGCACATATGCGGGAGTTCTGCATTGTGCGGTGCGGCTGTGTTGGCACAGGAGATCGTGGCTGTCCTGCACTTCGCGAATAGGAGTCAACGGACGTCGGGTGCTCAGCTGATCGCTGGCTTGAGGTGAGCGGATAGTGTGGGAAGGAGGAGACTTACTTTTTATCCTTCCCACCGTTCTTTTCCTCCTCGTCCTCCTCATGGCATGCACGAAACTGGTGGAGGGGGAGTTTGGCGTGACCCACCCTGAGTCTTTGTCCTTGTGGTGGTGGGGTGGCGGCTGACATCACCACGGTGCTCCAAAATGGCTGACATGCGCGTTCTTCTCCCTTGCACTGTACAATGGCGATGCCTTGGTTTCTCCCCATGCTTTCTTTCGCGAAACAACATGCTGAATTTTCCTGGTGTTTCTGGACATCGGAATGGCGTCCCAATACTGCTGTTGAACTGATCTGATGCTTCCTGTTTATCTCACATTGCAATTAGTTTACAAGGAAATTAAATGTTCAAACATTTTGTGGGAACTTTTATGGATTTTTTCTTCTGGTCAAACGAATGAGGATAATTAGTGGAAGGATACGCCACTGAGTTGGGCTGTATTTGATGGTAGTCAGGCAGCAATAAAGTGTTTACTGAGTATTTCGAGGGCAGTAAATAAATTGCAGGGAAAAATGTTGGTTTGGATTATAAAATACCAGGGCACCAGGCATTGTCCAGCGACAATGCCGTGATTTGGTAGAGCTGACTTTGTTTCTCTGGGTCGTGTGCCGATGACCAAAGGCAGTGATCCTTCCGGCATTGAAGTTCCTCAGTGGTTTCCAATTAAAAACATATGTATTGCGTAGTGAATATTAGCTGATCCACACACCATAATTTAAGTAAACCAAGACAAAACTCGAAATGCATACATAAACACTTGAAAGGCACTTGCTTGATAAAACACTTTGACTGGGAAGGGGGGTGGAGGGCACGCCCCTAAGCATCCAAAGGCGACCAGAATGAAAAATGCATAGCCACACGTACTTTCAAATGGTTTTATTACTGTTGCTCTACTGGAAACCACTTGTGATTACAGTGTTGGGCTTAACCCACCGACAGGGTAGCACAGTTACAAAGTGGTGCGAAGCCGATAAAACTTACTTGTACATTAAGCCTTCCCTGACGATGCAAGCCAAGGGAAAGTGAGAGGTGGCGAGTCCCGGGTGGCTGTTGCAAAAGGTTCCTGTTAATTAAAAGTGTATTGAAATCAAATGATTGAACGAAATTTGAAGACCCCCTGGGCGCACGGGAAACCGTGGAGACGACGAACCACACATCCACACTCTCGAGACACGTGGGACAATGACTTAACTTTGTAGCATGGTGCACCGGCCTAATTGGCAGCAGGTGGGCTGCAGTACTACTTTCTTACACTGCCAAACATTTATTCTACACATGCACTTACCTTACATGATCAGAACTTACATTAAAATAAGCATGCTTGCAAAACATAAACATATAACTTAATATAGACTGTGGTGTGTGACATTAAGGTGATAAATATATGAGTGGAAAATAACAAAAACACCTGAACTCGACTAATAAGGCATCTAGGACTTAGAGGAGAGTTTCTTAAAGTGTTGCTTAGGCACATGTTTCTTGTGTTGCCTTCTCTTTGCGTTAATTTGTGTATCCGTCATGGACAGCACACAAGTTCTCTTTCCTCATATTCGTGCATGTAAGCACAATCTACAGCATGGCCTCCCAACTCTTTCCTGCCTGGCACTTCTTTGGTACACACGCATCACTGCTGTTCAACTCCCGCACACTGATGCAGTGTGTTCGACTTCATTTCGAACATCCTGCCGCACTACACTGTTGCATGTGGTTGTGCCGGTACAGTCCGGTGTCGGCTGTGTTGCACTGACTTCTACGACGGGCAAACAGTTTGAAGGGTGCGGTCGGCGTTATAGTCTTGGTTCAATGGGTATCAGGGTAGGTCGCCATGATGCAACTCAGAGCTGAAGCAACTTTGTACTTATCATATAACTGCAATAAGTTAATTTTATAGAAAGCTTTCAATTACTTTTGTGTATCTCTCGAGCAAACCGCCCTCTGCAGCAGACTCATTGCCACTCCAGTTTCATCTACCATTTTATTGTTTTTCACGCCTGCGGCACTTAGCAGTTTCAGCCCCTGCTGGGCTTTATTCTGCATGCCCGCTTAACCTTAATGCAATCGTGTAACATCTCACTTGATTCTTGAACAATAAGTGTTTTCTTTGAACTGAATTAACTTGGTGTACTTTATTCTCACTTGCAAGATCCTTATTAATTAAATGCCAGCATTATCTTCTTTAATTATCACCATGTGTTACAGCAGAAGTGCTTACAGTGTTCTTATGCATGTCTATGACATGAAGTGTTCTTCTGAATTGGTAAGGCATGCTGAGGAAACAAAATACCCCAGTCGGTGTGCAATCTACGTAATTTCAACGTATTCAGAGTGTACTTGTATCGCATGCTGGGGAGTCAAAATATCCCAGTCCAAAATTAACTTCTATGATTTTAATTATTTTCATCACTAACAAAAACTACCGAAAGAAGACACTAGGGAGCAGAGGGATATTTTAGGCCAGGCTTTATTCGATCACAGCCCAAAAAAGGGGTATCATACTCTTTCCGACTTACATTGCGTGTTATAAAACCTTACATACCTATACTTGTTTAACAAACATATTACAATAGATTGGTGGTGATTTTTAGACAGACACTTAAAACACCGACAGTGGACCAATTAATTTTAATGTAACAAATAAACTTATTAACATCCCAAAACTTCAATATTAAATATATTAAAATCAAGTAAAATTAAATAATTACATTTAAATAAATTGTTTTCTTTAACAATATAAAAACTGTCAAATCAAGTAAAAATATTCTATAACATATTAAAATATTAATATTAAACACCACATTAACAAACGTACATAATAAAATATTAAAATCATTAAATCACTTTAAAAGGTTAATTACTAACCAGTTACATATTAAATTCATTTAGATATAAAAATCGTCACAAAACTATGCATATAAAAATCATTCAACAATAAAATCGTTATAACATTTATCACAAAACAAAACGAATCAGAACAATAAATGGTATTCTTTATCCAAATAAAACCAAAGTTTAATTTAGTAATAAAAACAACACTTTAAAACCTAACATTTTTAAATTACCCGAGATTGGAATTCAAGAGTCTCATGTTAACCCAAGTGGATTCCCTCGGTGGTTAGCTGGAGCCCATAAAATATTAACAATTGTACTCGAGGCCATGTGACAAACCCATATAGCGTAGAATCGGCATGCCCATACTTGAGTTTCATACACACCTACCCCGCTAGGCGTCAAGTTGCAACACTCCATATGGCTAAACACAATGGCCACATGGACAACGAAGCATGGAACCGCCATTTTATATTGTTGGCAAACATGGAAAGTGAGGAGAAAGTCACCACTGGCATCTGGGAATGGTAACTGTATGTGTTTCCCTCTATCCACTGTTCCCCAAAGCACCCTCCGTCGCCCACACCATGTACGAAGAGAGGGAGACTGATCATGTGTTCGCCCGACCCCCACAACAACCACGACCAATGCCACAGTTAACATGGTCACATGCGTGGGACAAAGACGTGAACAGGAGGGCCATAGCCCCCATGAAGATCTCCATGCAATCATGACAATCAACCATATACGTGTATGTGTTCACGAAGGAGTGTTGGTGTGCAGTGACGTGCAGCAACTACAAAAGGTAAAAGACAGTGTAGGTTAGTGAAATATTAAAGAATGGTGTGATTGGACCCTCAGAGTGTAATTACATCTCAGCGATAACACTAGCCCACATGAAAGACGTAACATGGAGGTTCTGTGTCGATTTTTTTCACGTCAATTTAATCACAAAGAGTTCCGCAACTACCGTAATTAATGTAAAAAGTGCACTCAGTTTACTAGGTTCCACCAAAATAATGTCTTCCTTTAACTTGCAGTCTGGTTACCAAAAATTACCAGTTACTCCTAGTGATCGCCACAAAACCACATTCACCACCCCCGATGGCAGACATTACCAGTTTTGTGCAATGCCTTTTGGCCAGAAATGCGCTTCAGCCACCTTCCAGGTGGCCAGGTATTAGATGGTTACGTTGGAAAGTTTGCCACCACCTATCTTGATGATGTTGCCATCTGCTCAAATAGTTGGGAAGAACACTTAGAACACCTTGCACGGGTATTGGAACATTTCGCAACTGCAGGCCTGATGTGTGCTAACCAAATTACCACATCGGGAAAACCAAACTTAACTCTCTGGGCCATGTAGTAAACAGGGAACCGCCCTAGTGAAGAACATTTATGAGTGCTTGAAGAATGGGAGTCCCCAAAAATGCACAAACAGTTGGGGAAGTTTTTTGGCTTTATCAATTGATTGGGCCAATACTTTCAGGAGTTTGCCATAATAACTGCACCTCTCAACGGTCCTCATGTCAACACAGAATAAATTCCAGTGGACACAGAAGTAATGGAGGTGTTCACGGAGATCAAACTGCAGTTCCAACTGTGTTTATCTCTATCCTGCCTATACTCCACTAGAAACATCTACCTACAAACCGATGGGAGTCAGGAAGGCTTAGGAACCATCTTATTCCAACTCAAGTGACAACAGAGAGAGAGCAACATATCTGACTATGGTAGTGCTAAGTTTGAACCCATAGAAAAGAGATACGACTTTAATGATAGGGAATGTCTGGCTATCATATGGGTGTTAAAATGGTACTGACACTTTCTGAAATACCAATGGTTCGCACTCAGAATAGACAACCACCATATGGTATTGTTTCATTAAATGCGAAAGTCATGCAGTAAACTTACATAATGGTCCATGTTAATGCCAGCATACGACTTCATGGTCTAACATGTTCCTGGAGTTGAGAACAAACTCGCTGATGCACTCTCATGCTCGCCAGGTCCGGAGGTATGAGCATATGACCCTACTGAGTGGGGAAAATGTTACCACCTGAAAACCATTATAAGTTTTATTGTACATATTCCAGCCCACAGTTCAATTTAAGCCACCTGTATAACAACAAATCAACTCAGACGACTGTGTTACAATTAGAAGTACACATGTTACAGTTACAACAAGCTGCACCAAAAGCCATACAAAGGTGCCACGAGTGTGCGGAATGGGTGCAAAACAACTGGTGTGTTGTAAACGAGTGATTGGAAGTACTATGCCCAAACGGTCAAGTAAATTGGAGAATTATGTTCCCAGAGATGCCCGTCTAGCAGTATTGCAGTATGTGGATGGCAATCAGCTAGCAGAACACACCATAGCTTTACAAATCAAACTGTAAATTGCAAACAAATACCAATAGTCAGGGATCACCCAGGAATTTCGCAATTATGTAAAAAAGTGTAACATGTGTAATATTTACAAAGCCTGCCGCTCCGACGGAGTGCAGCAACAGCAGCCTCAGGTACCAACCGAACATTTTGACACCATTGCCCTCGACCTTATGGGACCATACCCACATGGTACCCAAGGGAAAAGGTTTATTGTCATAGTAACTGACTTATTTTCCCATTGGGCTGAAGCCTATGCTGTAAACAGTGCTAGAACAAACACCATTGCAAGAGTCCTAGAAAATGAATGCTTTCCCCGATGGGGTTTTCCTCAAGTGCGTCTGTCAGATAACAACCCACAGTTTACAGGACACAAGTGGAGAAATTTCTGCTGGAAATGGAAAAAGAACACCACACCACAGCTTAGTACTACCCTATGACAAGTCCCACTGAATGTAAAAATCAGGACTTAAAAACTCAACTACGACTACATGTAGTAATGAAACACACAACATGGCCACACCACATGCCAGCTGCTTTGTGTTGTTTACGAACACATGTTAATGCAGCTATGGGAAAAACCCCAGCCAATATTCCACAAGGAAGAAACCTCGCACGCCTGGGAGAATTAGCATGCCTCGGCACTGTAATGATAAACGAAAACATACAGGAAAGGTGGAGGTAAATGTTGGAGCAGGTGCAAGAACAACAGGATCATTACATAAATGTGTGGTTTCTTAACACACAAATACCGACACCTGAACTTCAAGTGGGCGAGCTTGTTTACATAAGCGAGCACCCGCACTCAGCAGGCAATAAATATTTTTGTGCTGGATTAGCGGCTAAGTGGAGGGGACCTTATTCCATCAACAGAAAACTGGGGAATACCACCTACATGGTAAAGATCAGTGCGAGGAAGATCATAGAGCTACACCGTGGTGACATAAGGGAGACAGGCACAGGAATACAGGACAATTCCCCCCAAGCCCCCATAATTCCGAACAAATGGTGAATTCCGATGCTCCAGCAGTGGGGACCAGTGATTCGACGCCCGACGTCACGACTCCCAATAGGGATCGAACATGTTCCAGTCAGATGGCAATAGATGACAACAGCACAACGAACAAAACAAATCCACCTAACACAGATATGGTTATGTCAGAATTTCAATCGACACACAATAGTGATTACCTGGAAGAAAATGTCAAGAAAACTGCTACTATGGCGACCACAACATCAATTGGTACAACACAGCTGCTGAAAAAAACTTTATCTCGACTTATGCCTGGGGTACCGATGCCCAATAGGGATCTGTTAGAGAAGTTGGAAGGCATATGCGGTAAGTTTCCAACGGCTTCATAACTGCCCATAAGCGCAGTCCAACCTATGAGCAATAGCATGTCCAGAGCCCCAATAGATGACTTAACCCTTAGGGTATCTGCTACACCGACATCTAGTATCCAGCTGCCCCAGACAGGCTTGATGCCAGCTGCACAAGATGGTGGGCAGTCATCAACCATGGCGCCTCTGCCACCAGTCAACGTACCATCACAGCTGGAATATATCCAAGCAAACAGAACTCTCCTGACTGCGCCCTTGCCTGGTGTAAACTCACCCGATAAGGAAGCAGTGTCAGCCAGCTACGATGTATGAGCAGAAGCAGCAGGTAGCGCGGCGGCTTCGCAGCGTGCTACCAACCACAACAACACAGCGCTGCCAGCACATCGCTCTATGATACTGGTGCTGCCATGGCCATACAACAGCTCAACAGCGACGAGACAGCAAGGCGCCACAGCTCCGATGTTCAGACGCCACACATCAATACCAGTTGCAGCCATGTACCAGATAGGGCTGAACTGCTGCAGGACTACATAAGGCACAGGTCGAAAGAGCTCCTTAATTGGGAGGGGAATTGTCTGATGCCATCCATGGCTCTTGCACCAAACAGCATTTGTCGACCAGCACACCATCTCTGAACGAGGCAAGCCAATTTACAGAGTAGAGGGATTGCCCTGCAGCGCACTGACGAAGGCCATCACCTCCAACTACAGTAAATTATTCAGTGTAGCCATTGTTAATTTTGAAATAGGTACTTTTTTTTTAATAAAGCCTTTTCAAACAGTATATTGTGTTTAAAATTAGCCCCACATTAAAGTAGCAGCCTGTAAATGAATGTGGAAGAATCGCACGTAACACAGAATAGTAACATGTGTACCAAGGGCGATACACATGGACCCTCAGAACTCAGCTATCCTGGCATATTTTGCGAAACGGACTAGCACATCTTGATCAGGATATTACATAATTTTACAGCCTTTGGTATTTTTGTGTGCAAGTGTTAGGATTAGGGTGCAATTTGATATGTGTCTCATGCAGTTCTATGTTTCACATTGTTGCGGTCGCAACAAGACGCACACCAAGGAGAGCTGCCTTGGGTGCCAGATCATGGAATCCAGAGCGACATGCAGTGTTTGGTTAGGTAACAATAAACACAGATGGTTGGAACGCGAAAGTAGGCCAGCGGGGCCAATATAAAAGGGTGGCATCACAAGGTCAGAGGCGAGACGACACCAGGCCACCGCGATGCCGTCTGGGTCCACAATGAAGGCAACGTGGTGCCCCGAGCATACGTCAAGCAAGAGCTACAGAACAATCAGTGGTAAGTGATTTCAACTTTAGTGTGAAACAAGGCTCTCCAGCATTAACGTGTGGCATGTTAACGTAAAGTCTTTGCCTTGAATCGAAACGGTTGCTGCCATTCGTGATCATAGCTTAACGCATTTAAAGTACTTCAAGACATAGCAAGAAGTCGAGAGATTACCTGTAATGTGATTATGCCTGTACTATTGCACAGTAATTCAGAGAGAATTAGTAAATGACTTGTTTAGTACTAGATGTTGAGATTTTCTGAGTATGTCACCCCTTACTCCTTTAAGTATTTTGTACGCTCCTCACGAGAGAGACGTAACACTGGTAGAGGAACTGGCTTTCTCAAACTCCCGCAGCAAGCTAAATATCTTACTAATTACATGATTGCAGGCAATTTTGAATCAAATGCTTGACAAATTACCAATGCAGTAGCTTTTTGCGTTTTCAAATCCAAACAAGGTGGAAGATTACCACTTTACTAATGTGCCTGGTTAGCAAGCAGGTTAATGCCATCTTACTAGAGCAGAGGTTCCAAACGTGTAAGCCGTAGTAAACAATACAATATCCGGCAGTGAACTATGTGTAGCCAACCTTGTGAAGTCAGCAGAGTATGAGAAATGCAGCACGGCACAATTCCAGGTGGCCCCGCTCATGCAAAATAGTAAACTCAGGCAGTAGACTATAGGCTTTCGCTTGTAATATTAATGAATGCTGGAACCGGTCTTCGGATTCAACAACAAATATTCTTGCATTGCAGTAGTGTAGTAAATAAGTGTGTGTGGTTTATATGGGAATATTGCTTACTAAATAATGCCATATTGCTGCACAGTGAACACCACATGTCACACAACATTTAGACCATACATTACATTTAGGCTGTTCATGGTAAAGTTAGCACTTTGAAGGCACTCCCAACAGGCATTGAGCAATAATAAATATATTTTATTGCAGCCTGAGACATTAAATTTTGAGGGTGGGGAAATGTATACACTGTGTTTATTGATCACATTGTAATGTTTATATTAAAAAGCAGCAGGAAGATGGAAATTGGATGAAAGGAAAAATTTAGAAGGGCCTTAAAAAGTGCTCACTTATCTGTTAACAGCATATACACGAGATCACAGGCATGCTAAATTTAGCATACATAATGCAACATTAAAAGAGACATGAATAAGAAAGGCAAGTCTATCGCATCATCGGCCAAGAATATTTTTAAAACAGTTACATTAGATTTAACTGATCCAAAGTGCTCATTCGAACAAATATTAGAAGCACAAGATAAACTAAATAATGAGGCCAGCACATTAGTTGATAACGAACACAGCTCAACTACACAGCAGAATGAGGCATTAGATTACTCATTCCATGACAACCCAGATAACACTTTACAAACTATGACCAACAACAACAATACATATACAGCTGAGGAAAGTGAGGGTTACCTCAGACAATGTTCGCTACAAACTTGCAAGTAAGAAACACATTCTCATTTACTATCATGCACACCTAAGAGCGACATACCAGTACATACTTATGAGAATATATATCCGCACAACACACCTACTCAAGACAGATCAAACTCAGCTCAATTGGTTCAGATTGTGGTAAAACAACTGGAACATATTCACACATTTGCAGATGAGTCAAATGAAAATGTTCAAGACTTTTTACATATATACAACACAGCCAGTGAAATTAATGGATGGGCAGAAATAGATTAACTTAGACAACTGAAATTTTTAATTTACAAGGCACAGCCAAAGAATATACGAAAATGTCTACTACACAAATGAACAGGATATAACATGGCAACACATTGAAAACAAACTAATAACAACATTAACACAAATTGACAACACTGAAAGTCACAGAAAACTGCTCCAAACTAAAACACAACAAGAAAGTGAAAATTACCAGGCTCATGTAGAAGACTTAATTTTCTACAAAAATTAAGGCGATCCACACTTGACAGAGGCCGAGTTTATTAGAATTATATGGAAATCGCTGTTGCGAACAGTTGCCCAAAAAATTTGTACCATTACAAAATGACACACGCAAAGCAAATGATACAGAATATAAAAACCATTGAAATCGGAATATTGCGGTGTAATCAAGCAATGGATACTCACTCCCAAGATGTAGAAAAAACCAAACTCCAGGAGGAAATGACAACAATAAAGGGACAGTTAGCTAAACAATCACTGAGGTTAAACAACATGACAGCAAAAAACCTACAGAAAATCAAGAGCAAAATTACACCAAAACATGGCGATACAGATCACGACCCACAGATACACATTACAAGCACAGAATTACACATGTACAGATAAGGCTGCACTACCCAAGAGGAGAACAGAATAGACATGATTACAGAGTTGTATATAGAAGCCAGAAATACAGTATACACTTTGAAAGTGAAAATTCAGTGGCCCCCAAAGACATAAAAGTACAAAATGCATGTAGAAGCCTATTCTCTAAATACACACCTGGAAGAACATATGCAGAGATTACAAACTTTAATGCACAACAGGATAACCATTGCAGGTCGTACACACCCCATGAATAGACAAATATAGGTAATTAAGTAAAACCCATATTCCACGAACCGAAATAAAATTATTCTTCACAAAATCACGTCCAATCAACAAAGATAGCAATAAGACAGAAAGTAAGTAACATAGGGCAAATAGCTTCCAAATCCACGTAAAGTCCACAGACAGGCAGGTGGAAATCAGAATGTAAAATGAGGCCATCATGGATGGGCAGAAACACAAGCATGGGAATACAGAAAATCAGGTCAGAGCAAGGCCGTGTGACATCACCCTGTGACACATCAAAAGCAAAAACATTATAGGACCATGACGTTTGAGTCAGTCTACCTGTGCCTTGTGTGTGTATATATATATATATATATATATATATATATATATATATATATATATATATATATATAATATATATTTAAGACATCATGCGACCTATTTCTGCAACAACCAATATAATTCAACACCAACTTTGCAGCAAGGTTTCACAGCTTTCCTTGATAAGTTCGGACTGAGACAGCGAAAACTACACATTCATTCAGAACTTGACACCGGACGCGAACCCTGTGAAAGACACACCAACATGGCACAAGATGACAATGATGAAAGGCAGCCAGTAAGGTCACTGAGTCACCACATAAAAGAAAACACACCAAGGTGGACACAAAACTGTAAGCAAGCACTCATAAGGACATCGACACCCCACGTACTTCTTAAACTTCAAGGGAAACAATACTACGGTCTCCTAGACATAGGATGCAGCTGAAGCTGCATATGTAGTACATTAATTACTATACAAAAATTACAGCCAGTCACAGAACAACTCTCACTGGTAGGATCAAGAAATGAAACAGAAGCACCAAAGTATAAGACTAAGTTAAAGTTTAGCATCACTGGCAATACCTTCACACCAGAATTTCTAGCCATTGATAATTTGAAGATAGACATTATATTAGGAGTAGACTTTATCAATGGCTACGACATAATCAATTTTTGAAACATAATGTTATGTTCATAAATAGTAATAACAGTGACAAAGTAATACAGGTCCCGCTACATACATCTGTTATACAAAATAAAAGTTCGGGCGCAGTACAATATTGCATAAACAGAATCGAGTGCATAGAGGAACACACATGCGAGGACATTAAAAATAAAATAATAAATCTCAGATTCATACCAAAAGCAGGAATTAGAGAAAACAATAACAGAATACGAAGACAAGTTCGCAACCAATATATTAGAGTTAAGTGAGGAAAAAAACTACCAAATAAAACTTTATATGCAAACAGACAAACCCATTTTGTCGCGACCTTAAAGACCCAACCCAAAAATTCATGATGAATTAGTAGAACATATCCAACACATGGAAAGGTCTGACATTATTGAACCTTTTGACTTATCTTATGCTGTGCCATCTTCGTCTTTAGAAAAAATCAGATGGCATTAAATCCCTTATAGACTTCCGTAAATTGAACCAGTATCTGACAAGAGTCCAGTACCCCCTCCCTAGGACAGAAAATATTTTAAACACTATACAGGAAACCAAATACATCACATCATTAGATCTCTTCTCAGGATTTTACACCATCCCAATTAGACAAACATAAATTAGAATTCACAGTTGATGGTGTAGGATTATTCCAATATAAAATAATGTCAATGGGCCTAAGCACCTCACCACAATAATTTCAACATTTTATAGACATATTTTTAGGTCCCCAAGGTGGAATATGGCCCTCGTGTATGTAGATGATATTTTCATAATCAGAAATATATATTTAAAACATTTGGCTAACATCCATAAGGTATTCAAAAGATTGAAACAATACAATGTAAAGATAAAAGCAAAAAAAATGCTCTTTCGCCCAACAAGAAATAAGAATTCTAGGACTCTAGATCATCCCCCCCCCCCCAAGGAATTATAACAGACCCTGATAAATTAAAAACAACAGAACAAATGGCACCAGAATCTTAAAGAACTCCGAACATTCCTAGGAATGACATCTAAGATGATACGTACAAAATAACACGAGATGAGCAGAACCCATTGTAGAACTCACAAAGACGACAACACAATAGGCTGGAGCGAAAAAGAACGCAGGACATTTTTAGAATTAAAGAAGGCAATACAACACACCCACATACTTCAGAAATTTGATGAAAACAAATGGCCTATACTGGCATGCGATGCATCACAAGTGGCCATTGGGGAGGTCTTGATGCAAGAACAAGAGAACAGTAAGCAAAGAAGCATAGTAGCATTCGCGTCAAAATGCTTAGCTCTAAATGAATCGTGTTGGTCGACCACAGAACAAGAGCTAGGAGCAACAAAATACTTTTGTAACTACTTCAGCCTATACCTATATGGCAGGCGATTCACGATATAAACAGGCCACACAAGCCTTAGATAAAAAACTATGGCTGAGCACAACATATGAATACAAAAGATGGTAATTGCCCTAGAGAGTAAGATTTCGAGGCGATAATAGTTAAGGGCAAACTCAACACATTAGCGGGCGCTATGAGCAGAATACCCATGATAACTCATCATAACCTCAAAACAAAACAGATTAATAATATTAAATATGACATCAAACCAGAAGCCATGCACTACACTAATATATACACAGCACTAGCAGAATGTCTATATCAGAACTCCCAGAAAGATAAAAAAAAAATATAGAAAATACGATTTCTAAATATATTACAAATAATTGGGTTGACATGAAGAACAGACAAAACAAAAATCAAGTCAATATTAAAAGGAGAAAATATTCCAATAAGCATAATAGAAAAATGGTGGTACAAATATTCCAAGCCACACTAAAAATTATGCAAGAAAACACACTAGATAACATAAAAGCCATAAGCATTGACCCAGTCCTCAAATGTGAAATTATCGTACACAAGTTCAACGACACCACTCATTATATACCAATATTTACATACGAACAAGAACACATAAAAATTTTAAATGGCAATGAATTACTTATTTGCCCCATACAAAACAACACAACACACTTACCATTCATTGGGTAAGAACGTGATCCTCACATTCAAAAATTAAAGATCTCCCTGACAGAACCAACCAAAGCCGAACCGAGATACTCCAAGCTAGCGAGACGTTACAGAATAGCGACCAACGGCGAAATATATCTAAAAATCAATATGCCCATAGGACAAAAAAAAAACTCACACTCGTGCCACAGTACTACATAAACAAAATTATTTCCGCCCACCACGACACACTATTAGGAGATAGCTAACTTGAGCCATTCAAAACTCTTCACAAAATCAAACAAGTTTACTATTGAGATAACATGAATAAGGACCTTAAGAATTATATAAAAAATTGCTCCATCTGTCAAAAAATAAAACCAAACACACAGAAGCCCACGGGCCAATAACAACCAATTGAACCATTAAAAATTTTGAAAGCTTGCACTTTAGATGCGAAAGGGTCGTTTCAAATTTCGAGGCACGGAAATAAATACGTCTTAATTATGATCGAATTCTTTAGTCGATGTGTCAATAAAGCAGTAGAATCAATCAATGTGATAACATGTGCCAACTTCATTAAAGAGGTCATACCCAAATACAGCAGCCCTCAGCAAATACTAACCGACAGGGGGTCATCGTTCTACAAGAACCCATTGCTGAACTACTAAAGAAACTCCAAGTCAAAAAGTTGCAAACAACAGCTTACAACCCGGCTTGCAACGGTTTAGTAGAATCTTTTAATAAACTTCTCTGACAACAGCTGACGGCATGCGCCCATGAAGATCCAGCAAGCTGGGATGAATAACTAGACTTTATTGTTTTCAACCACAATAAATCAATCAATAACAGCACAAGTCACCTCTTTCTACTTACTATGCAGCATTGAAGGAACACTACCCACGCACATTTTAATAAATAAATATTTATAAAAAGGACACGAGTGGTGCGAACAATTACTAAAAGACAGGGAACAAGCAAAAATTAATCTAATATTACCATAACAAAAACAGAAAGCATACTTTGATAAAATGCACCAGCCAAACAGAGTAAACATTGGCGACTGGGTCTGGGTTTGTAACCGAGAACGACAAAAAGTGCTTGCATTCAAATACAAAGGCCCCTACTATGTCACGGATGTTCTGGGACCATCCACAATAAAAATCCACATAGGAAAAACAGGAAATTATAAGTATGACAGGCATCCCCAAAACTTGCCCACAACTAATTAGTAGATTATTCATGCACGCCTAGTGGGCTGATACCGTCGCCAAACAAACCTTGTGAGTAATGGCCAGAACATTACAGTTTAAAATAATAGCCGACACGTTCGCGTGGCTGTGAGCCACACGTTCATGTATATTAAAGTAATGTTCTGCTACAAATGCAAACCGGTAGAAAGCTGTAACAGAAACTCACAGCAAATGCTCGTAACACTGATGCTAGCGAATTCTCGTAGAGTGGCGGGACTGCGCAATTACTTGCTGCAATCAAATAAGTGACTTCATACAAAATGCAAGTGAGCACTTCCCCCGCGGAAAGTAATCCGCCACTATAGTGCATTGTCGGCCGCAGCCGAGCGAAGCTCCGCCAATCTTCATAAATACACTGGGGTCCACTCTAAACTGTTAACAGTTGATTTGTACAACTGACCAGATACTAAATAATTTACATTAATTATAAAAATATATTATAATATTATCAGACAAGTTTCTCCAATGTGTAATAAAAATATGTACATTTGAAATTAGTTAAGTTTTTCCAATGTACAGTAAAAATATGTATAAACATAAATTAGATAAATATAATAAATAATAGGGACAGCAAATATAAAATATAGGGGATCATTGAAGGGCGTGTGCTCGACAAAAATTTTAATATACAATCACAAGCACTGTATCGCAGTACAAGGTATATCTAACCAACCGCAAGACTAAGAATCAATATATAAACAACAAGTTATATGAAATATAGTCCAGTTATGGAGTGTCACGATGGGAGGTGCACATACAATACCACCTCCCCTTATCAAAGTGGTCGCACCGAGTCACAAATTGGAATTGGGGTTAGAGATTACAAGACATTACGACCACACTCCAACACCCATGTAGCGACACGAAGTAATCAAGTAAAGGAGAATAAAAAAACCAAAATGCACTTGTATATAAGATTGTGATAAAAGGATGGAAATAGAATTTACTGCTTGAGCTTTCCATGAAAGTCAATCTAGTCAAAGGTTCAGAATTAAAAACTTATCAGAACAAATTATGATGGGCTGGACCATGTCGCCAATCGCCCTCGAATTATCATTAATTAACACTAATAATAAACTATTTAATCAGCGGGCTGGGCCATGTCGCCATAATCAAGCATTCGAATAATTACTTTGTTTTGGTTACTTGGCATTTTTATGGTGCAATGCCCGAAAGGCACGAACATTTAAACACACTGGTTTTGGTGTTAAAAGCTCTAGAAATGGCTTAAATCTATTAATAACTAACCTGCAAAGTTCTCGTCATATTCACATTGCTTTAAAAAGACACTGGAAGACCTATGTAAATGGAAAATGTGTGTCAATGTACGTGCTATCTTTACACATGCAGCAACTCGCAGCCATGGCAGACAACTGTGAAGTAATAGGGCACTTGGGCTGCTCGCCACTTGATAGCAGCCCCATCGGCGACAGGCGCCACTTGTGCGCACACAGTACAAAACTGAAACATTTGTTTATGCAAGTTCCTGCAAACTGGTCAAGATGTCGGAAGTGTGATGGTGTATTTTAATGTTATTGGTGGTTTATTTTTCAATAATGTAAACCCCCCTAAGGGAAATAGGTGACTGCTGCGTCGGATGGCCTTATTTGGTAATGTCAACCACCATTGGTCGTGAATCCCACGACACCTGTAAGAAGTATTAAAAATACCATTTAATTCTCAGAATCACATTATTTGCTGTGACTGGTGGCGCCATGTGGCGGAACTGTGTATTTATTCCCTGTACAAGCTCCATTCGGGGTCAGTCAGCGACCTCGAGGGGGCATTCTTCTACAAGATAAGAAGTATTCTGGATTAAATACATAAATGTAGGCTCTTCAAGCTGTAGGACTTTCACCTCATTTGGACATTAGGCGAGGGTCATGATGGCCGGTATTTTTAAAGACATTTTAAATGATCGTGGAATGTTGGTCTTTCATCTTAAATTTTGTAATGGGCAATATTACATTCTGTAAGCAGTCTGCAAACCCTTATAAAAGTCTGTGACCAAGACTTTAATGCAGTAATTTTTTGTCGTAAACATTTGTAGCCCAGACCATAATTTTGAAAGTTTTGCTCTTAAACTTTTGCAACCAAGTCACGTCTATTTGAGGTGGTGTTGTTGACCTTTTGTAACCAAGTCACGCATGGTACGGATATAGTAGCAAATACTCGGGACTTTGTGGTATCTAACATTTGTTAACTAATGAAAAACTTTACCAAGTTTGTAAACTTTTTAAAAATAGGATTTACTTATGGGAGTTAAGGCTGGAAATAGTTCAGCAATTGCTCCTGTCCACTTGGGAACGCGAGCAGAAGATGCAAATGGGAAATATACTGTGTAAAACTTCGAGGTTACATTATGCACGTAATATTGATTCATGACAAGTAAAGTAATATGTGTTACCATCTTGGTTTCCTTGTGTAGGAACAAATATAATTCTCTTAAGTTCAGAATAAATGTCGGCACCACAGAATTTTATCCACCATTTTGTAACGATTGTATTTTTGGGGTAATTTTCCCAGTGAATATTGTGATGGCCTTCTGTATTACTAAATGGCCAGTTGTTTGCAGTAACACAGCCCATATTTTAGTGTGAAAAATCATAGTACTAGTTGGGTAACATCAAATTTATGTACCTGAGAAATATTTGCATTTTACTATTTTTAATTGTAACTTGGTGTTTTATGCGTATTTTAATTAATTTGGAATTTAGGGGCAGGGAAGTTCATGTTAGCTTTTCCTCATGTAATTTTGATAACAAATGCAAAGAAAGATAGTAAGAATAAAATGGCAATTGCCACACTTCCTTGTTTCTGTTATAAGTTGTTTTCACTGGTCAATTCACCCTTATTCTGGTGCATAGAGGTACAGGAGGCGTCAAAACGTCTGCCCACTCACGTCTTTTCACCTTACCGAATGGCCTGCTGTCGATTCCGTTATGCCGTTTGCGGCCTAGTTTCAGTCTTTTTTCCCCATCATGCTGTTCATTCTCCGTCCTGTGCTTGTGTTTGTGGTTGTTCGTGTGTTCATGGTGCTCGCCTCACGCTGTTCTGGCAGAATGGTATTGGTGCAATTGAACATGGGTGCTTGGATGAATTGTGTGGGGATTGTTGGTGGTTGCACCATTTCTATGCACCTACTGCATAAGAAAAATCAATATGGGTACTCTGTCACTTCCCAGTGATTCGTGTTCACACACTCTTAATGGTATTGCCATAAATATGATTTGCATGCAATAGTGTCTGTTCCGGTCTCTGGATAAGTGTATTTCGGGCACTGGTTGTGCATAGCTAATTGAAGCCATTCCAATAAAAGCAATGTGTGCATGGTTGCATAGTTGCATACCAGGTAATTGTGGGTTAATTAATCCACACATTTTAACGTGTTGCACATCGAGCATTTTAAAGTCTGTATGTCGAACTGAAATCCCATGCTGTTATATTTCTGTACCAATATATAAATATAATGAATTTTATTTTAATGTTGGCAAAATAATACTTCAAGAGATTTGGTGCTGCTGAAAATGGTTTCTTTGAGAATAATTGCCGAAAACATTCCATTTAGTCCGAGTTGGGCATGTTCCTCGTGTCGTATTATCTATGGATGGTGCGCGCGAGTCAATAGAGGTCTATTGCAGATCTTGGAGCAGCACAATAATTTAACTAAAATTCAACCAATTTCAAGCTAAATTCAAACAAATTTCTAATTCCCTGTCAAATTGTTCAAATTGCAACTCAAAATCAATTATATTTAGGGTCAAAAACAAAATCAATTTTCAACCTGTGTTCAATCTTTGTGTGATTCTTTAAAGACTCATTTTCAAGCTAAATCTTCGTATTTTTTTAATGAATTTCCAAGAATTTTCATACTTATCTTGTGATATTATTTTTGACTAATTTATTTGGCTTGCAAAATAAATGTAAATATTTACCTTGTTGACCATAATTTTAACGTCTGTACCCTGCAAATGGACCACTGATCAAAGAGTAAACAAAGTATGTTTAAAAAAAGTGTCCTTAATTGAGAACTCAGACTTGGGTCAAATTATCTTTATTTTGGGGATGAGATTGATTAGATGAACCATGTTTGTAGAAGAGTTTTAAAAATTAATGCTTGAATGTGAGAAATTTGTGCTAATTTTAGTTAAATTATTGTGCTGCGCCAATTTCTGCAATAGTCCTCTACTGATTTATAAAAAAAATCCGTACATATAAACACGAGAGGAAGACAAAAAAATTGACTTAGATTTTAAAAAATAACTTTTTTTCGATAAAACTCAACCAAATATCTAAAAAAAATTGTATTAAAATATCGAAACAATTTCTTATTTCTGTAAAATCGTTTACATTGTCCATTTAATAAAATTAAATATTTATATAGCTTCACTGATATTTTCTTTCAAATAATCATAAGCTTAATTTCGTTGGCTAATTAAAACAACATTACAAATTGTACCAGCCTCAATATATATTTTTTAATCTGCACTAATTTTTATATTTGTTTTATCTTTAACTACTGCTGTTTTTCTATATAGGCAGTCAACAACATATAGAGGTCTTCGTCCACAATCGCCATGATAGTTTGTAGTTGATTTGAAATAAAGTTCATTATTTCTATATATAGTATTTAATTCTATTCTTGAATTTTTTTAAATCATTCAAAGCAAGAAACATTTTAAGACAAAGATCATTTTCAATAGCTAGATTCCAATTTTCTTTTGGAAAAATTTCATTTCTTATATTTTTACAAAAATATTTCTCACATTACAATGATCAAACATTGAAGCATGCACATATTGCTCAGCGCGATTTTTTCTATTAGTTTGGAAACCCACAATTACAAAATCAGGAATGTCAATTGCAAATTATTAAACTGATCTTTCATATCGAAGTTAAAAACAGTTCTCCCAGCAGGAACTCCTTTTTCTAAAAATTGCCAACACTTAAAACCAATATTAATTTTAGGATTTTTATATATGTTTCTTTAATTGCAATTGATGTGTTTGATTCGCATTTAATAATAGGCCACACATTTTTAATTTTTCAATAAAAATTATACTTGGATCAGCATAATCTCTATAAGTTGTAGTGCCATCTGCTTTCTTAGTTTGATAAACAAATAAACAGTTGTAATCAGATGAATTTCTAAAAAAAAAAAAAATAAAAAAAAAATAAAAAAAAAAAGTGATTTTATAACCACATTTCCAGTAAATTTAGTTGTAATCGTGAATAAAGCCAAACAAATATCATAATGGATACATTATTTTATTTATTTTATCACTATGAACAAATTTTACTCAAATATTATTACAGTAGACTCTAGATAATTTTGTTCACCTGGTGATCTTAGCAAAATATTCATCATTGTGGAAGTTATTACTGGATTATCAACAGTCTCAATAATCTATCAAAGTTTTGGAATTTCTACTCTAGAAAACTGAAAAGGAAAAAAATTAAAACAAACATAAATATTATCTAATTTTTCGTATTTTGCTTCATCTCCAACTTTCTCTTTTTAGTAGGCGATATTCTTCCAAAACATTAGCATCGTTTGGAAAAGATAAGCGATATCCTACAGGAATATCAAACTCGATTCTATCATTGTAAATATTCAAATCCACCTCGTTCGATTAGTTGAGGGAAAGGTTTGTCTCTCAAAACTCTCAGTGCTTTTTATAACTCACTTACAAGTAAAAAATATATATAAATGAAGGATTCAGAGGGTGATTCTCGAGTGATATTGTTCATCGAGAAGTATATAAATTATAAAAAGACCCATGAGGTAGAATATGAAGAAAAAAACAAGTAAAAAGATCTACCATTAATTCGTGAATTACAGAATATTGGCAAAAAAGTAGAACATGTAAGTGAATAAAATAAAAATTTAATAAAAGCACTAGTACCTGTTGCTGCAAAATTTTAGATTACCCACCAACACCAGAAGAACCATCTTTTGAAATAGAATTATTCCCAAAATCACCAATAGGTGTTACTCCATTAAAAAATTTGTGGCTTATAGCAGACATTTCTATTATAAAATTAGGAAAACATATCTCTGAAAATAATAATGTTATAGATGATGAATTTTGTTTGCGAGAAATTTGTCATGGTTTTGAAGTTGGAGATACAAAATTAAAAATTGATGGTGATTTACTATATGCCAAAGATAAAAAAAAAATTTAATAGAGGGCCTCACTAATTTGCTAACAAAAATTAAAAAATTTGATCTTGTAGATGAAAACACACACAAAAATAAATTTACAAATGAGGACTATAAGAATTGTGCAGAAATTTTTAAAGCAACAAATGCAGTATATCAAGAATATAATCCTAAAATGAATGTTGCTTCGAGTAAGAAGTGTAAATACACAGATAAAATTAGGCCAATTTATCAAGATATACAAAAAGATAAATCGCAAGTAAAATATAGCCTAGAGGGTTTCAGTGATGATGATTTGAAAATTGGAGATGGCATTAAAAAATATAATAATTTGCCAATAGAATATATTTGGATGGGCAACATTAGATAAATAATTGACAAGTTATATAGTTATGCACGGTGAAGAAAATGGTGGAAATAAATATTATTAGATTGAAAAGTAAATATTATAAATATGCTAAACGATAAATTTTCTTATTTTGTTGTGAATAGCCAGAAAGGAATTTTATATCTAATAAGAGTTTTAAATGTTATTCCGCACTCATTTTGGAATTCTGAACACCATGACTAAGGCATTATGAACTGACATTAAATAATTTTAATTTACCCAAAATGCAATTGCCAGGTTATAATTATTGTGGGCCATTTACAAAATTAAATAAGAGATTAGAAAGAAGAGATGCTGGAGTAAATAAACTATATGAAGCTTGCAAATTTCACGATATTGCTTATAGAGATCATAAAGATTTAGTATCCAGGCATGATGCAGATAAAATTTTACTAAAAGATGCAAAAGAAATTATGCTAAATAAAGATATTCCAATTGGAGAAAAATTGTGTCTGCAGATGTTTCCTCAACAATGTTTACAAAAAGAAATTAGGTTTCGGAATTAAAATGTTTTATTAAATTATTAATATATTTTTTACTTATAAATAAAGATAAAAAGCTCAACTTTTGATATACCCATTAATCAATTAATAGATTTGGGTATAGATAAATTTTTAACAAAAGAAAAACTTGAGAAAAAATAAATAAACATTTGAAAGAAGGAAAAAGTTTAAAACTAACTTTACTATTTCATAACAGTTAAAAAAATGTCCATTCAAAAAACTAGAAGTGGTTTACATTATGGAGGATTTTTACCAATTTTATTTGCAGTTTTAGGAGCTCTTGGAGCAATAGCTGGAGAAGCTAATACAATTTATAGTTCGGTTGAACAAACTAAACATATATATAAATGAAATATAAGAACAACAGAGACACAATTTAGTAATGGAAAACAAGGCTGGTAGTTGTGTAGTTGCGAAAAAGAGGAAGGCCAAAAAAATTAGCTCCATTATCCAATATCGATATTGAATGAAAAATATGTAAAAATAATCATATATTAAAAATTTCAGAAATGTTTATATGATTGATGAGCTACGAAATATATGCACAAAAAGAATGTGTCGTGCTTAATGTTGATATTTCAACCAATGCTGGCACTCATTGGGTTTGCTATGTTAAAGAAAATAATAATTTTATTATTTTGATTAATTTTTGGCAATATTCCCAGTAATATAACTAATTATTTCCAAAACAATAATACTTATTATAAATATGATAAAATTCAGAACTTTAATTCTGTTATCTGTGGACATTTATGTTTAATTGTTTATATTTTTTCGAGAGAACTTTAGTTTAATGAAATAATTTCTATGTAATTAAATGACAGATATATCCGGGAATCCATTAATCGAATCTTAAAATAAAAATTTTCATAATATTGCTGAAGATTTAGAAACATATGTAGATTCAAAATGCAATTCGAGTGTTTCTTCTTTTAAAAGTTAGTTAAGCAATTGTTTGGATTTTACAAAATCGCATGTCTCATTTTTTGGATAAAGAATTGTTAATATAGGCGAACCTATAAATAATAAGAATGCGGAAAATAAAAGATTTAAAAGATATATATATATATATATATATATTATATATAGAGAGAGAGAGAGAGAGAGAGAGAGAGAGAGAGAGAGAGAGCATATGGATTTAAAAAAGATGTTGATTCAAAATTTAAAACCATTGTTTCTGATTATGATCTAAAAGTATAACACTCTTGCCGATTATATAAAACGAATAAGTAATCCAAAACAAAGATTTAAAAAAGATGTAGATTCTAAATATTAAACTATTGTTTCTGACTATGCTTTAAAAAATGACGTCGAATCAAAATACAACACGTGTTTCTCATTTAAAAACATATGTAGATTCTAAATATAATACCATTGTTTCTGCTTTACAAGATCAAATAAGTACAGTTTTTGTTTACATAACTGAATATGTTTCTATTCAAAATCGTAGAATTAATAATATGGCTGATCCTGTAGATGGCAAAGATGCTGTCAATAAAAGATATTTCGGTAAAGAAATAACCAATAAATTGAAAGATTTAAACAAATTAGTTTTGAATTATTGTCATACGCTTGTTGACTTGAAAATTGAAGAAAAATCTTGTTTATTTTATTTACATGCAAAGTGGAATAATACTAATAATGTTATTCTCTTGGATAATAATATAATTTATTTAACTTTTTTGATGAATGGTACTGTTTATAAAATAATTACTGTTAATCCCACTTTACGAAATAATACTTTAACAGTTATTATGGGAGCTAAAAAAATTGATTACTGCAAGCGTTTTGATGTCAAAAGAGGTGCCATGATTATTATTTTTAATAAAAAATAACAAAATATCTGAATATGGCAATGGAATGTTGACCCCAATAAGAATATTCGTGAAATACAAAGTATATATATATATATATATATATATATATATATATATATATATATATATATATATACATAAATCATCAATGCCTTATGATGTAACTTTTCTTCTTGGAAATTTTTTTTGTGCAGGTTTATTATTCCTTCTCTCATATTGAACATTTCTTTTAAGAATGTTGAATTTTTAGAATTGCACAATGAGCATATCTTTTTCTGGACTAATCACCCATTTGTTGTATTGTCATTTTTTAAATGATTATTTTTAGTGACTATTTATATAATTATAAATGGAGAATACTTGGTGTTTGAAGTAAAAAAAAGTCAAAATGACAAATATGATCTTCGAGAAATGGGTGAATATTTCTTTTTCTTAATAAAATTTATTTCTTTATAAATAAAAATCGGGAATAATAGTATTAGCAAGCAATGTAAAAATGTGGTGAATTTTTAAACATTGATTGTTTTCAATCACATAATTACACAAAAGATAAGCACATTATTAACACCTGTAAAACATGTTACACTAAAGATTCTATAAATCGCTATGAGTTAAAAACAGAGGTAGTACTTTGTGGATGTGGAAAATCTGTTTGTAAGATAAATTTTGAAAAGCACAAAAATACGAAACTGCACAATACTTATAGAATTTTACAATGTGATTCTTCAAGCAAGACCTGCATTGTATGCAGGGAGAATAAAAATATCAACGATTTCGCATCTCATAAAAACCCAATATATAAGCATTTTTACACTTACAAAAAATGCTATACCCTATATGTTGAGCGACATTATGAGTCAAAAAAAGAGAAAATGCAATGCGAATGCGGAAAATTCGTATATAGCCATTCTCTAAAAAAGCATAAAAATAGTAACACATTTACAGAATGGATATTCTAGGTGAAACTCAGCATTCGCCGAATTCATAAATTTTTACTGTATTAAAATTTATAATATATAAATATGGAAACGAGCAACCTAGTGGGCGAGTCGAGATAAAAGAGATTTGCGCGAGTTGAGAATTATAGGTAGAGAATTAAACATTAAAAAAATTATATAAAATACATAAGGATGAACTTATTGCAAAATTATTCAAAAAAGCGAATATAAATTTAAAATTCCTATCGAGAACCTAAATGATTTAACAGTTCCTGAATTAAGAACTAAGGCTAAAAGCTTTAACATAAATAATATATAAAATTTAAGAAAAGCTTATTTAAATACAGCTCGTATGTCAATCATTAGAAATGAACAAAGAAGAATAAACTAGCAAATTTACCATTTCCAAAAAGTGGAATAAAACACAGAAAAACTAAAAATGTTTTAAAATAAATCTTCCACTTTTCCAATAGTGTATATGTGAACAACAGAAATAGAAAATCTAATAACATATACGACGTTGAGAGAGCTTTTAAGTGCAGGTTATCAACATACAACATTGAAAATAATTTAAATATAGTGTTGCCCGGATATTTTTTAGCTTTGGTAAAGCACAAAATATTAAAAATTTTACGTGATCAACTTATTAACAATAAAATTGCTGCTCATTTTCGAAACCGAAAAACTGGCGAGATTCGAATTTTCGAAGACATTCACTCACACGCATTTACGATATTAAATGAAGGAGACATAAAATTTTTACAAAAAATAACAAATAAAATAGTTGCACTAAAAGAAAACATTGAAAAGAAGCACCTCAGATTGGGCTTTACATAACATTATTGGGTTGCAACTAGCAATAAAAAAAGTATAATCCATTAAATAGATCATCTTATATTGAATTACCAGAAGTGATTGAGAATAAAAAACCATGCATTAATGTGAAGAATTGTGATCAAACATGTTTTCTTTGGACAATAAAATCCACACTGTTTACTGCTGAAAATTACCTGCAAAGAATATCTAAATATAAAAATTTGGATCTTAAAATTCTGATTTTTTAAGCGGAAAAATTTTCTAAGATCGTAATGGTAGACAAAGGTCAAGGTCAAGGATGGCATTCAGAATTCTGGTCGCCCGCAACCAGCAGTCACCACCGCCCACGCCGCCATTGTGCAAATGTCTGTTGTTGTTGTACTGGCCGCCAACATGACCACCGCCCATGGAATTCAGAATTCTGATCGCACGCAGCCAGAGCCTGCCATTTTGCAAATGGCTGTCGTTGTTGTACTGGCTACCAAAATGGCTGCCAGTCCTTCTGACCACCCACCAACGGCAGTCACAATTTTGCACATGGCTGCTGGCCACCCACATTCAGACTTCTGGCCGACAACATGGCCGCCCACCACCTGTCGTCATTTTGAACAGTGCGATGTTCGAGATTTTGCATTCAGACGTCATCCTTACAACAAAATGTCAGTCGTCGGTGTACTGGCTGCTGTCATTATCGCCTGCCACCATCCGTCATTTTGTATATGGACATCGTCAGCACACTGGACACCATCATGGCTGCCCACCACCAACTTACCGGCGCCCATACTCTTGTCTTCATGACCTATGTGCAATGGCTGTCGCCGGCGCACTGGCCACCGCCATAGCCACCCGCCACCAGCCGCCATTATGTTAGACAGTGCGACATCCGAGATTTGTCATTCAGACTTCATCCTTACAAAAAAATGGCAGTCGACATTGGTGTACTGGTTGCTGCCATGGCCACTCGCCACCAGCCGTCATTTTGCAAATGGACATTGTCGGCGCACTGACCACCAACATGGCTGTCCACCACTACCCACCATTTACTGGACAGTGCGACTTCCAAGATGGGAGACCGAATTGAGAGAGCAGGAAGTTCTGTCCAGCATTCTGGTGCAAATCCATATGCACACACAGTTAAGTAGTTGTTGGAGAGGGGATCTGTGCTGGCTGCCAACATGACCACTGGCAGTTCCACCACCGGCAGTCACCATTTCGCACAGGACTGCTGCTGGCCACCAACATGGCGGCCCGCATTCAGACTTCTGGCCGCCCACCATTGGTGGCTGCCATTTTGCTAATGGCTAACAGGTCTAGGTCAAGGTCGTATGATGTCATCCAAGGTCAGGTCAAGGCCGACATTGTGTAAATGGCATTCGTCATTGTAATGGCCACCAGCATGGCCACCGACACTTCTGGCCACCAGCCACCGACAGCTGCCATTTGGAGAATGGCTGCTGGCCACCAACATGGCCGCCCATATTCAGACTTCTGACTGCCCGACACCGCCGGGCACCATTTTTGCAAATGGTAGTCATCGCTGTACTAGCCACCAACATGGCCGCTGGCCACCAGCCTACATGTCACTATTATGGTGCAACTTCCAAGATTGTGGACCAGATTGACAAAGGAGGAAGTTCTGTTCCAAGATGGCTCCTGTCATTTCAAAAAATGGCCATCATTGGTGCATTGGCCACCATCATGGCTGTCCACCACCGCCTGGACCAGATTGCCAGAGTTGGAAGTTCTGGTCCAAGATGGCAGCTGTGGCCTTCAGCTGATTACACCATCGGTCGAGCACCTGGCTGTAATTCAGATTAACGAGTTGATAGTTGATGGCATTGGGTTGGTATATTCCACCCCTAGTGTAGTGAGATTTGGGTGTTATCTGAATTTGATTGTTTCGCTGTGATCGGTTCGTAAGGAAAGCATTTGCTATGCTAGCCAGAACTCTCTGGTCTTGATTAGCGTGCGTAATATGCATTGGACCTGTATTTCCAGGTGGTCATCCTCTGTCTATGACCTATGTGCACCCGTGTACCAAGCCTACAATTATCAGTGATCATACACCGAACTGCACCATTAATTCACTTTCAGACTTAGACAAAATCTGGTAAATTTTTTCTAGTGATGGAGGAGGACCTAATATTAGTGGGGTTTTGTTACATGAATAAAATAGGCATATTTTATTCACTTTATCTATATTTTACAGTCATGACATAAGACAGCATACTAATATGAGATACATGCTCAACTTATTCTTCATTCGAGCATAAACATTAATAACGACTGTTTTTTTTTTTGGTCAGAACACTTCCTGCTGTAAGCATTCCAGGAACTACTAATCGTATGTAACACACAACAGCAGTTAGCACATGGGCAGATATTGTAGGCGGTGGCAAATGGACAGTGACTCTATTCATGACATCTGGCACCGGTGCGCTTAGCGAATGTCTTGCCACAATACTTGTGCATGCTTCCCGATGAACGACGAACATTCCCTTTACACTTCTTGTTATGCCTATACAGATTTTCGCTGAGGTAAACATGCCATCACAGTTATCACAATGGAATGCCTTGTATGGTGGACTAATAAGCTATGGCTACTCTCATGTCAACGTGCATGACAACTTTTGCTAAATGTGTTTCCACAGTAGTAACATTGATAACGTAATGCCTGTAGCGACTCTTCAGGATCTCTTGCAGTTGACGATGCTGGGGGTGTTACAGATTGTACATCTTAAACCACTGATTCCATCTTCATACTGTCGCACAGTGTTCTTTGGAAGTGGTAACATTGATACATCACTGCTTGTAGAGACTCTTCTGGGCCTATTGCTGTTACTGATGGTGTTACAGATGGTGAGACTTCAACTAATGATGTCATCTTCATATTGTAGAAGAGTACACGAGCGTACTTGATTAATGTAGTCTTAATGGTCTGCTTGCCACCCCCATGCTTGCTGGCGAAATTACATATGTTTTACATGATTCTCGCTTGTATACTATTCACACCACATGACAGTTTGTGTTACCCATCTTGGGGTGTCTCAGTAGATGACTGTATGGTTGCTGTTGTACTGAAAACATATTACCTTATCCAGTCGTTCATGTATAGCCTGCGAAGTTGACAATTCAACCTCTTAACTTCTTTACTTTCGTTCATCTTACATGCACAACTTAGTCTTTATTCGGGCTATTCCTGCTGTGAACATGCCGGTCGCTCTGATTCGCATAAACTGCACAAAAGTTAGCACATGGGTAGGTCTTGCCATATGGACAGATACTCTCTTCATGACATCTTGCACCGGTGTTCTTAGCGAATGTCTGACCACAATACTTGAACTCACTTCCCGATGAACATCGTACATTTCCTTCACTTATCTTGTTAGATCTATATTGGTTATCGCTGCAGGTAAGCACTACATCGCACTTATCACAGTGAAACTTCCTTGTATGCTGGGCTGAACAGGCAATAGCTATTTTCATGTCAACATGCATTTCACATATGGCTAGAAGTATTTCCACAATAGTAATTTTCATAACGTATTGCTTGCAGCGACTCTTCAGGACCCATTGGTGATGTCGATGCTGATGGTTTTATAAATGGTAAGTCTTCAACATTGATTCCATGTTCATATGGCAGCTGAGTACGCGATTACGGTGGTAACATGGATACCGTAATCCTTCTAGCGACTCTTCAGGGGCCGTTGTTGTTGCGATATTAGCCATGTTGCAGGTGACAAGTCGTCAACTATTGATTCCGTCTTCATGTTGTAGCAGAGTACACGATCGTAGTAGAGGAATGACATTGTAATGATCCGCTTTCCACCACACTCACCGAAGAAATGACGTCTGTTTACATTATGTACGCCTATAAATACTGTTCACATGGTATGCTAGTTTGCATTGTCCGTCTCGGGTTGCCTCAGTATATTTCTGCTGGCTGCATGATGCATACATCGGCATGGCTGGTGGACTGAATTATGTTACCTTATCCGATAGTTCGCTGTCTAGCCTGCGAGGTTGGCAATTCGACTGCTCAGCCTCTTTACGTCCATTCATCTTACATGTTCAACTTAGTCTTCATTCGAATAATTCCTGCTGTGAGCAATAAATGCACACTTATTAGAATTTACAACATTGCAATTAACACATGTGTAGGTCTTGTAGTTGATGCTAAACGAGCAGTTACTATCTTCATTGTGTTTGCCACTGGTACGGTTAGCGAATGTCTTGCTGAAATACATGCAGTCGCTTCCTGATGAACGACGAACATTTCCTTTGCACTTCTTGTTATGTCTATACAGGTTATCACTACGGTTGAACACAGTATCGTAGTTATCACAGTGGAATGCCTTGTATGTTGGGCTGAACAACCCATGATAACTTTAATGTCGTTGTGTAAGTTCATATGTGCGAAGGTCTTCTTTAGGCATGCTATCACTGCGGGCGAACGTGACGTCCTGTATTACAGTGTTTACTAAAGGTATTTCTGGGGTTGTTAGCGAATGTCTTGCTGCAATACTTCCACTCGCTTCCCGACGAATGACATACATTGCCTATTCACTGCAAGCAAACATGCAATGACTACTTTCATGTCGGTGAGCATTACCACCTATTTTATTATTATTATTATTTTACCTGTGAAATAATTGGACTCTACGGGAATTGAACCTACGATACCTTATTTTCAACGATGATGCAATGTCTCCACCGCCATCAGGGTACATGTGTTAGTCCCTTTCAATGGCACATGTAACAAGTACGTATGTTTTGTCAAGGGTGGTGGTGATGAACTCATAGTACTTGTAGGTGTCGAGTTGCTTTCTTGGTCGGTAATCTATGCCATGTGTGGAAAGGCGAAACAGTCATTGTAGACTGCGCTTCCAGCGAGTTCACGACGACTGCTACGAGATGGGCTCGCGACATACAGGTCCTCATACCTACACCAGTTAAGGTAAACATCTGCTCTTTATGTTATTTTTTGCACCTTCTAAAAGCTGAGTACATATATAGTTGAAATGTGTGTGTTGTGCTACCTCCTTACTCATCATTAGAAGGTTCGTACATTTTGTCTAGAGCAATTATTGAGTAATTTTTTTCGTAATGAGCTCACAGTTCTGGCATTATAAGTGGTTCGTACCAAAATATTTACATGTAATATTTACAGTTCTTGCCCCAGCATGCGGCGGTAACGTCCCTCATGCATGACTAATGGTTTACATGTATGATGTATCATATGTACGTATGGTTCTGGCACTAGGTACTCTATAACTGAATTCTTTCGTAAAAGGGGGGATATGCATGCGTGAGTCGACTGGTCTACTACCCTGGCATATTATATATATATATATATATATAATATATATATAATATATATATATATATATATATATAACACTAGTCGTGAGATATATAATATATATATATATATATATATATATATATATATATATATATATATCTCACGACTAGTGTTATTTACCATGCTTCCACTTCCCTGCACGATGTTCATGCTGTCGGTCGACTGCTTGAAGTAGCCTTACAGATTCTCATGTTGCTCTAGTGGTAGGTCGGACGTGTTCTGCTGCTAGTGTTGTCCGGTTTACTTTCACTCGGTTCGTATGGATTATGTTCTGTCGAGGACAGTCTGGTCATGTCTAGCATCGGTGATGACTGCGCGAACACATGTGAGATATAGTATGACAGTTCTTCATTACATGCACTGAGGTCTCGGTACATGACGACGAAACTCAAGTACTGTAGGTGCAGGCCGGTCCCCAGTGGTGGGGGTACATACTAGCTGAGAGCCTTGAAGAAGCGGGAGTAGGTTGGAGAGAGTGTATGACTGTGAGTGCACTGTATGACTATCTGTAAAGGAGGGAATTAAAAACGTGCTTGGTGTATGGCATTTCCCAGGTTAACAGTGACATATGAACTGTCTGTAATAGTTATTATATTACGCAGATGGATGGTCCAGCGGCTGACCTTTCCTCCGCGCCACTTCCCACATAGCCCTGGGGTTGTTTCTCAACACTCAGCACAAAGGCGGGGAAGAATGCACGAGATATGCTTGAACTGCACGCATGCAGTGTGTTTGAAATATATGTTTTACAATGAAACTGGTATGGCTGTCTGCTGCATTTAACTCAGAGTGTTAATTACTTACACTATTATTAATGTAAACATCTTTTATTTCACATTATGTGTGATGACCTTCTTTAGGCAGGTTATCACTGCAGGTGCATTATTAAAGATATTTCCATAACTGGTAATGTTGATATTATAATAACTTTCAGGGCTCCTTGTTCTTGACGATACAGGAGGCAGCTATTTTCGTTTATAACTATTTTTCCTTTCCTGCACTCTAGCGGATGGCTAGGGAGAGCAAGCAGTTACCTGTAGGTATCTGGGTGTAAGACTTGTTACTAGAAAAAAACAACATTGCAGTTATCATAGTGGAACGGCTGGGCTGATGGACAGAACTGTGTAAGTGCATATATTAAAGGTTCCAAAAGTGCCGACTGCATGTAATTTCAAAGATGTGGTACGTTCATTGAATGTTCGGGCAGAGTATGACTGCTTGTATTTGCAAAGGCTTGGTACATGCATTGAAGATTCGGGCGGAGCCGGCAAAGTATGGCTGCCTGTAACTGTAGACCCTGTAATTGCAACATTTCTGTACATGAGTGCAGATTGGAGATGAAGTATGACTTTCATGGCCACTACATGTTCGTCTTCATGTGCAGTGGGACCGACTACGAATGATTGTATGCAGGGGTGTCAGCATGCATGCTCAAAGGGAATGGAATATGCGATAGCTTATTTATTGAAGTGGGGTACAGAAAATTAAAGAATGTGTCAGGTGTGGGGATTCGACCCCGCACTCCCTTTTACTGGAACCAGAACTTATATCAGACGTCTTAGGCTGGTCGGCCAACCTATTTGTATCAGTGATGGAATTATATGGTTTTTGTCGAATGACATACAATGTATGATCTATACTAGCCATCACTTGTGCAATACACACGGGCATGTGAGTGTGTGTGATGGGCTTGGTATGCGAGTGTAGGTCGGGGACTGACTTTCTGTAATTACTAACGCTGATGTAGACAACATGTCAGCTTTTATGTTGACTTGTAATACCACTCTCTACGAGAATCGAACATGTGATACCTCGATGATGGATCAGGGCACAAGTATTATTTTTTTTAAATAGTATATTGGTAAGTACGTTGACAAGGGGAGGTGGTGGTGGCGATGCAGTACTTGGTCGGCATCTACCGTTCATGGAAATGTGGGTCTGGTCATTGCGGTCACCGCTTCCAGCAAGCTCACATCGATAACGAGATGTGCTCGCAGCCTACAAGTATCCACTGCTACCTCAGGTAAGGTACGGGATAGTTCGTTTCGTAATAATAATAAGCTTATTGTTCCAGCATGTGTGTCGTCGTATGTGTGGGGACTCGGCTATCTAGCGATGACTGTGTGTATTAATTGCGAGAGAAATCGCATTACATACATTGAAGTCTCGGTACACGACACACGAGTGGAAGGTCGGTCCTCCCTAGTGAAGTGGTACTAACTGTCTGTCTGGAAGTAGGTTCTCAGATTGAAGGGCGGGAGAGGGGGGGGGGGAAGACTGTCTGGAAGTAAGTAAGTACATTGAAGGTCCGAGTTTGACTGTAATTATTACCTGCTTCGGTACACGAGTGCAGGTTGGAGAAAAAAAGATGGATTTAGTAAATTCCTATAATTATTACAACTACATTCGTGGCCTATGAATATTCACTGCTACACCACTTAAGGTAGGGGATAATTCGTTTCGTAATTGGGAGCATATCATTCTGGCATATGTTGTATGTGTGAGGTGACAACTCATGCATGCAGGTGGGCGCGTGTGTGTGCACGTGTATGCCAACTGGTTTAAACTATTACATTTACAATGCTTTCTTTTGAACTGGTGAGTGTATTGTTTCCTTACCAATACGTTTGGGCTATGAATCTGCAAAATTAATGGTTCGGACGACCAGAACTTCCTACTCTGTCAATTCGGTCCACCATTTTGGAAGACACACTGTCTAGCAAAATGGTGACTGATAACAAGTGCGCCGATGGCAACCATTTGCAGACATGTCGGCGGTGGTGTGGGTGGGCCGTGGTGGCAGGCGGTACACCGATGATGACTGTCCTGTTTTTGTCCGGATGTCTGAATGCTAAAAGTTGAATGTCGCACTGTCTAACACATTGACGGATGGTGGTGGGGCGGGCAGTGCGCCGACGATAGCCATTTGTGCAATGACGGTCGCTGTTGGTGGTGTTGGGTCTCAATGATTGTGGCCAGTAGGCCGATGAGTAGGAGGTGCTACCAGGGTGACCCCCATGCACCTACAATTGATGCCTGTGTTATACAGTTCGGAAATTACAGCCACCTATGCTTCTAAGTTGACATAGGGTAGGCTTTATCCTGCACCCCTTCTCCTATTCATGGTTGATGTCTATGTTATGAATTTGGCAACTATAACTCGAATGGTTCGGAGATTACAACCACCTATGCTTATATGTTGTCATAGGGCATACTTGACCCATGACCATTATCTCAGTCATGGTGGGTGCCTATGTTATGCCCTGGGCACGAGGGACAGACAGGGTGTCTGCTCTCTGTTACTCTATGTATGCTCGGGGTCGGCACACAGCGACGTAGCTGTGGCTTGGCCAGGCTGTGGCGAGCGCACGAGGAAGTATGACCAGGGGTGATGGGGTCATTCAGAGAGGGGGGGAAGTGTGACAGGCGGGGTGCCAAAGGGGAGAGAGTGAAAGTGGAGGTGTGTGTGTAGCCTTGCCATGGGAAGAGGATAGAGGGGCTTCTATCATGCACGGAAAGGGCGCACCAGTCATTGTGGTCTCTGCTTCCAGCGAGGTCACATCGTCGATGACGATGACGACGATGACGACGATGGTGAGATGCGCTCACGGCCTATGTGTATTCACTGCTACACCAGTTAAGGTAACGGATAATTCGTTTCCATAATAGGGTGCTTATCTTTCTAGCATGGGTTGTTGAAAGTGCAGGTGCTCGACTGTCTAGTAATGACTGTGTATTCATTGTGAGTGACAGCTCATTAAAAACGTACATACATACATTGACGTCTCAGTACACATCTCATGGGTGCAAGGCCGGTGGTACTGTCTGTCTCGAAGTAAGTACACTGTTACACGAGTGCTCAGGAGGTCGGCGCGCAGTAAGACGCTGGTTGGGCAGTGGCGAGTGCTCGAGGATATAGGGGCAGGGGTTATGTATGCAGTTGGAGGGGATAGGACAAGGGATAGAGAGAGAGTGCGAGGACGAGTGGAAGGTCACTGGTCAAGGTGCCGAGGGGTGTAATGTGCGAGCAAGTGTGTGTGGCTAGGCAGTAGCACCAAGGGGACAGGAGAGACAGAGGTGAGCAAGAACAGGGAGACATGCAGGTCGACATATGTCTGCATGTCCCTTCTCGTCGTCGGGGGGTTATGCATGTATTTAATTTTTTGGTAGTTGTATCTCAAATGCTTCGTAACATACAGCCATCTATCACAGTCATAGTTGATATCTATGTTATGAATTTGGCGACTATAACTCGAATGGTTCGGAAATTACAGCCAACTATGCTTATACATTGGCATGGGGCATACTTGTTCCTGCGACCCCTTTCCTGGTCGAGGCGGATGTCTATGTTATGAATTTTCCATCTATAACTCAAATTGTTCGGAAATTACACCCAACTAAGCTTGTACACTGACATAGGGCATACTTGCCACAGCGATCCCTCGCCTAGTCATGGATGATATCTATGTTATGAATTGGCCAACTATAACTCAAACTGCTCGGAAATTACTCCCACCTATGCTTATATGCTGACATATGGCATACTTGACCACACGACCCTTCTCCTAGTCGAGGATGATGTGTATTTTATGAATTTGACAACTATAACTTAAATGGTTCGGAAATTACAACTGCCTATGCTTATAAGTTGACATGTGTCGTATTTGACCCTGCGACCCTTCTCCTAGTCGGGTTGGATGCCTCTGTTATAAATTTGACAACTATGACTTAAATGGTTCGGAAATTACAGCTAACCATGCTTATAAGTTAACATGGGGCATATATGACCCCACATGCGGCAGTGTTACACAAGATTCGATCCTTCGCGACATCTTGATGCCCCAATGCTGCCGCCGGCGAAGTGCTGGCCGCCAAAATAGTCGACATCCTCAGCTGCTCAACAATTGTCCCAGGTAGACATACGTCGGCGATTCCAAGATGGCCGCCAGGAATGACTTCTCAATTTGGCAGGAATTTCTCCATTTCCGAGCGATTCTGCCGCATTGTGCAAACATCAGCAACAATACGAAAAATTGAGGAAATGCACTTTCTGGGACTGCCTGCCAAGAAGGCCGCCGGTGACGGGAGGGAAATTCGGGAAATTTTGAGGGAAAAAGGGGAAAACGGAAATTATCGCTCCTGGAGCCAGCAGTCTGCAGCCAGGTAATATGCTATTTAGGGTCCGCGGGGTCCGCAGCCAGCATCCAGGTAAGAACTCTCTTTTTTGTACTACTTATGTTTATAATGGTATACATCGTAAGAGACGCCGCGATGACAGATCCCGCTCTGCTAGCCGCCTGGATATGGTACTGGTGGACACAGGCGTATACCCAGCTGCCGTGAATTCTCCCTGAATGGTGCGCAGCAATGCCTGTGGAGTGCTTACAGCCTGTCGCACGATGAAAAGATCCTCACTGCTTATGTCTGCCCAGGTCAACCCGATCCTTCCTGACGGGTGGGTAAACCATCGTGTTTCCACTCCGTCCAACCATCGAATAAAGATATACACTAGAGTGGACATGTGATAGAAAAGATTCTGACCAGTTTTATGTGTTAGTTCCGCGAACGATTCAGATGAGCGCTAGTGTTATCGACGGCGTCATTCGTGCGGTATTACCAGTTCCGCAGCCAGTAAAAGTATATTATAACCCTTGCCCCGGCTCACCCACGTGCTCGTTCAAGGTCTGCCAAAGGCGAGCCTGTCAAACGCGAGTTACCAGCATTCGTTGCAGCTGTGAATACCCAACTCATGATTTACTAGTGGTGACCATGGCATGTGTTTCGTTTCTGTTGTAGAATTACGTGTTTACAGAAATATGCAGCGATATCAACTACTGTTTGGTTTTATTTACCTCTGCGAAAATAAATTATCATAAATAATTTATGGCCATTGTTTGTAATTATAATTTATTATTTTACTACAGCTCAGGTGTTCATGATAAAATACGAGTACTGTTAGCACACGTCATATTAATCATGAATGACGTCATACATCATAGTAAACTGTTCGTTCCGTTCTTATGTGAAAGTAAATGGACAGGAAATAATTATTCAATAATGGATAGCTCTATGTTAGACGCACGACGGTCTACAATTGAACACAATAATTACAATTTGGGGTTGTGATCTACGACAGAGGTGACTGTTCGTACAAATTATTAGTACGTTCAATATGTCGATTCGAGTGTCATTAAGGCTGTGTCTGTACCTAGGAATGCACTTATGTATATAAACATATTCCACTCGACTCGATACGTGATACATTCCGATAGACATACTTATTTGCATCCTTTAAAGCAACTAGTTAACTAATAAGATTCTGAATAAGCATTTTGACGGAAAACACATACTGAATGTTTACTGGAACATATGCGCATAGCTTTAAAATTATCAATCCATTAGGAGTTGTAGCTGGAAAGCTCAAAACTATGGAATTGTTCCTACTAACCAATCATAGACTTTTTACAAGAAAGGAATGAATATATATTTGTGTCAGTAAACGCAGTTATCGGTAATGTATCATTAAAACTGGTAACAACTAGAGGTAAATTTCCTTTTGACACTAATATTGGTATTAATAAAAATTAAATGTTGGGTATTGATATGACGTTTTCACTCATTCATGCCTTGTGTTGTAAAAACATTGGCAGTGTTCTCACTGCTCTGCATATTAACTATAAATTCAATGTCACGCCCGGTTTATAACAAATCACGACGAAAAGGATCATTAAAGGTTAAAGTAAAGTGTATACATCGTTAAGAACTTTGCTCAGTGCTCACTCTTTATAAAAGAAAATATCAGGAATAACAATTATGAACTGCATATAAATCGATTTTCAATATAGTAGCTTATGGGCTGTAAGGATGCGAGACGTACACACATTGGTTTCCCCGTGTGCGTACGTATGTCATCTCCTGAAACATGTAAAACATTTACGTACGTAGACGAATGTAAACACTGTATGAGCGGGCATCTCATTAAGCAGAAACCATTTCGCACACTGCGGGAAAAGGGTATTAATGATAACGTTTAAGGCTCAGCTTTAACAGATGTTTGTTTTAAAGCGACAATACAACTGACGTCTCTATAAGATCCAAATTTACAGAAATGATGTGCATTAGTGGATATTGTCTGAAAAGTTGGCCACTGTGTGTGTTTATATTTACACGAGTGTAACACAGCACACCATTGTATATTGTACACTGAAACCTCGGACTCATAACAATGCTAAAAACTTTGACACTGAAGTGTCTGTCAGTAATGTTAACACTAACGGACGCATGAGAACTAGACATAACAAAGAGAGTCCCAATATTCTACTTCAGACTACGTACATTACAAAATATAACTATTTCTGCACTAAACATCGGTTGAATGCAATGACTCAGGGCCAATCACTAATAGTCAAGCTAAGACCGTATCCGTAAGGACAAATTCGTTATTTTGTTATTTGTCAATTCGTTGTTTTCAATCCGGACGTTGTCGACAGTCACTTGTTTAGCACTCGAGGCAACACATTCTTACATTAACAGTGAAAATATGTTTTATATAAATTAAATGCTTTAAAAGGACGTAATATTTCTACGAACATTACTGGGATGCTGCGAATATGTTAATAAACACGAAAATAATATATTATCCAATAACGACTTAAAATAAAACATGTGTTGCGAAATATGTATAAACGAAGCACAACACTTACTTGTTTTTAAAATATGTCTAGTGTATTTTATGAACAGTTATTTGTTAAAAAAAGTTTTAAGTACGCATTCGCGCATGTGTTTTGAATGTCAAAACCAACATGGCGCCGATTTTGTTATTTCGTAATTTTGCTAATATCCGCTATATACAATATACGAAATATCAATTTACCAAATACGTCACAATGTTTGTATAAAATATCGGGTAACGTGATCACTTTGTCAACACGATCTGTCATTTCGGACACGGCTTACGTTTACAATACAAAAACTATTGCATTTTGAATTACGCAGTAGGTGCCTATTTGTCGTACGGAAACACGTCTTCTGTATGTAGAGTTTTCCATTAATTTTTTGATTCTTTTTTCCTGTAGTGAATTTAGACAGGCAGCAAGCCTGTCATGTTTACTTTTTTTTTCCCCCGAACAACACCTCTTAAAAAACAACCATATTGAAGCAGATCATGCTTCAAAACCGAGATTTGCTATTAGAGAAGCTTATTATCTGTGAACATATATAAGCGCCAACATGCGCACACACAAGCCTTTGTCATATTGTATTATACTTGCATTACTGTAAATAACAGTTTCTCGCCAACAAAACAGACTGCTCTGTACTGATTCGTCGTAGCCTCAAATTTTTTTTAAAGATATAAGATACAACTATTTATTTCAATGGTCAAGGAAATCCCACCAACGTACACAACCTGATAAGGTTCCACTAGGAACCAAGACATAAGAGAACACACATTCGTTTCTTCTGCACACGTATTAACGCATGACGTAATGCTTAAATATTACTATTGTAAATCCAGATTAACTTCCGATGTCGCAGCTTACGAATTACGGTGTGCAGGTGTGTATAAACGCAGTCGAATCAATACATTTCTCTTCCGATAGTGTAGCCTACAGTTGTTACCCAGAATAACCGAAATATTATTAAATATCTTGACTGTGTTAAAAAAGTTTTTCTTGTATTTTGGAATGTTTGTCGTCTCCTAGCCTACAAATGGATAATGACAACAATTTACAACACTATGTACAAATTGGACTGATTTGTGACAATAAGGTATTCTTGTTTGTTAACTTAGTGGCATATTTACATAATTAAATTTTACTTTTCCTAAAGTAGTAAATTCTGTGTGCCCCATGTTTTGTTGAATGAATAAATACTTTTTTCGTTAACGACCAATAATTTTGTTTGCACGGTTATACTATACTAACGAAATACTTTTTATAACATGTACGATAATCTTCTTAACAAGGAAAGTTAATTCATACAGCAAATGCAGAGTCAATTCATTCATTTATCGTGGGTATTTTCTCCTTTTTACTAGCATTCCACTACCACTTAACAATGTTAATTGTAATATGTTAGTATTGTAATATGTTAGTATGTTAGTGATAGTAATATGTAGTATGTAGTGTATCATATTTTCAAAACAGTTTTTCTTCCGATATTTAAAAAGGATTTAAGAAGTTTCTGGTGCCTAAATTCTGCGAGAGGCGTGAGTCGTTTAAGCCGGCCTTACACGGTGCCCAATTTTTGCTACTTTTTATTATACTCATGGGCACAACAGAAAGCATACAAGTTTCTATAGCAGAAGGGAAGAAAGAACGCATCCGTTCATACCCACACGTTATCTAAAGTGTTGATAAAAACTTTTAAATGATAGGCAAGACAACTCGTAGAGGACAGGGGTACAAATGCAACCCAATTTTATATGTGGGTTCATTGTGGTGCGTCCAAAAGGTACGATGATTATTTTTTTCCCCCCCGAAGGCTGCATTGGTTTAGATTTTAACGTACGAGTACTATTAATGCATGGAGAATGATATGAGTAACGGCACTGCTTATGTATGGAAAACAAGGTACTGTATTTACATGTATGTACGACGGACATTTATACCACTTATTGCCACACATTGGCATATTATTTCAACAATGGCGTAGCTAGGAATGTACTCTAGGGGGGGGGGGAGAGATTTTATATTTTTATTTTGAATAAAATACAAAACCTGTATTATTACAAATTAATAGTTACATAATTATTTATAATCAATGCTTCAGGTACAGATATGAAACCACACAATGCTATAAACATTCTTCATGTTCAAAGATCACATAGTCCTTGAATTAACATAAAATAAAACTTGTCATATTGTTTTCAAATTTTAGTTTCATTTCGACGATGGGATAGGGGGGGATATGTCCCAATATATCATCCCCTATCCCGGCTACACCACTGTTTCTAAATGTGTATCTTTAATGAGCATAATAATCAATCTTGTGCTCTCCGTAATTAAACACGCATTTACAGTTATACGGCCAAAAGAAGACAGAACTGTTACAATATTAAACTTAAGGCTTTCATGTGTGCCTGTTAACATTACTCACGCTATACAGCTCAAACTATCTACTTTAGAAAACAATCGATGTGATTAGCAAACAACCACTGCTCGTAGACTGTATTGTGCTGGTACTTGCATATTATTACTATTAGAGACAAGGATATTCTGGAAATAAACATTTTCTCACTGTAAAATAAGTTATAAACAGCCATAATGTGTTACATAAAAGCCTCGACACCCATCGGAGATATGAACTCGAGAACCTACAATTACACGGCGCAGACCAGCGCACTAACTCATTGAGCTACACAAACCACTTACAGTAAACACATGTGACAAGATATAAACAGTGAGTCGGAAAGACAACGACAAACGCCTACAGGTGATTCCTTAGGATAGTATAAAACGAAAATGTAAGAACCACATTATTCGAAATTGGTTATTAAGGGAGCTGTGCGCCCCCAAAAGCCGGATTTTGAAATGCCTTACGTTAAATATTTTAGAAACTACTTGCGACTAAGCGACTAATCAGTGAATAGTGTTTTGTGTATAATGAAGATCGTTCACCTCGAGAAACGTGGTTGGTGATAGCATTCCCTTACATTGGGGAAATTGGGGTTGCAACCCTGTGTTTGCACGAATCGTGTTAACAAACAAGTGTAAGCGATTTATTGCATGCATTTATTAATCAGCACGTCTACATTAACAAAAAATGTCGTCTTGTCCGAACACTCTCAGGTGAACCGTTTGCGAGAAATCCGTGGCGACATCATTCAAAACAGAAAGCGAGTGGCCTGGCAGGTAGGCAATCTACAGTTCACTATTAGGCTATGATAAATTGTGTTGTCAGCGATAGGATTTGCAGAGGTTGCAAATATTCGTCCAAATATACATTACCCTAAATGTCACTGATCCATTTCAAATACCTATTGTAGTATTTACAATAAACACAGGTTTTAGCTCAAACTTCAAGGGTGCCTACGACCCTTACGACTTCTCGTAGACCATACGTTGCAAGTATAAATTTGTTTACATTTTCATACTGATTATGCAAGTGGAGTTTGTCAGTGGTTTCAGACCAATCCTGACGTTTTACATGTAATTCACGAAATAAAACGCGGACGTAATACGCCATGAACAATTTAGGAATCTACCTCCTTAACTAGATGGTGTAACACCGATAGCGCCCGCTGTAGTTTACACGCTCAAAGCGTCGTGTACATTCGTGGATTTAGGTGATTTATCGTGACTGTTCAATGACAACATTGACCGTCTTTTATCATAGTAACATGTCCCGTGTGTTTTTTGAGTGCCTACCTACCAGGCCACTCGCTTTCTGTATTGAATGATGTCATCACGGAATTCTCGCAAACGGTTCACCTGAGAGTGTACAGATAAGACGACCTTTTTTGTTAATGTAGACTTGCTGATTAATAAATTCATGCAATAAATCGCTTACAATTGTTTGTTAACACGATTCGTGCAAACACATGGTTGCAACCCCCATTTCCTCAATGTAAGGGAATGCTATTACCAACCACGTTTCTCGAGGTGAACGATCTCCATTATACAAAACACCATTCACTGATTAGTTGGCTTGTCGCAAGTAGTTTCTACAATATTCAACTTAAGACATATCAAAATCCGATTTTTGGGGGCGCACAGCACCCTTAATAATCAATTTCGGAAAATGTGATTCTTACATTTACGTCTTTTATTTTCCTAAGGAATTACCTGCCAGCGTTTGTCGATGTCTTTTAAACTCATACTGTATATAGAACACAGTTATCGCGTATTTTATAAAGTGGTGTTTATGCTTTTATTATGACCGTGTGAGTAGTATGCAACGTTTCCTGTTACTTATACGTATATTATGTTTCATTTCGTTCATTAATATGTTTTACAGAACTTGTAATCTTTTCGTAAACGGATATATACGACGCGAGAAAGGAACTTGGGTGTCCGCCATCTTGTCTGTCCCAGCGTGTGGGTATAACAGACAATCAGAACACTTTCTACTGTTGCGGCGTTGTGACTAGGGGGATAGAGATGGAGTATGAGTGAGAGAGAGAGGGTATATATCAATGTGGCAACACCGCTGACATTAGAGATGGAGTATGAGTGAGAGAGAGAGAGGGTATATATCAATGTGGCAACACCGCTGACATTCTCCACGCTCACGCCACGAAAATGGACTAGCGCAACGTGGTGTTTATCTATCGAACTACAGCTGGAGTCGTTAGAAAATTTAACCTGGGGAAGTCCACTCTAGGTATATCTTTACTCAATGGTCCAACACCGACTCACAGTGTGCAGAAAGGTTCTAGTTGCGAGCAATGCGCCAAAATGTCCAACATGTCTTTCAGATGACGACGACGCAGTCTCTCTCAAACTCATACAGCTGAGCAAATACGTGTCGAATGATGCGTCGTCGGGGCATGCTGCACGTTCACTGAACATAGCTCTGTGGCTCATACTGCTCACAATGATACTAAGGTATTATTCTGTTTCTTGTAGCTATGAATGATGGAGGGACATATTATATGCCTCCTTGCTGCACATCTGCGCAAGCAAACTGTATAAAACACAAATGGGGGGTCATAGCTCAACATCCCCCCCCCCCGGATGTTGAGCTATGACGATATTGTGTGGCAATCTTCGCTGTCCTCGCGCGATTCATTCGTGATCATTTTTATTTACGAATTACTGCATTACGTCATTGCAACACTTGAGGTAGTAAGTTAATTTGAGACCAAAGAGGTTAATTCAGGAACTGGTTGGGGGTTGGATGCTGCAAACTGTTGTTACAAATCTAGCAACACGATAGACTTGATAGCCGTATAACACTTGAGCCGATGTCATTAGTTTATAATATACTGCTAAAGCAAGCATAACTATTTTTTCTTCTGATCCGGATGAGTGTGATTTGACAGTCTCAACTCTTTTTCTTCGTGGCTCATTGTTCTTTGTCAAACGAACTGGCAGCACACCAACAAAATTAAATAAAACGCACATGTGTTTGAAGTCAAGTTTATTATAGAATAAATATAGCCAGTAGATTTTTCCTGAAAGAGATCAACACAGGCAAGAATTGAATACCCATCTAACACGCAATCAGTTTTCCTTTGCTTAACTGGCTGCTTGTTTTTTTTTTTTAGAACAAACTTTGATGCTTTATTGGGCTTTAGGTTATTCTGGTTATGAACGGATGTGTTTACCACGGGCGGGTTTACTAAATTCATAGAATTCAAGACCATCCAGTCGCGAAAGTGCAGATGAGGTGAAGTGTTTTGAAATATAAGAAGAAAATAACTTTTTTTAAAATAAATTCAAGAACTACTACCATGGCTGTAGCCCTTTTGGAACTTGTTAACAAAACAAACTATGTGAATGACTTTGTCTGCAAAATAAATAAGAATTTTGTAATGAATTTACGTTACCTTCACCACATGGGCCTGGGGCCGTATCGGGGACATTTAAGCTTCTTACACAATAGAAAACTTTAGCAATTGACTACGTTTCCCTTCCTCTGACGAAACCACCAACACACAATACAATTGTAAAGTCAGAGTTTAGATAATTGAACATCGATTCTGCGAGCGTCGTAAATTTGTGTATCTTGTTATGTAAATAATTTTGATACTATCCAGGAATACATTTTACGTACCTTTTTTAAAATAGGCTTAAAACTTATATTAAAAGTTTATTTCAGAGCAAAAACCTCATTTGTTTACTTTATTAAGATATTTATATGCTCTTCGCATTATATTTGTTTGCCATTTATTTAATTTAAGACGAGCTTTTTTAATATACGGAGAATAAAATCGCCCTACAATATAATAACGCACTTTCCACATAAACTCTGTTATATTCCCGGCAGAATGGCTGCTTGACTTTGACTTTAAATGTCTACTTTTCGAAATCGTAAAGTCAAGAGAGCTTGACTTCACCTTTGACAGTTTCATTGGGTCAAGCTCCATAAGAAACAACATGTCGGAAAGCAAACGTAAAGTCAAATGTTAAAGTTTTCAATTGTGTAAGGGCCTTTAAGTGTGTATATAAGGAGACGTCGTCCTGGAGCAGGGCGCCCCATAGTCAGCATTGGCGAAGTCAAGTCTGCGTCTCGTGGCGGCTGCTCCTACTAAACTACGCGCTACACTCTAAATCTGAATCATGAGAATTTCACTGTTTCACGTATCTAACTGTTTCAACAGTCACTTCAATGAAATTAACATATGAATTGGTGATGAAAAATTACAGATTCCCTTCACTTATTGATTCAGTGACATTTTCTACTGATAGATCAGTCATTTTTTTCACTGTTTGCTCAGCGGTTCATTTTTCACTGATGGATTAGTTAAACACCGGGTGAAAATAGCCGTCAAACAACGTTTAAACATGGTCGTTAAACAAAGTGTATCAAGTGAAATAACAAATGATAAACTAATGAAACCAATAAAAATACTTTCTAAAATCTGTTACGTAATAGGAACTCATAGCCTTTCATCCCGGGTTTACGTCTTTCATTTCGTTTTCATCTAATCGCCACAGCGCTCTGTTTGAAGGTTCAAATTGTATCTAATGTGATATAAAGAGGGCACGCATATTTTCTATTCGTGTTAACAATTCTAACGGTACGAATTAAACCAAAAACGAATAGTAATAGCATACAATTTAAATCTTCACGATTTCGCGGCGAAACTCTAAGGCATATATTTTCCCCTCGCTATTTCATGTTGGCATGATAGCGCAGATGGCAAGGTAACTGCCTAGAACCGAATGCTGAGTGAGTTATATGTAGGCCACACCCGAGATTATTTTTACGTTTTTAAATCATGGCAAATTGCGCAATATAAATAGTAAACTATCGTGAATATGTTTATTTCACGTAATTATTTGGCTACATTCAATAAAATCGGTATTTAATTCGCCACTGTAGTCGGCCGTCACATGTCCAATCAGTGAAATAATTTCACCGCACTAATTCGATCAGTGAAATTTTGTCAGTGAAACAATAAGTGGTTTTCCGCTGATTCTAAGTAGAGCCATTTTCACTGATTCGAGTGGTTGAATTTCACTGCGAATCAGTGGTTTCCCACTGATTATAATTTAGAGGGTGGTGCCATCATCCCGCCTCCTCAACGTGGTTTGTCCCCGTGACCGGGTGGTCACATGCTCTGCGTCATGTTACGTCAGCGGAACACTTCGATGTGATTAGAAGAAAAACTGTTTTCAAAATATGATACACTACATACAGCTAGTATTATAATAACATATTACAATTAACATTGTTAATTTGTAGGGGAATGCTAGTGAAAATGAGAAAATACTCACGATAAACGAATCGAATCAACACTTGATGCATGAATTAACTTGCCTTGTTAAGATGATCGTACATGTTACAAAAATATTTCGTTAGTATAGTATAATTGTACAAACAAAATGAGTGGTCATTAACGAAAAAAGTATTTACTCATTCAATAAAACAAGGGGCACACAGAATATAACTACTTTAGGAAAAGTAAAATATAATTATGTAAATATGCCACAAAGTTAACACACAAGAATTCCCTACTGTCACAAATCATTCCAATTTGTACATAGTGTTCGTAAATTGTTGTCATTCTCCATTTGTCGGCTAGGAGACGACAGGCATTCCAGATACGTAACTACCGAGCCGAGCACCTTCGGGTACGTTCAACTACGTAACGCTTCTCAAATATGACGACAGCGCACACTCTGTGGAGGTCACACGATCCTGTCAGAAGGGAATGCTTGAAATGAGAGTTTGAACAAGGGGAATATAATATTGTAACTCTTTAATGTATGCTTGCAAGTTAGTCTTTTTATTGGTACCAAAAGTTAAGTACTTTTTCCTGTATTAACTTACGTAATTGTGTGAAAGCATTGCCATACTTATAAGTTTGTTGTAATTCATTTTTAATATGGAATGAAATAAGGGGAAGGTAGTAACTTTTAATGTAGGGTAAATTTTGGTATCTTAGTTTATTTTTATCATGCCCAAAGTCATTCTTCAGTCTGATATTTAATATATTATTACGTTTTATAAGACTGTTTAATGGCACACTTTAGTACTGGGAGTGCCACATGTTTTTAACATGGGGGAATGTTATATAGTATTGTTTTATATTATGTTATACAGTATTTAAAGTTTTTGTCAATACGTAATCTCTTCAGGGGAGGGGGTGGGGATTTTAAATAGAGAGAGAGATAGAGAGAGAGCTCCGGAAAATAATATAATCCAAAAGGATTTCTGTACTTGTTCAGTCACCCAAGTGTCGTCATCGAGCTATGGAGCTTTTTTTTTTCTTTTCAGAATTATATACTCCTAATAGTAATATGAGAGACATTATTGTGGAGTTGGGTATGTTTTGTGCATGTGACAGAGTGTTAGATGTTTCTAAAGAACCCTGGGACTCTGTAGCGTGTGCAATATTTTGTAATTTTGTTAGAGAAGTTCAAAAATTACAGAATACAAATTACCAAATAGCTGCCATTACAAAAGTTGCTGTATAATAAAAATATACTATTTTAAGAATTTCTGTTTTTAAATTATACGCAGCATGCTAAACAGTGGACTGCCATGGTGCTACAGTTAAAACCTTACAAAATTCTAAACGCAAAATATAAAAAAAGAACCGGAAACCGAACTTATTGGATCACTGGCTAATTGCTTCTTAAATGCTGTTCACGATGAAGTGAGCACTTTAGAAATCAACCTTAGAAAAATGTCACTGTTTATACCTGCATATATATTAACGGGCGCGCTGACATGCGCACAGTGAAGTTGGTAACGATGGATGGGAAAGTAGTTCCATTTCTTAACATCGAATAAAAAGTGTTAGGTAACTATTTATGATAACTGAAATCATTTTTCCGCATTATGTTTTTTATGCACCAAAGTGACAAAATGAGCAGATTTTGGGGATATTTAACTTTTCTAATAATTTCACAGTTTAACTTGACCGACGCATGAATAGAGTGATGAGGTCCATGGCAATGTTAACTTTACATAATATGGATGAATACACAATGTGCATACAAGTATATCTTAAGCAAGGCTTTCAGAAGTGCTCAGTTTACCGTGAACAGTCTATACCTGCCCAAACTGAATGGGTGGCTTATTTTGTAAAATGTAGTCTATCGACAGAAACATGTGTTTGCAGTGCGTGGATAGTAAGACGTATACCGCAGACGTGTGCCGCAGGGGTGACACGGCGCTGCTGGCCCCAGGCGTAGGGGCGTCGGTGCAAGCGACGTGCCCTTCACCGCCGCCCTTATCGATCCCGGGTTGCGCGCGCATCCTCTTACTCAGCCGCTCGATTGGAGACCGCACACTGCACCGCTCAAGTTTTGACCACGCGCGCCCCAGCTTTCCCCACAGTGAAGCGCACTCGACACTGTCCTGGACAGCGGCGAGAATAAACGAGTTATATTGACCATAATTACAGTTTACACATTCTGTATCACATCACTTGTTAAGTCAAACCACGTAATAGTGAACTCTTGGTTACTTCCAACTTTTCTGAAGCCCTGCTTAAGTTCTGCTTCCAGAATATTCTTTCGCCTCGTTCAAACAAAGCTTAGCCGGATCTAGAAAATTACACCAAAGTGACAACGCACTGCCTTCATGCGCACTCTGCGTAATAACATTCTCCATAAGAGTTGTTTCTTACTATACGTTACCTAACACACCTATTTCATCTCCGGATTTATTCATATCATGTATAATTAAAATAAAATCTATGTACGAAATATAAGTGAAAGTGTAACTGAACAAAAAATGAGATACTTCCCTGTTAACAGAAGTATAAAACATTTTGCCATGTCTAAGAAACAACGAAACACGTCATACAAAGGATAATTTTTCAAAGGTTTGGTTCGTTAAGTATGAAGAAGCAGTAAATAGACTATAGCACCGTAGTAGCACTCTGTAAGCGTGAGCCTCAACATTGCCTCTTTACAATAATTGAAGGTGCATTAGAGATACCGCTATTTGTAGTGGGGGGAGGTATGACATATTGTTATATTTTATTATGATGTTTACGTTTCTGCATGGTAAATTTCTGCCACTGGCTGTCGTGTGTTTCTATGTATGTGAAGTTCTATTTGACTGGGATACTCAGAATTTGGCTAATCCAATACTCGTCGTCTGTTATAGCATTTTCACGTTGAACTGAGCAATTCTTAAAGGACCTGTTTAAGATAGTACTGGTATGAATAGTGTATGTTTTCCCGCCATGTGTAAAATTTACATTACTGTGGGTCAGTTCACTTTAGTCATGCGTCGGTAAAGTGAAACTGTAAAATTATTAAAAAAGTAAATAGTTTACACATTTGTTCGTTGTTACACTCAAGTGCATTAAAAAAGTGAAAGCAAATAATTTCACTGTTCACAAATGCTTACCTAGCGCTTTTAATTCAACGTTAAAATATGGAACGTCTTGACCACTATCGTTACTAACTTTGCTATATTCGTCTGCAAACAACTGTCCTGTGTTTCATTCGTTGAGAAAGGAGGCGAGATGCTCAAGTGTTAAAAATAGCGATGTGTGAAGTTCGCGAATTCTTTCGGTTGCATGTTATACGTCAAGAACGTTATAGTGATATGTTCCTTTCACAACCTGACCACAGTCACTTGGGCCCACCCCACATGCATCCTCAACCAGCACTAAACACGAATAATTGTCGTTACCGTATCTCGTGCAAGCAAGTCGAGTAAGAAAGCCAGCAGATGCTGAACAAGTAACTGTGGCTCGAGAATGTAAACGACTGGGAAATCTATGCTGTAGTGTACGAAGAACAATTTGTGATTTTTACTAAGAAATTGTTTTTAATTTTACAATTATTTGTATCAGTACAAACTATTCTCTTGTAAAACTACTCGTTTGTGGAACCACAAGGACCGTGTTTGTAATACACCTCTATAAATGTTTGTCCATACTATACCGACCCGTATCCACGAACTCATGCAAACTGGTGGACACTGAACTTACAACCGTAGATAGCTTTTTGTGCAAGAACTAGTGGTGGCGTAAAGTGTATTTACGTGCAAACATAAACGTATTGCAAGTTTCAATAACGTAAAACATTAAAACTACTTCGACTGCTCCATGTCAAATCGAATCACAGCCGTTATTGTTGCTAAATGATATTTAATTTATACAAGCTGAATTTCAGTGACAGGAGAATTACTTTTGGTCGGGGTGTATTTGATGAATACATGCTTTCAAATATTTAAGCAGTTTTATTTCAGGGCCGTTCACGGTAAAGTGAGCACTTTTTAAGGCCCTTCAATTTTTTCTTTTAAGCCAGTTTTTATATTTCTGCCACTTTTTAATAGCAACATTGTCATGTGACTAACGAATACGGTGTATACTTTCACCACTCTTAAAAGTTAATGTCTGAGGGTGCAATAAAATATGTTTATTAGTGGTTAGTGCCTGTTGGGAGGGCCTTAAAAAGTGCTCACTTTACCGTGAACAGCCTCCTGTACATCTGTGATTCGTTGTTAGGCGCCTGGCATACGCAGAAAAAGCCATTCAGTCGCGAAAAATGGTTGCAGATAAATCGATCTAAAACACTATACAAGAACTGTTTTCGTAAATATCAGATGTTTCTGTATAAAGTGTTGAAATGTAGAGTATACTTCGATTGTTTTGCGAAATGCGTAGCAATACAAGATGCTAACTCTGCTAAGACTGAAGCCGTACAAGTTAAAGGATACGTACTCGGTATTATAAATAAGAACAGCTCGGATTCGCTACAAACTGCACAATAAGTTATTTATCACAATAAATACACAAATGCTGAAGGCTCCTTCGTCGTGCTACTCTCAGCAATAGACTAATTCATTAATCCAGACTATAGGCTGCTTCCTAACTTTGACTCGACCTAACCGACTGACGATCCCGCTCCGAGGATCTAGTTGTGTTGTTGTGACCTCGAAATAAAATTTGGTAGCAATGAGGCCGAGTAAAAATTCCCACTCCAGAAAAAATTATAACTAATGCATACCACAAAATAATGTAATTTACGAATTTAGAAGTAAATGAGCAAGGTATTTAAAAGGAAAGCTCGTATGTCCAAAGGGACCAAATATAAGCAATATATTCTCCGACTCAACATGAAGTAACAATAAATCTCTGATGTATAACAATAGTAATAAGATATTTATACTTTGACTCTGAGAAAGTTTTCTTTGTGTTACATAATTATATATTATATCAAATTAAGTGACTGTTTGGGATGCCACAAGAAAGAAAATGAAATTAAGGAAAATGCTATTTAATTTTTGTGAAACAACAATTTTTTAATTTAAAATGCAAAGTTAGCGGGACATGCACCACATTTTTTTAATGATTGATTGAATTTAAAAAATTAGTAAAACATTGCCGTATTTGAATAAAATTTGAGGTCGCGGCAGACAACAGTTGTTTTTTTTTTATTTCATACACATGCCTATAAATTAGTTAGCTTGCTGGATTTTCCTGGAATGTGGCCCATTTTCGGGACATTCCCCTCGCAGCTAAAAGTCACTGCGTCAAGAATCAGGAACTGGTATGAAGAAGTCGTGAGCCGCCTTCAAGGAAAAACTGGCCTGCCTCGGCCGCAAGGCAGCACAAATTGCCTCAGAACAGCATGCTCATGGACCAGCAAGGTCGACCGCTGCAAAAGTAAATTTAAAGGACAAAATAAATAGGCACGGCCATCTAAATGCACAATTCAGGCGACGAAAAACAAACGAAAAAGAATCACTCACCAGAAGCGGTAAATATGGTGTAATTACACCATAAAGAGAAAAGAAAAGCCGGAGCTAATTAAATATTCGGTCACGCCATGACAAGAGTACATAGAGAAGAAGGAAGTGGTGTGCGTTTAGAAAATACCAGTTACGAGCGCTGTTGTCGGGTCGCTTCATAAAACCAACTATACAAGTGATTCTTTAAGCAGTATTTGACATTAATACCAGAAATACATTATGCATCACATAAAAATTATTTCCTACAGAAAGAATTTAAGTAAAATTATATAAACAGAAAAGGATTTTAATGTAAAATTCACAAAGTAAATACCGAACCTTTCATAACTAAATTTACAGTTCGTTTTTAAACAAAGTAATTTCAATCGGTTGACTGGCTGACACAACAATTTAACCAGATCAGAGTAATTGGCCACCACTAAAATTAAAAATGTAAAATAACCAAATCTAATAATATCGATAGTTGAATGAATAAATTACAGAAACATTAATATAAACATTATCTAACCTTGCATTACACAAAAAAAAATTATTAGGTGCTGGAAATGAACACAAAGGGCTTTGCCATGAAAACAAAAATATTCCCAGAAAGGGAAGATAAGCTTAAAAGAGCACAGTTAAAAATAAATAAGAGAGCGCCAACAAAAAAAAGTACACTATGCCTCTCTTAACCGAGGCCACGGGATTTAGGGTGTGGCAAACACTGACACACACACACACACATTATAAGAACACGCTAAACTACAGTTAAACATAAAATACAGTACCCAAAAAAATTTAATGGCCAGTATAATTAGATGTAGTAGACAAAGTCAACCATTAAACATTCACTCTGGCACAAGAACAGGTGGCCAGAAGGTGGGGAACTTGCCTTGAGACAGAATTTGTATTTCAACAAAAATACATGAGAAGCAGGAAACAAAACACAGCAATTCATGAAAAAATTATGGAAATGAGATCTAGGTTGACTGGAGGTTGTGCAGGATGAGGCGAAGTATATGCAGGACATCCTGAACGTTGTTACTCTTGGAGAAGGAAGCCAAAAGAGTATCTAATGGAGTCATTCGGGCTAAGGTTAGGTAAAGGAGAAAAATTTATATGAGAGAGTTAAGCTACTAATTTAGGGACATGTATGACAGGCAGGGATAGGTAATAGTGAAGGGCAGAATTTGCAGATCCAAAACTCTCTTGAAAAAGGGGCTCATAATGTCACAACGAGATGCACTGTTATTCAAACCAGTACCTGACAAAGCAAGAGGCAAAGGGGAAAATGTTTCTGTAGTAGACCTGCACAAGAAATTAACGTCAATGGTGGCATTAGAAACAAATAACCAATGAGAACTACTTTTACATAAAAAGGGGAGTTTGAAATTGATAACAGATTTATCACAAAATTCAAAATATGATTTTCCTGAAAAACAGGTTAAATTCCCAGATGTCTACATGTGCATCGAAGAAAGGAAAAGAAGCAGGACAGAGGGCTATGCCATGAGTGTTGCAATTCGTAAGAGAATTGTGGTTAACAGTAGCTTACTATCCATACTGACAATCAGTAATTCGTGAACACTGAGTAAAAAGGGAACGGGGAAAACATGATATTAGTGAAATTTGAAGAAGTCTGGCACGATGTATTTTAAATGGCAGTCGTAGCGGCTTGTGCGGCTGGACGGCTTGCTGTCTTCGGCTCAACTCGGGCGAGCTCGGTAATCTTGGGCTCGACTCAGGTAGTGCTCGGCAGTCTTCGGCTCAGGTTAGTCGAACGTATCAGAAGGTGCTCGGCCGTTACGTCGACTAATTTTCTTCAAGCATGTATGTTTGTTTCTGTTAGACTTATTGATTTTTTAGGCATAGGGAATGTCAAAACCTATTTTTTTTGTTTTTGTACTTCTTTCTTGGTGCTGAGTGTATGTCTTAAATGTCTCTACGGTTTTTCTGGTGTCTGAAAACAAACGATTAAATTACAACCACAACACAACGCAAGGGTGTTATTGTCCCTACAGTTCACCTTACATGTGAACGGGTTTTACTGTCGGCGGTAACAGTATGTATGTGTAAAATATTTTAAGTGTATCACATGGCGGTAATGTGACATCGCTCGTTCATGATTAGTTGTTGGTCACAGTATGTATGCGTATAACATTTTAAGTGTATCACATTGCTCTTTCGTGATTGGCTGTTTCTCACGTGGCATCTCAGGCTCTGGAGGAATATAAGGCGAACAGATTCGCGCATCGCCCCAGTTATTCGTCTGATGCGACAGGTGAGAGTTCGTCTTCTCTCTCCTGGATTTATTAGCATTCTGACTGGTAAACATTTTTTTAATGTTCAGCTTTTCCATTAAATTCTGTGGGGAATTATCGTTCGTGGTCGTATTTATACCTGCATTCCATTTTGTATGCTGCAGATCCCTTACACCTACAAATTTCCATTAATGCTAATAATTATACTTGTATTCCATTCTGTACGATCCAGATCCCTTATACCTTTAAATTATCATTCATGCTCATAATTATATCTGTATTTCATTTTGTATCATCCAGATCTCTTATACTGTTAAATTATAGTTCGTGCTTGTAATTATACCTTTATTCCATTTCGTATGATACAGATCCCATATACATTAAAACTATCAGAGGTATTAATTCTGTTTTTTTTTTTTCCTGCAGAGATCAAGATGAAGTGTACATTTAATGGCCTGCCTGCAAGCGTCGACCCAACTCAATTACATTGGTGCCATATACTGGACAATTACATTGTCACTCATGTCGTTTTTGTAATAAAAACTTCGGGTTCGACCACGATACACGAAGGCAGGAGAAATATGGCGATGAATACAGATCGAGTGATACACAAGTGCTCGGATTGTGGACTGTCATTTGCTAGGCACGATAACTTGTAGAGATATGCGAAAACATGCAAAGCTGTAGAACATTCACGTACCAAAATCGATCGTGGACAGTCTCCTTCACCACAATGTATGAGTGTACATCATGCAAAACTAACGTTTCATGATGATAATCCACCATCATTCCTGCGACCATCACAACCAAAAATATTTACAGGGTCTGGGAATGTTAATGGTAATGTTTTTGTAGAAGCTGAAACGACTTTCAGGTGCAATTTAAAGAGGTACGTTGCCGAAAACGTAAGTGGTTCGTCAAAAGAAATTCGTAATTTTTTCACTCACATGAAGAAAAATATCGTTAACCAGCTCACCGACGAAGTACGAGAGCAGGGCTCAGTTAAATTTAATGTGTGGCTTGAGTGTAACTATACGAAGTAAGGACCAGTCGACGAAGGCACCGACAAGAGGAATTTCAAAACGAAAACGTAGAAGTATTCGAGGCTAGCGATATTGAGAAGGCAGTACAAAACAGCTTAGAGAAAATATATGAAGAGGCGGAAGCATGCAAAGAGCGTGGTTCTTGTGGGGGGGGGGGGGGACACTATCATCAGTCAGTCACTTACAGCTCCGCATAAACAAACTGGACCCCTCCGTGCCTCATTGTACATTTCTTGCCGTAATCTATCAACAACAAGACGGCCGGATTAACCCGCACAGCACAACTGACCACATGTGCTTTAAATGGGTTTCTCTAGCAGGTTTTTTAGACGGCGAGAATCCACAGCATGTAGACCAGCTATATCAAGTTCTCGAAACCAAATTTGACATTTCCGACCTCGGGTTTCCTACCCCGCTCCAACAAATATAAGTTTTCGAGAAAAACAATTCGTCAGTGTCTGAAAAAATTTATGGCTTAGACGAGAACCAAACAATTTATCCAACACGTTTAGCCGTAGAAGAAAAGGCTCAGCACATCGACCTCCTTCTCTTCACCACCGAATGTAGGAACGCTAACTATTGCTACTTAAATAATTTCGAACGTTTGGTGAGATCGCAGTTAACAACCTGTCATAGTAAAATACACATTTGCAAGCGTTGCTTCACATTTTACGACGGGCAATTACGGGTATCCGAGCTGGTGAGACGGCAGTGCCAAGAACACTATAAATTCTGTAAAGAAATTGCTCCACTGCGTTCCGAAATGTCACAGCCAGAAAAGGATGTTGGACCACCCGTTTTAAAATTTAAAAATTACTACCACATGAATAAATCTCCGATAGTCGTATATGCAGATTTCGAGGCAATTCTCAAGCCTATTTAGATATGTGGACCAGACACTAGCCACGTTATACATGTTCACCTATCAAAAGCATGAAGCCTAAATTTTTTGTATATAAGTGCAAGTCAGCAAAAGTATAATTCCTGCAGCAATAACATCCACCCTGAGGCAGGACCTCATTATATATATATATATATTTATTTATTTATTTATATATATAGGGAAATATGGGGAAAAGAAATTTATGGACACCATAGTGGATAATGGCATAAACGTAAAATATATTTACATCACTTCGAAACAAATGATACCGCTAACCCTCACAGAAAAGACATGCCATTTACAGGCGATGAGATGTAGCTACTGCAAGTCAGCATTCATGCACGAATATTATAATTTGAAGGAACACGACCACTTCACCGGGCGCTACATAGGACCTGCATGCACCAGCTGCAATTTTCTGTGCCGTCACCCTAAAAAACTGCGTGTATTGTTCCATAACCTCAGCTACGACGAGAACTTTATTATCAAACATCTTGACTACGGTACAAAAGACAATTTCATTATTCCCCCACAAGTGCGAGAAGATGATCACCTTTTCGAAAAAGCTGGGCGAACAAAGGCGTTTTCCCCTACGATTACGTCGACTCGTGGGGGGAAGCTGAACGAGCCGCAGCTAACTCTTAAAGACGCCTTCTTTAACAAACTTACAGACTCGGAAACCAGCGACGAAGATTATGTTCACGCCCAGACAGTCTGACAAGAGTTCAACTGCCGCAGTATTAAAGATTATACGGATTGTATTTTAAGACAGACATGCTCCTCCTGTCCGATGTTTTCGAGAACTTTAGAGACTTTTGCATTTACACGTACAAGCTCGATTGTACACATTACATCTGCACCCCAGGGTTAGTTTTCGATGCTATGTTGCGTATGACAGGGATCGAGCTCGAACTTCTAATATCCTACAACATGCACATGTTTATTGTAAATGGAATTCGAGAGGAAGTGGCACAGTGCGTCAAACATCATGCGGCAGCATATAACATCTATGCACCGGAAGAATGCGACCGCAATAAGCCGATAACGTACCCGCAGTACCTAGATTGCAGATTTCAGATAGGTCAACACTAATGTTGACGTCATGCCCATTCCAGACGACGGAGTAAAAAGTTATATTATCGAGGTGGATGTCGAGTTCTCCTCGAACCTGCACGTCAACCACTGCCCACCCGGCTCCAAGCATTCGAAACTGATGACGACTCTGGAAGACAAGAAATTATACATCGTCCACTACCACAAATTAAAACAGGTTCTCAAACATGGATTGAAGCTTACGAATATACATTGTGTACTTGCATTCAAACAAAGTCCCTAGCTGAAACCCTACATCGAGCTCAACACTGCGAAGCGACAGGCGGCCACCAACAACTTTGAGAAATAATTCTTCAAATTGTCGAATAATGCAACATTCGGAAAACTTATGGAAAATAAAAGAAAACGCCTAAAACTGGAGCTAGTAAGCAGTGAAAAGCGACATAAAAACTGGTAACAAAACCGACGTTCTTAGACAGGATGATATACAAAGAAAATCTTTCTCTCCATCTACAGCTGACTTCATTCTATTTGATAAGTATATCTATGCAGGGTTTCACTGTCCTCGACCTGTCAAAAAAATTCATTTATAATTTCCATTACGATGTAATGAAGGAGATGTATGGAGATTACCTTGAGCTCCTGTAATCGACACCGACTAGTAACTGTCACAGGTTCGAACCTTAGAATTTTACCAAGATTTGGCCAGGGATCACAAATTTTAAAATGAATTTGACACCAGTGCCTACCCCACCACACATCCTTTCTACTCGGATAAAAGCAAGAGAGTTGCCGGCAAGTTCAAGGACAAGTGCAGTGGTGACATTATGACATATTTCGTAAGTGTTCGAGCGAAACTGTATATGTACAAATGCGGAGGAAAAGTCTCCAAACAGGCGGGAAGTATTCGGTCATATGTGGTGCAAAATAAAAATAATTTTGACGATTTTATATCTGTTATGAAGCAGCGCCAAACGATGCGAGTTAATGTTTGCACTATACGATCACATAAACACGAATTATTTTCAGGATGTTTAAATAAATTGAGCCTAACATTGACGGATGACAAGCGTCTCACATGTGAAATGGTGTACCCACGCTTCCCTACAGCTATTTTAATATTAAAGTGTCTTCTGCATTTTGGTATGTTACTATTTTCCCATCGTTGGTGTGCTGCATACTTCTGTACTTGTGCGGAGCGTGCGGAGGGGTAGAAGGAGGAGGCAGGGGCGGACTGATGGAGCGATGGAGCATGCGGAGCATGTTGGGGGCTGAGGCAGAGGTGAAGGTGGAGCTATGGAGATGTGGAGCATGCGGAGAATGCAGAGTAAGTGGAGCAAGTAGAACAGGTGGAACAGGGGAACAAGTGGAGGTGTGATGGCGGAGGCGGAGTTGGCTGAACGTTTTCTTTTGTATATATATTATCCACATTTGTAAGATTTTTTCTTCGTTGAAATGTTAAGTTTACTTAATTGTGTAAGGAGTTTCCTTACAGTTGTTCCTCACTTATCATCTCACTCATTATTTATTTATCGTACTTGTTTTATTATAAATTAACGTATCCTTAAAATGTCCATCCATGTATGTTTTCAATTTAAAACATGATTTTATTAAGGCTATGTCAGGAATGTTACTTCATTGTAAGATGTTTATGTGAAACTGCAGTGTTTATCCACACTCTACCATGTGTTTTTAACTAAATTTTTTTATTAGTTTTCAACTTACATACAAGCTGATGAATTCCTATTAAATTTCTCATACACTTCGTGTCGACACGGAGAACAATTTTATGACCATATAAAATGCCGATCTCACGAATGGTTGCTAAGTAGAGCTTTTGTCTTTGAGTTGGTTTGGAACATTTTGAGTAGAACGTTTTGGCTGGAGAAGTAAAAAAGTTATTACGTTCTGGAGATGATGGCTGCAAGACTGGACGAGGCAGTTTCCATGACGGAGAAGGAGAGTCAGAAACAGATGAAAAGGATTATGACTCATCGGCCTGGAGTTCCGTTCCACTGCTGAGAACGGCTTCTACTTAAATGGCGACGAGATGGACCGGGGAGTCCACCTGAATCCTATTCAGAACTGCTCTGATTCCCTGCGCTTCGAAGGCATCGAGAACTTCTAGTCTACTAGTTGTCGCAAATTAATGTAAGATTGCGATATCCTATTTTGCATGATGTGTCAGCTTAAAGCCAAGAATGTGTTTCAAAGTACTGTAGCAAGCTAATCAGATACCGAGAGGCTAGAGACTTGGGTCAAGATATCGTGATTCTAAAAAGGACTGAGATATGATTGGTCGGACACTTACATATTAAATTTATTAGTAATTCCAAGAAACAGTGCAAGATCATTAAAATGACGATTGCACATGATCTATCAATCGTGTATACCAACGAAAAATGTTGGGGAAAATAGTAATTGTTTTTCAAGCCATTAAAACTAAACTCATTTAATTTATTTTACACAACTGGCAGCAGATATAATCATCGCTTTGCTCGTTTAGTCATTAAATATTATTTTAATGTGAAACCTGTCATTTTTCAATATAAATAGTTTGTTGCGTCATATTAAAAATGGTACAATATTTGAATCGTCTGATGTTCTTTGTATGTAGAGTGCTTAGTTGAGATGCGCTAGTTCTTCAGCATAATACAACTGAATGACCGCTAGTTTTAAAGAGGTTGTTTAACAGGAGTCCATATCATAATTATTTTTGCTTGAAAACGTTACTGACTTTAATATTCTCCATCTATTCAGCTGTAAAGGCGCTATGACGTATTTTAATTGTTATAATTTAATTTAGTTGTACATTCATCTTTGTGTTATGTTTTCACACTATCATCATTTTACATCACAATAATTTTTTATTTCATCACCTCTTACTATTGAAATATTATCATGTGGTTTTTTGCTGGATGCAGTAATATTATTTTTGGCGAAAATTTCTAGCTTCCAAAATTATAACCTGGCTTATAAAACACTCGTATATTATATACATGTGGCCGTGGGGCAAAATAAGTATTTATTTTATGTAAGAAAAGTATATGAAAAACATAATATCCTCCATGGTTACCAGTGTTTAATGCGCAATCCGTCCCAAGTAGTGGGGCCGTGTGCATGGTTAAGACATGTACATGGTAAGTTTGAGGGGAAGTGGAATGACATGTTTAGCATAGGAGACAATCGCATTCTGATACGAGGTAAGAACGCTATAGGCTCCTTACACCCTGTACAACATGCCTTTGCTTATGAACGTATAAGGTTTTCTTTAAACATGTTACCAATTAAAAAAATTAGTATCATTGAATTAGACCCTCTGGCTCAAACGAATATACAATTGCTGAAAAAAAAATTAATCTCTGTAAACAACGATGTCCATCTTCCATTAGAAACTCAAATCGGACGTACAAACGAAGAAAACGAGTCAGTTATCCTTCCAATAATTATTAATCCGTACAGACATCGGGCAGATGCAGGACTGACCATCCAAGAAACTGCAATACAATCACTAAGCAAGCATCCTTGCAAAAGCGTTGGAGTGAGTAGGGTGCTCACCACCACTGTATTTCCATATTCTTACAATAATTCTGATAGTATAGGCACTTATCAATATGGCTCACATGCGAAGTAACTGAAATGCAATGATAAAATATATTTTCCATGTCTTTTTGCGAGTGTCTAACTCCATTGCAACACTCAGTTCAGTAAAATTACTCGGGTATGGAGGAATCTAATAATACAATTACAGGCAATTGGCGGTGCTCTCGATATAGTGCTGACAAGTACCAGACACCCTTCCTATCACTTTTTCCGCTAGATGGGATCATGAATCTAGGAACTTGGTATACGAAATATCAGTCAACAGGATGTTTTACAGTGTCAAGTTCAGGGAGAAAACACATGCGATGTATGAAACCAAGTCAAAGGTCAAACCAATATATTTTGTATTGTATGGGAACACGCCGAGGAAATCCCGCATTCCATACACACACACGAGCAGGAATCTTCAAACAATACACAGTTATCATCGCTACTTCTGTGATTTAACTTTATTATATATAGCATGTAGGTATGTACAGGTACATATTCTGAAATTAAAAAGCATATATCTACAAAAAAACTATGGCCATTATTCAAACTGCAAACATCATTCGAATTTATTTACGTCATAATTATCATGCAAGAGGGGAACGTATAGGAAAATCATCTCATCTCCTCTGCAAGGTATACGTCATACTGCGGCTGAAAGTTATTATTTACATTACACTTGCTTTTTTTTAACGAAGCTCTTCCAAAGTTCGACATTAGGTCATATATTTAATTCTCACATCAGGTATGTTACAATTATCACGCCAACGTATGGATTCGCATAATCATTTCCTGTTTTATCGAGGTTTTACGTATATTTTAATCTTAAATATATATATATTTTAAATTTCCCTTATCACTCGGAAAACCACATGATTTTATCTGAGTCTGATAGAAATTCAATATTTTTAATAATTTAATGCTGGAACTCGGGACCATATGCCACAACACACCTTTAGAGATTACTTTAAAAAAAACCTGTATCATTTGTGCATGAATATTGTAATAAAAAAAATTAATGCCCAAACATCGCTAAAAATGTTTCCAAAACTCAGGTCAGTTATCGAATTGCGATCCTCTTATCTTACCACGATTCCTATATACGATGCCTAAAACTTTAATTTCCCGTGCATTATTCATTCGTAAAGCAGTCTGAGAATTATTGAGCAAAATTACCACATTTTTGTATGTCCATTAGAAAAAAATACATTTTTTATAGTTTTGGGGTTTCGACACAGATCCCTACGCTATGCCTAGCCGATAAATATTGCTTGGGCATTTATATCGAGTGTATGCAATCAGCCAGAAGTTTGCACACGAACCTCGCTAATAAACTTCGAAAACTCATGTCATTAATCGAATAGCAAACCACTTATATTACCTTGATCCCCGTATCTGATAGCTAGCGCCATCGTTGTATTTACATGGGATTTATTCCAGCATTTTTTCTAAAAGTGGTACTGGGTGGTTAATGCATGTAGGCTAGTAGTAGGAAATAGAGAAGTTGAAGACAACGGCATCAGCGTTCGGAGCCGGAGCAGCTCGACCACCATGTTTTAATGTAACTGCCCGCCATCTTGGATGTCATTGACCTGTCCCCTGATCTCTGACCCCTGACCTAGACCTTTATACTGGTGACCTCTGACAACCACCCCCCCCTCCCCCAAATCGAAAAAAAATTCAAGAAATTTATAAAAAAAAAGTATTAAGGACATTTTTATTAAAAAATCATTTAAAAAATTTAAAAAACGGTTTAAAAATTTATAGAAAATATGTTATTAAAATTTTCTAATAAAAATTGTTTTAAAAATTAAAAAATCGTTAAAATAATTAATGAAACTTTTATTAGACCAAAATTTAATTTTAAAAACCGTTAAAAAGTTAAAATTGTTTAAAAAAGCTATTAATAAAAATATTTATTAAAAACAGTTTTAAAATGTATTTTTACAAAATTTTATTTAACCAACGTTTTATTAAAAAGTTTTTACCCCTGGCAATCATTTCCCCTAACAATTTCCCTTTCGTCCCTAAAAATTCCCTTAAAAATTTTATTAAAAAATTGTTTTTAATAAAATGTAAAAATTTCTTACAAAAACCTTTCTGCCACGACCACTATCTTGATTTTTCGTTCTTTATTTGTGCATATGTTACTGGGGGATGCCATATTTTATATTTATCATCTTTACATTTTTTATATATTGCTGGAGGCAACTATATTGAATTTATTTTTCTTCTCTCATCTGTTTATGCATTACTGGTGGCTACCATATTTTTTTCAATCGCCATTTGTATATATATTACTGAAGGACTCCATCTTGGATTTTATATCTACTTGTCAGCTTTAAGTCGTACACCACCTACCCCTTACCCATGTTAACAAAAAATCTAGCGTAAATATTATATTCTGAATTAATTTAGCAGTTTATAATAACGTCGAAGGTCAAGGCTAAGGTTACAACATGGCCACGACTCAGTTCATGCACTCCTATCCCCCGATCCCCTTGACACAACTCACCATTTCCTACTACTAGTCTACATACAAGAACCACCTAAGTATAACTTTTAGTAAAACTATGCTGTAATAAATCCCACATAAATAAATTGTGTATGAAACTCATAATGCAAGCTCTTAGATGCATTTTGGACGAATAATTGCTATATTATGGTGGGTATAAATGGTCCACAGTTTCAATACCGGCCTTTGTGTGAACTTTGTATGCGATTTTCTGTCTGTTTATGTGCTTGTACGTACCTGATATAAAGGTTTGTGCAATATCTATCGGTTAGGAATGTCGTGGGACCATGGGTTCGACTCCCGAACTTTAAAATATGTCAACTTTCTATCGGACTTAGAAAAAATACTGTAAATTTTTGCAGTATTCATGTGTATCTGATATAAAGATTTAAGCAGTCACCAAAGGTACTGTGTAGGGCTCTGAGTTATTTTAAAAAATTATTATTATTTTATCAGACTTATAAAACATTCAGCAATTTTTTTCCATTGTTCAATGAAGATTATAAGAATTCATATTACAAGTGAAACATAAGATTTAGGCATGAAATATAGGAATCAGAGTGAGAGATAAATGTCCTGAGTTCTTGAAGCCATTTTTGACGATGTTCGTACATTAATTTTTCACTGGCTAGTATTCGCGCTGTTCTGGTCGAATATAACCAACTAAATGTTATAGTCACATATAATGGGATGTCTCCCCTTCAATATTCCAATACTATACTGTTCGTAGTTTGATTAATTTTTATTGCTGGCTCTCAGCTGGCTCATAGTTAATTAGTATAGGAAAGGGAAAGTGGCTCAATTACTACTGATTCTAATCACTCCACTTTATATAGCCGTAACTCAATACGTCAAGGTACATCCCTTTTAGAATTATACTGATACCCAAAATGGGGGGAGCTAATTATCTTTACTACTAAGCTGTTAATTATAAGCTGCTAATTAATTGATCTACAATTAATATCTTTCCTATTTAATACTTGGAACTTGTTCACCTTGGTATTCCAGATGCCGAAGGCTGCGTCCAATCACGTACGGCAGCGGCGTCTCGACGCACCTCTCTCTCGTGGCTCGTCTAAGTGGTTGGCCACTCCCACCAGCTCGGCAACTCGATGACGTCCTCTCGGCGACTCGCAGGCGACTGCCTCCGCGACGAGCTTCGCGCTCTCCTAAATCAGCGCGTTCGCCGCTGTATTGCCAAACCCTCGTATAGCAAAGCCTCAACTCCAGCTTCTGCGCTGAATATGTTGAGAGGTGACTCGTTAGGCCCACAACAGCACGCACCTGGTATAAGCTAGTAAGCAATCACCAAAGGTGAGGTACGGTGTAACGTCCCGAGTTCGAGTCCAGAAAACTACAAATAATATTTATTTTCTGTCGGAATTAGAAACTATTTTCAAAGGCTATTTTAAGGAACTATAATATAGGCGAAACGATGCCGCTAACTATCAGATACGGGGATCAGGGTAATATAAATGGTTTGCTATTTGATTAATGTCGTGAGTTTTCGAAGCTTATTAGCGAGGTTCGTGTGCGAACTCCTGGGTGATTGCATACACTCGATATAAATGCCCAAGCAATATCTATCGGCTAGGCATAGCGTAGGGAGCTGTGTCGAAACCCCAAAACTATAAAAAATGTATTTTTTTTCTAATGGACATACAAAAATGTGGTAATTTTGCTCAATAATTCTCAGACTGCTTTACGAATGAATAATGCACGGTAAATTAAAGTTTTAGGCATCGTATATAGGAATCATAGTAAGATAAGAGGATCGCAATTCGATAACTGACCTGAGTTTTGGAAACATTTTTAGCAATGTTTGGGCATTAATTTTTTTTATTACGATATTCATGCACAAATGATACAGTTTTTTTTTAAAGTAATCTCTAAAGGTGTGTTGTGGCATATGGTCCCGAGTTCCAGCATTAAATTATTAAAAATATTTGAATTTCTATCAGACTCAGATAAAATCATGTGGTTTTCCGAGTGATAAGGGAAATTTAAAATATATATATATATTTAAGATTAAAATATATGTAAAACCTCGATAAAACAAGAAATGATTATGCGAATCCATACGTTGGCGTGATAATTGTAACATACCTGATGTGAGAATTAAATATATGACCTAATGTCGAACTTTGGAAGAGCTTCGTTAAAAAAAAGCAAGTGTAATGTAAATAATAACTTTCAGCCGCAGTATGACGTATACCTTGCAGAGGAGATGAGATGATTTTCCTATACGTTCCCCTCTTGCATGATAATTATGACGTAAATAAATTCGAATGATGTTTGCAGTTTGAATAATGGCCATAGTTTTTTTGTAGATATATGCTTTTTAATTTCAGAATATGTACCTGTACATACCTACATGCTATATATAATAAAGTTAAATCACAGAAGTAGCGATGATAACTGTGTATTGTTTGAAGATTCCTGCTCGTGTGAACAGGATACCTGTGTTGTTGCAGTGTGTGTGTATGGTATGAGGGTTTTTCTCTTTGTGTTCCCATATAATACAAAATATGTTAGTTTGCTCTTTGACTTGGTTTCGTATATAATATGTGTTTTCTCCCTGAACTTGACACTTGGGGGTTGGGTTGTGTGACTCCTGGATGAGGCACTCTCAGGGATTTATTCCAGGGGTGTAGTAGCTTGGCAGGAAGGTCCTTGGCATGAGAGGTGGTGTGGCGGTACCATGCTATATTAGCCGAGCCAAACTGCACCACACACGACCCGTTCAGGGTGGATGAAGCATCTCTTATAGACTCTCTCTACTCAAGGCGAGCCAAGGCTTCCCGTGCCACCCCTGATTCCGCAAATTGGGCTACGCCACTCGTTCCCTAAGGTTTGCCAGTTTTCTCGTGACTGGCCAGGAGTATCTGCCGTGATGATTGGACCGATAGATGGTAGCTAGGCTCAACCAATTGGCGGGGTGTTTGGCCACTTAGCACTTAGGCCGTTAAGACCCAAGGCCTGTACTTCAACGAAGAAGCACAAATACATGGAAAGGAGTGTGGCCGACGCCCTCCCGAACTGGGAATAGGTCACGTAACACGTCGGCGGTCGAGGGAGCTTCTATTCCCGGTGAACCGCGACACTGCGGAGGGGTCCAGACTGCTCTTTTGTGCCCCGCCGGCGGGGAGGTGGCCATTCTGAGTCATAGTAATTTCCCACCACCAAGGATGTGGCTCCCAGGGAGTGGATTGTGACCGGCCCTTCATTAGGTATAAGGCTGTGCACGGTGAGGTATTTCAACCACCTTGTGTGGAAGGAACTTCCTCTTGTCAATCCATTCGGGGGAAAATGTCGACCATGAATAACTCATAAGTGCCATGGAAATTAAGTGGTAGCACGGGATGATCGGTTGGCCGCACTATGAGGTTCTCACTAATGACAGATCATTGGGTTTGACTCGTACTGGCTGTGGTTGACTCTGCATGCTGGACGAGGTCTGGAGAGATTCCAACTCTTTTTGACAAGCTGGGCGGTGAGTAGCAACCTGCTCCGGTTGTGCCCTGGAGAGGCACTAGGGGTATGGATAGAACCCCGGCCAGACCACACGCTTGGTGTCTGAGTGCGAGGGTCTCAGAACCTCTGTGGTAGAATGGGTAGGGATGTGTGGTCGTGCCAGGCTTAGACTTGGGTCTGGCCAACGGTCGCATTCATCCTGGTCTCTTTGCGCTCAGAGGACGTGAGTCCTCTTCCCCGCCTATTGGGAGGCCGAAGTGCGGTAAGGCCGTAAGGCTAAGAGCGCTGTGTAAAAATACAAAATACAAGACCGAGAGGTCCAATGTAACTGTAATACATCCTCATGGCTGATATTTTGTATACCAAGTTCCTAGATTCATGATCCCATCTAGCGGAAAAAGTGATAGGAAGGGTGTCTGGTACTTGTCAGCACTATATCGAGAGCACCGCCAATTGCCTGTAATTGTATTATTAGATTCCTCCATACCAGAGTAACTTTACTGAACTGAGTGTTGCAATGGAGTTAGACGATCGTAGAAAGACATGGAAAATATATTTTTTTCATTGCATTTCAGTTACTTTGCAGGTGACTCGAATTTATAAGTGCCGATACTGTCAGAATCATTGTAAATATAGAAATACAGTGGTGGTGAGCACCCTACTTACTCCAATGCATTTCTACCGATGATTAGTGATTGTATTGTAGTTTTTTGAATAGTCAGTCCTGCATCTTCCCGATTTCTGTACGGATTAATAATTATTGGAAGGATGCCTGACTCGCTTTCTTCATTAGTACGTCTGATTTCAGTATCGAAGGAATGATGGACATTGTGTTTGACACAGAATCATTTTTTTTTGAAACTGTGTATTCGTCTAATTTAATCTCAAGTTTTTTTCATTGGTGTCATGTTTAAAGAAAACCGCCAAATTTCATAAGCAAATACATGTTTTAGCACAGGGTGTATACAGCCAATAGTGATCTATCTCGTCTCTGGATGTGATTGTCTCCTATGCTGAACATGTAATTCCGCTTCCCCTCAAACTTATCATGTACATGTCTTAACCATGCACACGGCCCCACTACTTGGGACGGGTTGCGCATTAAACACTTGTAACCATGGAGAATATTATGTTTTTCATATATTTTTCTTACATAAAATAAATATTTATTTTTCCCCACAGCCACATGTATATAATACACGAGTGTTTTAGAAGCCAGGTTATAATTTTGGAAGACAGAAATTCTTGCCAAAAAGTAACTTTACTGCAACCAGCAAAAACTACAAGATAATATTTCAATTCAGTAAACCTTACAGTTTAACATAGAAAAAGTTATACAAATGTGAAGAATATATACACAATAAACGTTCAGCCAACTCTGACTCTGCCTCCGACATCTCCTCCTCCACTTGTTCCCTTGCTCCACCTGTTCCACTTGCACTACTTGCTCCACTTGTTCTGCTTTCCCCATGCTCCACATCACCATAACTGCACCTTCACCTCTGCCTCAGCCCCCAACATGCTCCGCATGCTCCATCGCTCCATCAGTCCGCCCCTGCCTCCTCCTTCTACTCCTCCGCACGCTCCGCACAAGTACAGAAGTATGCAGCACACCAACGATGGGAAAATAGTAACATACCAAAATGCAGAAGACACTTTAATATTAAAATAGCTGTAGGGAAGCGTGGGTACACCATTTCATAACATCATAACAGATATAAAATCGTCAAAATTATTTTTATTTTGCACCACATATGACCGAATACCTCCCGCCTGTTTGGAGACTTTTCCTCCGCATTTGTACATATACAGTTTCGCTCGAACACTTACGAAATATGTCATAATGTCACCACTGCACTTGTCCTTGAACGTGCCGGCAACTCTCTTGCTTTTATCCGAGTAGAAAGGATGTGTGGTGGGGTAGGCACTGGTGTCAAATTCATTTTAAAATTTGTGATTCCTGGCCAAATCTTGGTAAAATTCTAAGGTTCGAACCTGTGACAGTTACTAGTCGGTGTCGATTACAGGAGCTCAAGGTAATCTCCATACATCTCCTTCATTACATCGTAATGGAAATTATAAATGAATTTTTTTGACAGGTCGAGGACAGTGAAACCCTGCATAGATATACTTATCAAATAGAATGAAGTCAGCTGTAGATGGAGAGAAAGATTTTCTTTGTATATCATCCTGCCTAAGAATGTCGGTTTTGTTACCAGTTTTTTAAGTCGCTTTTCGCTGCTCACCAGCTCCATTTCAAGGTGTTTTCTTTTAGTTTCCATACAATTTTCCAAATGTTGCATTATTCGCCAATTTAAAGAATTCCTTCTCAAAGCCGTTGGTGGCCGCCTATCGCTTCACAGTATTGAGCTCGATGTAGGGTTTCAGCTAGGGACTTTGTTTGAATGCAAGTACACAATGTATATTCGTAAGCTTCAATCAATGTTTGAGAACCTGTTTTAATTTGTGGTAGTGGACGATGTATCATTTCTTATCTTCCAGGTCATCATTTTCGAATGCTTGGCGCCAGGTTGGGCACTGATTGACGGGAAGAAATAGTAAATCACGATGTTCCTCGTGCAGTTTCGAGGAGTACTCGACATCCATCTCGATAATATAAGCTGTTGCACCGTCGTCTGGAATGGAGTTTAGGTTGATATTAGTGTCGACCCATCTGAAATTGCGTATTGAGTACGGCAGACTCATGGCCCAGCCGTACAGGTTGTTTGCATCGAGGTACTGCGGGTACGTTATCGTCTTGCTGCGGTCGTACGCTTTCAGTGCATACATGTTATTTACTACTGCATGATTTTTGACGCACTGTGCCACTTTCCCGCGAATTCCATTTACAATACACATGTGCATGTTGTAGGATGTTAGAAGTTCGAGCTCGACCCCCGTCATACGCGACATAGCATCGAAACCGAATCCTGGGGCGCTGTTGTAATGTGCACAATTGAGCTTGTACGTGGAAATGCAGAAGTCCCTAAAGTTCTCGAAAACATTGGATAGGAGGAGCACGTCTGTCTTCAAATACAATTCGGAATAACTTAAAAGACTGCGACAGCTGAACTCATATTGTCTGGGTGTGAAAGTAATCTTTATCTCTGATTCCCAAGCCTGTCGGCTTGTTAAAGAAGACATCTTTAAGAGGTAGCTATGGCCCGTCCAGCTTCCCCCGCAAGTCGACGTAATTGTAGGGAAAAACGCCTTTGCGTGTGACGAGAGGTAGTTGGTTGGGGGTGAAGAACTTTGCAGTGTTGATAAATTTTGGAGTTTGTAGGTACTCGACCAGGGAAACCAGACTGCGAGCCATGAAACGAAACATGTCAACAAACTGTATAGAGAAACGTTGGCCCAGATGTTTCGAAAATGTGATCATGTTGTAGCCCGTGTGTGGAATAATGAATTTGACTTTTGTATCGTAGTCAAGATGTTTGATAGTAAATTTCTCGTCGTAGCTGAGGCTATGGAACAATATACGCAGTTTTTTAGCTTGACTACACATAAAATTTGCACATGGTGCATGTAGGTCTCATGTAGCGCCCGGAAAGTGGTCGTGGTCCCTCAAATTATAATTTTCGTTCGTGAACACTGTTTTGCAGTAGCTACATCTCATCGCCTGTAAATGGCTTGCCTTTTCTGTGGGGGTTAGCGATATCACTTGTTTCGATGTGATGTAAATATCTTTTACATTTGTGCCAATATCCACTATGGTGTCCATAAATTTCTTTTCCGAATATTCCCCTGTATATGTAATGAGATCCTGCCTCAGCATGGATGTAATTTCTGCAGGAATTACACAATTTGTCGACTTGCACATATAAAAAAAACTATACACTTTGTGCTTTTGATTGGTGAACATGTAGGCGCGGCTGGGGTCCAGTTCGCAGGCCTGGATGGGCTTGAGTATTGCCTCAGAATCCGCATTTATGACTACTGGCAATTTATTTGTGTGGTGTATTTTACCATGACTGACCATAAGCTGCGATAGCACCAAACCGTCGAGATTTCTTATGAAGCAATAGTGAGTGTTCCTACATTCAGTGGTGAGGAGAAGGCAGTCGATGTACTGAGCCTTTTTATTTTCGGCTACATGTATAGGGTAAATTTTTTGGTTCTCGTCTAAGCCATAAATGTTTGCAGACACTGACAATTGTTTATCTCGAAAACTTTCATTTTTTGGAGCTGGGTAAGGAACTCAAGGCCGGATAAGTAAAATTTGGTTTCGAGAACTTAATATAGCTGGTTTACTATCTGTTGATTTTCGTCTTCTTCAATACCTGTTAAAGTGGCCCATTTAAGCACATGTGGTCATTTGTGTTGTGCTGGTTAATCTTGTTCTTGATAGATTCCGGCAAGTCAATGTACAATGAGGCATGGAGGGATCCAGTTTGTTTATGTGGAGCTGCAAGTGATTAAGTGATGATAGTGTCCACCCCGAACCATGGTCTTTGTATTCTTCCGCCTCTTCGCATATTTTCTCTAAGCTATTTCGTACTGCCTTCTCAATATCGCTAGCCTCGAAATACTGCTACCTTTTTGTTTTGAAAGCCCTCTTGTCGGTACCTTCGTCCAATCGTTCTGTCTTCATATAGTTACACTCAAGCCACACATTAAGTTTAATTGAGCCTTGCTCTCGTACTTCATCGGTAAGCTGGTCAACGATATTTTTATTCGTGTGAGTGAAAAAATTACAAATATCTTTTGACGAACGACTTGTGTTTTCGGCCACGTACGTCTTTAAATTGCATCTGAAAGCCGTTTCAGCTTCCATGAAACAACTGCCATTAACAGTCCCAGACCCTGCAACAATTTTTGGGCGTGATGGTCGCAGGAATGATGGTGGATTATCACCATGAAACGTTGGTCTTGCAAAATTTTCATTCATACATTGTGATGAAGGAGACTGTCCAGGATTGATTTTGGATGAGGATTTTCTACAGCTTTGCAAGTTTTCGCATATCTGTACAAGTTATCGTGCCTAGCAAATGACAGTCCACAATCCGTGCACTTGTGTATCTCTCTTTCTGTATTCATCGCACAGCCATACTTCTCGTGCCTTCATGTATCGTGGTTGAACACGAAGTTTTTTATCTCAGAAGCGACATGAGTGATAATGTTATGGTCCAGTATATGGCACCAATGTAATTGAAGATGCTGATGAGGGCTCCACGAACAGCATCGATGGTGATATATTCATCTCATCTTGAGCCATCGATTGTACATCCAAAGATGAAGTTGGGACGACGCTTGCAAGCATACCATTAAAAGTACGTTTCATCTCGATATGTGCAGGTAAAAAAAAAACAGAATTAATAGACCTGATAATTTAAAGTTATAAGGGATCTGTATCATACAAAATGGAATAGAGGTAGGTATAATTGCAAGCACGAACTATAATTTAATGGTATAAGAGGTCTGCTCCATACGAAATGGAATACAGATGTAATGGCGAGCATAAATTATAATTTAAAGTCATAAGGGATCTGTATCATACAAAATGTAATGCAGGTATAATTACGACTACGAATGATAATTCCCCGCAGAATTTAATGGAAGAGCTGGACATAAAAATAATGCTTACCTGTCAGAATGCTAAGAAGTCCAGGAGATAGAAGACGAGCTGTCACCTGTTGCATCAGATGAACTGAGACGATGCGTGAATCTGTCCGCCTTATATACCTCCAGAGCCTGAGATGTCATGTGAACAACAGCCAACCACAAACGAGCAAGGCTACGTGACCACCAGGTGATACACTTAAAATGTTATACACATACATACTGTGACCAACAACCAATCATGAACGAGCAAAGTCATGTGACCATCATGTGATACGCTTAAAATATTATACACATACATACTGTGGCCAACAACCAATCATGAACGAGCAATGCCACGTGGCCACCATGTGATATACTTAAAATTTAATACACATATATACTGTTACCACCGACAGTAAAACCTGTTCACATGTAAGGTAAACTGTAGGTACAATAACACCCTTGCATTGTGTTGTGGTTGAATTTAATTGTCTGTTTTCGGACACCAGAAAAACCGTAGAGATATTTAACACATACACTCAGCACCAAAAAAAATTACAAAAACAAAAATATGTATGTTTTGACATTCCCTATGCATAAAAAGCCAATATTGTTAACATACACAAGCATACATGCCTGAAGAAAATTAGTGGACGTAACTGCCGGGCACTTTCGGATACGTTCAACTAACATGAGCCGAACATTGCCGAACATCCCCTGATTCAAGCTGAAGATTGCCGTGTTCGCCAGAGTTGAGCCGAATGCCACCAGCCGCACAAGCCATTGCGGCTGCCATTTAACATATGTTGTGCCAGACTTTTTCAATTTACACTACTCATGATATCTTTCAAACAATCTATCCTCATTAGCCAAGGAAACATGACAACAATATTTTATAGGAATTCTAGGTAATTGCTGAACATTACTTAGACCATAAAACATATATAAATTTTCATTTATATCTGGTGCTATTATGTCAAGTGGCAGGCTAAAGACCTGTTAAATGTGTTTTAGAACGTTCAAAAAAGAGTGTACCCTAGTGTACCGTGTACACTAGTTTCTATGGCATCATGGAGATAAAAGATTCCTAATTTAGCATTAGTAAGGGCTTCACTGACACGGAGAAGCATACGATACAAATAAATTCTGAAACTTGAAATGATCATCCCATCAAGGGTATCATGTAGGGAAAAAGAGAGATTACGATACAATTGACCACATTTCTTGAAGTAACCAGTGTTATTAAATATCCTGTCTTCCAAATTCTTGATGAGAATATTTTGGTTTGCTACATTAGCCGAAATGTCATCCTGGCCCATCTGCAAAAAAATTATACAGTGTTCCAGAATTGTGACATCTTCACTATCTAAAGTGCCAAATACAGTTCTAAAAATTTTTTCCTCCAAGACAAATTAATTCAAATTTGATCTGGATAGTAATGAAGACATTAGGGTTTGAGTTTCAGACCTTAAAGTAAGATAAACTGTTTTCAATATCACCACAGTCAGATCAAAATTTTGTTCAAGGGTAGAGTTCTCTGTAGTGTGCTTGTTCTCATTCTCACGCACTGACACAAGTGTATTAACTATTGTTTCAAGTTCAGCGCACTCATCTTGCCGAGAAATTAAATTAAAGTTCAATACTACAGAACATGCATTGTCAAAAAACAATACGTCATCTTCATGTTCGAAAACTACACCTGAATCCAGAGGCGTGACAGTGATTGTAGCAAAGGCAAAGTTGGCCACAGCCAGAACTGTGACACAAGGAAGTAACATGATGCCTCTGTGGAAAAACGACGCTAAAACAAACAACATGGTACGCTCATAGGTAGTATAGCCAGGAATCGAAATTTCACCAGAAAATTAATATTCCTACAAATCATCCCCGAGGAAAATACTACAATGGGATTATCTCTAAGCTACTAACACAGTCCGAAAACAACCCAAGACAATAGTAGAACACAACTCCAAGCTAATTGTTAACCACACTGAATGAAAAACCAAAAATAAAACTAACATTATCACCCATAGAAAACATGAAGTCCAAATTCCAAAGTTGGTATATTAATCTACAAAAACAACCCAAATCTAATTTTAATACGCACAAAATTTGTTTATTGCTTATTAAGATAGTACCAACTTAACTTAGTATTGTGAGTTTTTTTTTGTAGCACGCAAAGAGAATGTGGCCATAAGAAGATTCGGACTAGTGGGTGATGAGTCCATGGTCTAAACCAAGTCAAGGCTAAGAAGAATATCGGCTGGCCAGCCAAATAAACAAGAAAATTGATTGAAAACCACATTCAGCTGGGTTCCGCAGCTCCCACACTTGTTAACAACAAATTTTTTAGGCGAGAGATGTGAGCTCTTGTAACATGTTTTCTTGAACTGGCGTCAGAAAGACTAGCAGTGACTGGCGTTAGGAAACATTCGCTTTGGTAACAACCAGTCCAAAGTAAAGAAAGTTTATCCATTTTCTTGTCAACTGCTCTGCTGGCAGGATGAGCTTTACACAATACTAAATCGCCTATACGAAATGGATTGTCAATGCAATTTTTGTCATACTTGTTATTGCTCTTGAAATGAGCACATTTTACGTTTTTGAGGGCAGCTGCCCAGTTCTGATGGGTCTCCTTAGGGTTAACCACTAACAAATCGTTAATATGCTACAAATTGGACAATGGGTTACTGGGCAAGTAAGTGAAAACAAGATTAAAAGTGATTGTCTTATGGGACTCATGTTTGGCATAGTTGAAGGCTATTTGCAATCAAGGAAGATTTCGCCCCATTTAGAATTCTCCATTGCATGAAAGGCAATTAGAGCCGAATGGAAGTTACGGTTTAAAAGCTCTGCATGCGAAGGTGGGGATTGCATGTAGACAAAGTAATGTGGTGAATGCCATAAAAAAACACAAGTCATGAAAAATTCTTGAAGTAAACTGGGGACCATTATAGGGCACAATTGATGAAGGCATGCCAAAATTTTGAAATACACGAGCCTGTAGAATATGAACAGTGGATATAGCATTAGCATTTATCATAAGAATTAACCACGAAAATTTAGAAAATGCATTGACACAAACTAATAACATATTATTGCCTGACTTACTTCTTGGAAATGGGCGAACAAAATTAATGGAAAGCTTTTGCATGAGTTTTTCAGCAACATTCGAAAAGAGGAAACCTAGGTGTGTGTTTTGAGCAGGTTTGCTTTAAGGGGAGCCATAAATTATAAAAATAAAACATATTGTAAAGATTACTACTCTACATGTTACAATATTTAAATTGACTAATCGCTGTTACTGATACTCTTGAAGGATTATTGTAAACAATATCGATGAAGGTCATAACAGGTGCTAACTGTAACCAAAACAGTACAGTTCTTATCTGTATTTGGCGTAACTATACGATGCTGGAATGAGAAAGGGAAAGAAGAGACGGGTGTAGGGATTAAGGTCGAAGGAGGAGAGTGAACAGATACACAAGTGAAACTGTGTGATGCTGGAAATGGAAAGAAAGAGGAGAGGAAGGGTTAACCTTCTGTGCCATGTGAACTTGACCATCAGAGCTAAATATATTGTTGCAACACAAAACATCGTAACTGTGTGTGAGTGTTACATTTCTAAAGCAGTAGGTAAAGTGCGAATTTAAAGTAGGTACTATTTTTTTTGCTTGGCATTTTTTAGAGCAGTATCGGGAGGGGCCATGGCCCCTATGGCCCCCCTTCTGGATCCGCCCCTGCTGCATAGTGAGGGGACAAAGAAGATGCATAGTTAGGGTAAAAGCTGCTGCATATTGAGAGGACAGAGCAGCTGTTTTGTGACAGGACAAAGTGACTGCGTAAAGAGGGGACAAAGCAGCTGTGTAGTGAGGGGACAAAGCAGCTGTGTAGTGAGGGGACAAAGCAGCTGCACTGTGAGAGGACAGATCAGCTGTTTAGTGAGGAGCAATATGGTTGTGTAGTAAGGGGACAAAGCAGCTGCATAGTGAGGGGATAAAGTGAATGCGTAGTGAGGGGATAAACCTGCTGTATAGTGAGGGGACAAAGCAGCTTCATAGTAAGAAGACAGAGCAGCTGTATAGTGAGTGAACAGAGCGACTGCGAAGTGAGGGTACAAAGCAGCTGCTTAGTGAGGAGACAGAACAGCTGTGTAGTAAGGGGAAAAAGCAGATGTATAGTGAGGGGCAAAGCAGCTGCATAGTAAGGGGACAGAGCGGCTACGAAGTGAGGGGACAAGGCAGCTGTGTAGTGAGGGGAAAAAGCAGTTGCGTAGTGAGGGGTTAAAGAGTCTCTGTAGTGAAGGGACACAGCGGCTGTATAGTGAGGGGACGAAGCAGTTGCATAATAAGGGGACAAAGCTCCTGTGTTGTTAGGCGACAAAGTAGCTGCATAGTAAGGGGACAAAGCAGCTGCTTAGTGAGAAGACAATGCAGCTATGTAGTGAGGGGACAAAGCAGCTGCTTAGTGAGGAGACAGAGCAGCTATGTATTAAGGTGACAAAGCAGATATATAGTGAGGGGTCGAAGTAGCTTCATAGTGAGGGGACAGAGTAGCTGCATAGTGGGGGGACAATGCGCCTCCGTAGTTAGGGGCAAAGCAGCTGCATAGTGAGGGTACAGAGTGACTGCTTGTGAGGGGAGAAAACACCTGTGTAGTAAGGGGACAAAGCAGCTGTGTAGTGAGGGGACAAAGCAGCTGCATTGTGAGGAGATAGAGTAGCTATTTAGTGAGGCGCAATGTGGTTGTGTAGTAAAGGGACAAAGCAGCTGCATAGTGAGGGGGTAAAACGAATGTGTAGTGAGGCGACAAAGCTGCTGTATATTGAGGGTACAAAGCAGCTGCATAGTGAGAGGATAGGGTGACTGTGTAGTGAGGGTACAAAGTAGCTGCATAGTGAGGGGACAAAGCAGCTATGTAGTGAGGTGACAAAGTGTCTGCGTAGTTAGAGGACAGAGCAGCTGCATATTGAGGGGACATTGCGGCTGCGAAGTGATGGGACAAAGCAGCTGTGTAGTGAAGGCACAAAGCAGCTGCTTAGTGAGGGTACAAAGCAGCTGTATAGTGAGGGGACAAAGCAGCTGTGTAGTGAATGGACAAAGTAGCTGCATAATGAGAGGAGAAAGCAGCTTCGTATTTAGGGGACAGATCAGCTGTATAGTGAAGGGACAGCGGCTGCTAAGTGACTGGACAAAGCAGCTGTGCAGTGAGGGGAAAAAGCAGCTGTCAAGTGAGGGGACAAAGCATATGGTTAGAGAGGGGACAAAATAGCTATGCAGTGAGGGGACAAAACGGGTATGTAGTGAGGGGACAAAACGGGTATGTAGTGAGGAGACAAATCAGCTGCATAGTGAGGGGACAAAGAAAATGCATAGTGGTGGTACAAAGTAGCTGCAAAGTGAGGGGACAAAGTCAGCTGTGTAGTGAGGGGAGAAAGCAGCTGCATAGTGAGGGGAAAAGCAGCTGTGTTGAGGCGACAGAGCGACTGAATAGTGAGGGGACAAAGTAGCTGCATAGTGAGGGGACAAACCAGCTGCATTGTGATAGGAAAAGCATCTGTGTATTGAGGCGACAGAGCGGCTGCGTAGTGAATGGACAAAGCAGCTGCATAGTGAAGGGACAACATAAAATTATGTATATTTGAAACAAAACACTCTTCGTCCATATTTGGGCGGTCAAATAACGTAAAAATTGCGCATAAATTAAGAATTATAGACTAAACAATATACAAAAACACAAATTCTTTTTAATATCCTACTTCTTTATCTGTTGTAGCATGGTTTTTATCTTCAAAAAGCTCAAAGTGTTTTTTGTTTGAAAACGATGTTATAAAAGTTATCTGAGACTAGCCTCAAATATTTTAACATGTATAAACCTTATACATTCAGCCTTTAGAGTTAGTAGTCTGGATGTATGTTCTGTACATTCGTCTTTTGCGTGTATCTCAGCACGTAAATGTCCTGGGAATATGGCTTTTTGTCAGTGATGATAAAAGTGATTATCTAAGCTTATGCAACTTTGTTTTTGTAACATCAAGTATATTCGAAGAGAAAACAATCCTGAAAACAGCACGTTGAGGGCTTTCTTGCTTAAGTTCCTTAATAGACAGGACAAAATAGAAATGTATAGTCGCAGTTTATTCAATGAACTTCCATCGTGCATAATAAATCCCACTGTTGTAGATCTAATTTATACAGGAAAGCGTACTGCTCCTAAGCTCAGCGCCTTGCGCGTAGGGGCGATGGGGCGCTGGTCGCACGAGCTACAGTCGCCCGTATCGCTGTACATCGGAAGTGAAAAATAAATAAATAAATAAATAAACTCGGTGTCATGTACTTTTAAGCTCGCGTTTTCAAATTATTTGGAACTTAATTCAAAATGTGATCAAACAAGGGAGCTTTCCTTGCCTCTACTAATTATATTATTTTTGGCGAGCAATAGATTGTCGTAATATTGCCGCGCCCAGAAAGACAGGCTCAGAAACAAATCTAGGAATCAAACTATGTACAACTCAACCAAGAGTAAAATTATCATCTTACCGTGTTAAAAGCCAACGGGCAAATAGCAATAGCATGAGACTTTTAAATTTTCCCGTCACTGTGTTCTATAAATTATATATTGCAACAAGGTGTATGTAATGATGCATGCTGTACATAACAGAAAAAAAGCACTTAAAAATCTTCTACATGGTAGACATTATTCCGCAGTCTCCTGCAGCCAATGACAGTTCAGTACAAGAAATGTGGGCGTACCTTCTCCCTGATTGGCTACGCGAGGCTCTGGGAGCAGGCCTTGTATCTGATTGGCTACTGAGCGCTGCGGAAGGTCGCCTAATACCTGGCCTGCTAGCTGGAAAGTAAGTGATCACAGATGCTGATTGGCGAACGGCTTTCAAAAAATTTGCTAGCCATTAATGCTGTTTTATTGGCGTATGTAGTTCGCGAAGTAAGCTACTTTCTCATCCACACACGAAATATGAGGTAAACTGCTTACTCATCTTTTGAGCAGGTACCCTAATTTACCCTACCCCAAACGAACGCAACTGTCAAAGTCATATAGTCAACTCTGATGAACATATTTTTTATAATTCTATTTTAAAAAGACAACCACTTTTATTTGGATAAAATACTTTCACCATTTTGAATTAAATCTAACTGCAATACAACTTAGTTAAGAGGACGTATACAAACACCACAAAGCAATTGTTTACTAAACAGTTTTTTTAACCACAATTCCAATCCACACTGTATTTGCTAGTCATATTTGTAGTAAAGAAGTTCAATGTAGGTACACGGAGATTGGTTGTTCGTAGCCAGCGAGATCACCTCTATATTTTTAAGTTTCCTGTGATGAAGTAATGATATTTTGATATGTACCATACATAAAATTGTTCATTACAGCATCTAAAAGTGATATGGGCATTTTATCTGTGACTGAAAGGATTAACTTGCAAATATTTCCTCTCAACGTGTCGTTACAAGCGTGAGTACACGGGTGTGAGCACAAAATATTTAAAACTACTTTGCACTGTTTGCGTATGGCGAGCGCATGTGGAGTTGGGAGAACTAATGGGAACACTCTGAGAAAACGAATGCCCGCTACTGTGGCGTCATCTGCACCACTCTCAAGGGAAGTTCCGACCGATCAATTCGTCGCCAAGCGGTACTTGTTTCTTCCAAAGCAAATTCATTTGTTTAAGACTTTGCACTAAATCATTGAGACAGTATTTTTTTTTACTACACTGGTAGTTATGTCCATTTGTTATGTCCTAACGCTTACTGCAATTAGAAAAAATAAGGGGATGCGGAGAAGTCTTATAGAAAGTTAACACCGGAGAAACGAGAAAAAGTTCATATTAAGAGGATACGCAATGTTAAGTATTTATTTGACAGCACTTACAGAAGTAATATCGGAGATTTGGTTTTAAGGCCAACGGAAGAATGGAAGAAGGCAGGGTTATATTAAAATAGTGTGAACATGACTTAGAAAGGACCTCACCCTGTCTGACACGCCCAACCCTCTGCCCAGATGGAGTATTGTCATTATCTCCTCGTCTAACCATTGTTCACACCTGGTGGTTTATAGGAAAAATGATTTATACCAGTTAATTGTTTGAGTTTCTCTACTGTATTGTGTATTTTATGGTTGAATATCTTTTTTGAAAACACTTCGATGATTGTAAAAAAAATCAGTGACGTTCAGTATCTGGTTTATGTCAGCATAGCATATATGTTCGTGAAGTGACTGACGCCCCAAATGTAAGCAACTGCGCATAACGTCCTCCACGTCCACAGACCCAGTCAGTATGTTAAGCAGTTTCACACAAGGACGGTAGTAACTACAGTGGATCAGCAAAGTAGAGTAGACATATATATATATACTTTCTCTAGGTCATAGAACAGAGGTTGCTAGGAGAGTCAGGATTTATGGCTTGATCATCCGAGCCACATTTACACTCCAGGTATTCAGTTAAATACAACAATAATCATTAAGTGTTGATGGTATGCAATGAAATAAAAAAAAAACAAAACGTATCATTTGCATTGCCCGAGAGAGCCAAATAATAGAAAGCGGAAATTATCTAAAGTGTTTCTAAACACAGCTGCACTCATTTACAAAAAGTTGATAACCCTGAATGCGCCATCGCACGGCCACATGAGTGAGTACAGGCACTTTACATGATAGTATAATACAATAAACATCAAGATGTTTTACTACACGAAGCATGTATTGCAGATGACCTAAACTTGCAGGATACAATTAGTATGGTGTTGGACCACCCGTAGTACGGGGACATGCAGCGATATGGTCGGGTATGGAGGCATACAGACGTCGGATGCTATCCTGAAGAAGATCCTGAGCATTCTGGAGAAACTTACATTCCAAATCCGCCGTAGTTGCCGCTGGACGAAGTTGCCGTTAATTCAGGTCCTAAATATTCTCAATGGGTGAGATGTCTGGGATCCTTGCCGGCCAAGGAAGCATGTTGACAACTCGAAGGCGGCAGTGATACCAGCGATGTGCGAGGCTAGAAAATGGGGTTGCCAAGCTGCACCAGGATGGGGAGCACAAATCGTAGCAGAATTTACTGAACATATCGTCGCGCCGTCAGGGTCCCTACAAGCACCACGAATGGGATGCGGGATTCGTAGGAAATGACACCCTACACCATTAAACCTCTCGTTGGGGCGTTGTGAAGCTCTACAATGAAGCATGGATGATGGCGCAGGTCAGGACGTCTCCACAATCTAATTCGGCGGTCTTCTGTATCCATACAGAATTGTAATTCGTCGCTAAACACCAATCATCGCCAACTGCAAGCTGCCACACTGCCAGTTTCCAGCAGAACATCGCACGTGTTCGGCTATGCTCAGGTCGTAATGGCAGAAGCCACCTAGATATGATCGTTATGGACACAGGCTTATCTCCAGCTGTCGTGACATGGCCCTGGATAACTCACAGCGACAACCAGTGGAGTGCTTACAGCCAGTCGCATGATGAGACGATCTTCCCTTGTGGTGATCTGCTGAGATCGACCCGAGCCTTCACTACGGATTGTGTACCCTCCTGTTCGCACTGCGTCTAAACAACGACTTTCAGTGTTGGCCGAGCGTTGCAAGTGGCGAGCAATGTACCGAAGTGTCCAACCTGCCTGTCGAAGACCGACGATGCGGCCTCTCTCAAACTCATCCAGCAAGGCATAGGCTTGTCGAACGCGCCGTTATGTCGGGATATTCTGCGTGTTCATTGAACTTGTGCATAAACACTTCTCACACTGCTACTAAGGTCTTATTCTATGTCTTGTTGCTATAATTGATGGCGGGACATTTATGCCCTCTAGTCGTAAGCCAATCGCATTAAACGCAAATGGAACACATGCCAGGCTATGACGATACTGTGTGGGAACTTCGTTGTACACCCGCGATTCGTTTATTATGATTAATATATATTTTTTTGCAAATGAGTGTACATAGAAACTCTTTTGGCGAAAATCGAATGTCCCTAGGCAAATCTTATAGTGATATTTACAGGCCAATAGCTTAATGAGGCGGGCATATCGTTTCGAGTGTGTTTTTATTAAGTGGATGAAGTGGCGATTTTTCCAATTTACCATATTGTTTGCGAAAAATCATTGTGTTTCGAGGATCTCTGCGACACTGTCTGTGACCCCCATAAAGCGAATTCTTTGTTTGAAGTGTCGTTCAGTATGTTTTCGTAGGCACTAGTTCGATTTTAATCGTGCCTAATGGCAAAATACTGTCGAGTCGCTTCTCTGACTGTCTCTGAGAGCAGTGTACAAGACGAAGGAATGTTGCCGTGATATTGACTACTCGGGGAAGGGAGGAGTTGTCACGATGAAAACTTGATGCAGTGTGTGGGCAGTCCTCAGCGTCAAACAGGGAGGGGGGAGGCGTGGAGAAGGGCTGGCAGTGGCGACTCGACTCCCCGACCAGCCAGTCTACCAGCCGCGAGCCTTCGCCGTTCTTCTTCTGTCTGCAGGTTTGTCTGTGTCCTTTATCTCTGCAGAGGCAGTCTGTGTCGGCAGCTTGTTGCTTTCTCGGTGTACATGCACGCGAACGCCCTTCCTCAACCCACTCGATCTCATCACTAATAATGTAGTAATGAAACATTAAAACCATCTTCACGTGACCTACGCTGAGATAATTACCTCCCAAGAACAGGCAAAGTTTGCGTATTTAATGAACATTAATCTATGCTTTACGAGTCCTGTGAACGCTAGAGCCTCAGCTGTGTGTTCATTGGCTGTTGCATGAACGAGAATTATTGTATTTTACTCCACCGTAGGTAACACGGTATTACTAATTAGTTTGACTGTAGCTTGCAGTTGCGCACTGTCGTCCATTGCGTGCCTAATACTTCGAGATCCAATAGAAAATGTTGCTGAAATGTGCACGTGCTTGAATTTTAGCTTGTAGGGACGTTGATAAACGAAATTTTGCACCTCTTGTATGAACGTCAAAGTTTCTCCTACATTCCATATATTATATTTATAAATACGTGATTTATTTTCGTAAATATATTTCACGGCAAACTAAGGCTTGGTTGGAACACGTTTGCCGTTCGAGCGCAGTTTATGAAACACGCCCAGGGACATTTGTGCCAATAACAAACCGGAAAAAAAGGCGATAATCGTGTTCCACGCTACGTCTAAAATAATAACGTTTTCTTCTCAACGAAGCAGCAGCAGCCAATCAGCAAATAGCTTCAGCTCACAAACACCCAGCGCTGCTCAGTTAAGTCTTGCAGGTCACTGACTCACAAAACTTTCCCTGTCATTAATGGTTGTTTTTTTTTTTTTCCTGGTCATTTTCTCTAACTTAAAATTTAAATATCACCGAATTAGGTCTCGTAAATACAGCCTAACTATTTCGGCATTTCTTTTTGCATAGTAATTTAGGAAAACATTGTTTTATGTAGTTTCGAGCATAAGCTAAAAATTCAATATTCACTTTGGTCTCGTTTGTTTCAACCTGACAACTAACTAGACCACACAAAATAGCTCATTTGGATGTTTTCTTACGCATAACTACATATAGAGCCTACATGCAAAATTGCAAAATCCTTTGTATCGTATGGTGTGAGTAGATTTCTATAGGAATTATTTTACTATTCGATTGGCTGCTAATCGAAGGCCTTTAGCTGCTTGACCGGTTACAGCGAAGTGTTCTAGTTCTAGCAATGAGTTTTGAATATGTATTTGTTAGATATCTTGAATTTCCCCATTTTAATGGGAACCAGCCCACTCCCCTTCGTTTCTAGCATACACATCCAGATTATGAAATCACCTCCAAATACTCTAGGAGCACAATACCACATGAGGGTGGTTGACCTACTCATGACATTAGCACATTTATTATTTACTGGCGATACTTCACTGCAATGCGGAAGTTATTCATTGTAATTGAAAATTTTTTGTTGTAAATTTCCAAGTACAAAATTTACATTTTTATCATTAATCGGTATTTCCGAATTTTGTATGTGAAATAAATCTGCACTTTTCAAGGCAGTACATTCACAGTAAAAAAATCCCATTCAAGTTTTCTGTATAGCGAAGCAAGCCATTTCTTTAAGGTTGATTTGTTTACAGTTACACAATAAAGCTTTAAATCGTTACAAAAATGTATGTTTGTTGTTAGTAAATATTTTTCGTTAGTGTTTTTGTTTGACGACAAAAGAAAATTTTCTTTTCATAAGCGATTTGTCCGCTTTCTTTAAAAGCAAAATTTGCCAGAGAACATTTTTCGAATTTTAAGATACCCGCGTAATAATAATGAACTAGAGTCTGAAAATACCTCTGTAAAAGTTATTTTCGTATCGCCAAATGAAACTTCTTTGTTACAGCCAATTATTCAATATTTCATGAAAACTGAAAATAACCAATACAAGCAAATTTACTCCAAGCAAAGAGACAAGTGTTCTCGATTCTCTTAATATCACTAACATCAAAGATGTCGTTTACAATCCTGCTCATTCATGGGACAATACATCCACTCTAATTATGGTTACTTCGTAGAACAAAATATGGAGTAGACTACTAGTGTTAGCGCAATACAAATAAGTTCGAAACAAAACAGTTATGTGGAACGGCAAGTCCACCAAGAAGGCATTGCCGTGTTGCGCGAAACTGCAGATGACGTAAGCGATTGACTCGCTGGAAAGGAAGAACATTCCCAACTGACGGTTGATGAAGAGTTTTTAAAGATGAGAACGACAAGGAACTATAGAAACCATCAGTGGATCAGGTTTATACTGTAAATCATAGTAGTTTGCTACGTTAAACTAGTGTAATGTGGAGCGAGCAAAACGATCAAAAAATGGGAGTTTCCTAATGCAAGGAAATGCTACTGAAAATAGAAATAATAAGTAATCTCCTATTTAATTTCTGTACTTTTCTTTTCTTACTTTCTTTATTTATTGAACTGTACAATAGTGTTTTATGTGGAGTGATTAGAATGGCTATGTTACTGAAGTAATCCTATCAATATAGTGTGTATATAATTGTATAAATAACGTGCAGGAAGTTTAATTTTTTCTTGTATTGCATACCCTGCGAAATTCGGTGACTAAAGAGTAATGATTCATAAACCATGCTGCATACTTTTGAACATTGTGAATGTTATAACGTAATACAAATACTTCAGTTCGTTGTGTCTTATAATGAAAGAAGTGCTCTTACGACAGAAATAGAGTACGTATCAACAAATTTCTTAATAGCAATTCCTGAAAACATGAATTAAAGTGGCTCAGAAAACATTAATAAACAAAATTCATTTTGCTCGTAGTTCCAATTTTCTAAATTAACTAACCATACAACACACTTTGGTACGATATATTTTTCTTATGATGGATCGTTTTGGTTGATACTGCCTTTAAAATTGTAGATCAGTTTTTTTTTAACAATGAATCTTTCAATCTAGTAACATAACCAATTTTTGTATGTGTAGAATCTGAATCTTAATTCACACAATTACTTGTGAAACTATCTATTATCTAAGTGATTCAGGATATAAATTATGCTCTACTTTTAAAGTTAGCATTACAGCAAGTGTTTCTAAGTTTTAATGAGTGCGATGTTAGATTAAATATTTTTAATACTTTGATTTGCGTGACTCGTATAAAAAAAACTTCTGAAAATAATATTTAGTTCATTTTCACAAATTTATCTCACAAATAAAATGAAAATTAACTAATTTATACCACTATTTTAGAACTTAACAACATGTAAAGAAAGTCATTTTTTTCGTTATTGTGCAGATTCATGTGGTAAGTATAAGGGCACTTTATTTGTAAACTGAATATTAAGGGACGTATAAGCCCTTAAAAATTGCTATTTGAAAATATTGTTTTCTTTTGCAAAAATTGGATAAGAGGTGGAAAATTAAACTTTAATCGTCCGAACATCGACTTATGTTACCGGAATCTTCAAATCTAAAGTAAATTCTCATTTATACCGCCCTTCGTAAAGAATATAATTGGGCTGGCCACAATCTTATTGCAGGCAACATTTCATCGTCAGGAAGTACGACTTTTTGATGCTTGTTTATTGAGCAGTATAACCCAATTACAGGAAAATGGCCCCCTTGTTGCAACTGCCAACGTTTTTATGTAAAACGTACACAACATGCATGAACTGTTGTTATATAATGCTTCCTGTTACTTAATAATATCAATACGTATAATTCCTTGTTATATTATTGCTCTGAGGTCACTGCATGAAATTTGATAAACTTACAAGAAATATTTTGGTTTCGATTGTTTCGCGAAATTTTGTTGCGAACCCATTTAGTTAACAGATTGACAAAATCGACTAAATATCTAGTCTGTCGCATTTTATAACTACCGTTCCAAGAGTAAATCTTCTTAACTACAGAAATTTATTTCCGTGCAATGGTCTCTCGTAAGCAGGCCGAACTCCTGTAAGTTAGTAGTTTAGTTAAGATTGCAGAAAGAAAAAATGGAGCCCTATACAAAGGGGTATCAGATGTTTTGCAGACCAAAATTTTTGCCTAATAATATTAGATTTCCTTGCGTAATGATGTCTATCTTTTTTTTTAGGCAACAAGTGAGATGAAAATACTGCCCATTTTAGATCAAGTAAATGAGCGTTACCATAGTGAACAATATCGATTTACTTAATATAATGCCAAAGAGCAACCGTCCAAATCACATTAACGAAAAAGGTTCCATTTCGATATTGAAACAATTAAAAATATCCATGTCGGACACGTAGATCCTATCGATTCCACAACTCAGTTTTGCAATCAAATAAACTATAAACCAGACACTAGTGAAATTCCATCAGTGATGTTGCATAACATAGCACAGTACCTGTTCACCCAAGATCCATTGTATTTGCTGATATGCTTCAGAGACTGGAGTTTAGCCGAACTGAAGAAATCCACAAGCATGATAAATTAGAGACCAGTCAAGAAAAATCAATGTGTTAATTAAAAGAAAGCAAATCTGAAATAATAAAAAGTTTAATAAATTTGAGACTTACCAAACTGAATCAACACGACAGTTGAAAGACCAGCTCAGTAAAATGGAGGCCAATCAGCAGGCATTGGCGAAAATGCTGAGAGAGGATTTGCAAACCTTACATGAAAGTTCGCATGCCAGCTTGTCGCGATTCAGTTCTCGCAGAAGTCCTGAGCGATGACTTGCCGAAACTTGAAGAAGTCATTGGCCATATTAATCGTAGTACTGAATTTTGAAGTAACACATGCTCGTACTTACTCCGAATCGAGTGAGCTCAGAGAGGCTGTATCTTAAATTCAAAATACCATTGCTAATATCACTCCGGTTCTCGACTATAATCCCGAATCTATTACATCTTTTGAAAAGAGTGTACATGATATGGAATCCACTACCTCGTCATTGAGTCCCAAGTGTGATGCTTCTACGAACTCACCACAAATGTTTTCCAGCATTATCGTACCGCAAGATGGATTTGAATTTAATAATATTTCCAAACAATCAAGACTATTACTAGAGGAAATAACTAAATTTCGAAGATGTAAACAAAAAAAATCCAATATTTTTAAGAAAATGTAAATTATTTGTAGACTGATAGATTAGAGTCGGGAGAGTCGCTTTCTTATTTTGATCTGGCCCTCAAGAACACTGCATTCCAATGGCGGCAGTTGGAATGAGACAAAATAAACAATTATTCGGAGTTGAAACTAATTTTTAGCAGACATTTCGCAAAAAAATTTTGAGGCCTTCTCCATGCTCAATTTCATTGTGAAATAATTTTTTGTAGCAAAAATGAGTCGTTGGAGGAACACATCGTCTTATTATATGACCGAGCATGGCATTTGACATCACTTATGATGGACTAAGTGTTCATAAGTATGGCATTGGCACAGTTACCTCTTAGATACCAACTTCATTGGTCAGGGTTTTCCTTCTCTTCAATACAGAATTCCAGAAGGAGATAGTATGGTATGCTCGGTTGGATAGCATGCATAATACCAGTCAAGGCACAACAATGCAAGGAATTCCCAGCACTACGAAGCTGCGGGTCAGTAAACTTTTGACCCCTACTAAGGATGAAGATGCGAAATTGAAACCCGTTATTCCGCCCTGATGAACGCCACCAGTCGACTTTGTGGTACAAAAGCAAAGATTCACTGTAACATAACAGAAAAGGACCAAACTAGTTGGCATTAATGATGAAGCACTCGAAAATTGGCTCTTGAATTGTTGTGTAGAGTGCTAGATGAATGTTAGCCAGTAAATATTTATCGTGTTTGTGCCATAACATAAGAGAAAACAAAGGCAAATTTTAACTGAGTGATTGCACTGAAGAAGAAAATAGTATTTGCGAACCTATTTCTCTGAACTGAAGGTGATATTTCATAATGTTCCTTGCACTGCTAACCAAGAAGACAATCCAAACTATTCCAATTTGAGTACGTCTATAGTCATACCATAGCGAGAAGTTCATGAGAGAGCTCATCTGCATGCTTCGGATGTTGTATCACAAGAAAAATCAGAGCTGATATGACTACTTGCTGATTACTGTTCACCCACAGGCCATATAGTCATCCATGGGTTTAACGCTGCTGGAAACTATACATGGCATATTTTTAGACTTCCCATCGATCCCTTACCAGAACACCCTGAAAATGAATGCCTACGAGGGATAGATTTTATATCTCTCAAAAGTTAATGTCTGAGAACAAAATACAGTATAAAATTTATGGTAACTATGCCAGCTGGAAGGGTCTTAAAAAGTGCCCGCCTTACTGTGAATAGCATATAACTAACATATATACAGCTGGCATGACTGTAAAAATTACGAAATTAATCTGCCGAAAAGAAGTGTAATTTATAGATCACATTCTGACACCATAATGTACTGGAACTGCAACTAATTAACCATCAGGCAAAACTTCCCTCTGCCAATTAATTTAAAGTAAACAAGAGAATCCTTAAATTGATAGCATTTTATCAAAATCACTCAAGTAAATTTGGTAACGCAACAATACATTTATATTTACTTCTGAAAAAAAACAGCGAATTGCAGATGTGAACAGTGTTAGAACAAAAAGTATTCATAAATAAAATAAATATTCTTCTCAGAGCATACAATTTTCCATCCTGTGTAAGGTCGTCTTTCTTGGTGAAAACTGACACACCTGTGTATGATTTGGGAGCAAAAACTGTTCATTGCAATATATATGGTGCATAAAAGACTGTTTCTATGGCTACTTCAGCATTCAACAAAGCTAAAAATAATTGCACCATTACAAAAAGAGAATCATTGGTGCTAGAGCAGGTTTGCACTAAGCAGAGCAATCTAATACTGTGAAAGCAAATAAAATTAATGATCCATCACCAAGCGCTAATTGTCGCATTTCATAAAAAACCAATAGGAAAACTATTGACTCAATGGTATTAGTAGTGTGCTTATGTTGGTTTCAGTGCAGGATGGGTGGAGTAGGAGTAGGAGCTGCTTGCAATCTTCATTGGCATCAGAGTCTGCATACATGGCTGGGATCAAAATACCCATTTCCCCTCAAAATAACCTACAAAGCCTTCAAAAATGCAGATTTCACCCCCAAAATTGCTTCTGAAATAAATTTTTTTTTTTACCAAAAATCACTTTTCACCAAAAATGTTTCTAAAAAATGTAGGAAAGCAAATTTGAAACTCCGCGATGCGAGAGTTGTAAATACCTCAGAGGAGCAAAAGTCCCCGTCTACCAACTTGCACCTACCACATCCTCGATCACCGTAAACCACTCCACTACAAACCGTCACCTATCCAACCCCCACCCACCCCCACCACCACCCACACTACAAACCGACCAACCCCTTCACTCAACAAAAAAAAAAATTGAAAAATCGAGAAACATGTAATATTTCATCCCTGCTTATCCTACAACACTACCTACACACCTAACTCCTCACCAATCACCCACCCTGCTATAAAAGATCGAGAAAAATGGCAAAAAAAAAAAAAAAACGAAAATTAGGTACTAAAATTATACAACAAATATTACCTCAATTTTCACTTTTGCTCAATCCACCACCCTAACCAAATAACCTCACACCTCACCGATCAAACACCTCGTCATAAAAATGTAAAAAAATCGAAAAAAATTAATTAATTAATACTCAAAATTCAAGGAACATATAATAATACAGCAACCTTCTTATAACCCCCCCACCCCCCACCCCCACCAATAAACACACCTTATGCCTTATCATCCACCCTCCCAGTCATAAAAATCGAAAAAAAATCGCAAAAATTAGACAAATTCAAAAACTGATTCTAAAAATCAAGGGCATATAATGTTACCTCAACCTTTCCTTCAGTTCACCACACGAACCTAACCAACCAATAATAAAACTCTGGAAAAATTGCAAGAAATTATAATAAATTTGTAAAAATCAATGAATATATAATGTTACTTACTCCGACCTCAATGTTGGATGTTGGCAAAATTAACCTTGAAATCGAGGAATCAAGAACAATCGTGAAAAATATAAATCAAACATCGAGGAAAATATTATATACCGATGTGAAAAACCTAGTTGGAATTTTGTGACTCTAAAAGTTAGACTCTCATAAACATGGCATAACACAGCCACTCTCTGGTACAACAATCAGCAGCTGACTAAACCCCGACCTCTGTACTTGATTGGCTATATATCCGATCAATCTAATGACCCCCCCACAGTCTTTACATATCACACATACCCCCTTACACACCACCACCCATACATACAATACACCTCCTACAGCTTCTCTTCCCTCGTCATATACTTTCCATACCTCAGCTAACATCAGCACCCACATATGCCACAAACCCCCTGTATACCCAACCAATTACTCGTCGTAAGCATGGTCCGCTCACCATCCACCCTCATAATCAACCAACCACACGACTCTCCACCCCCACCTGTACAATTACTAATAATTTCGTGAAGAGACTGACTCCACCCAAGACTGGCACCTTCCAAGACCAATTCCTGCAAAAATTACTATAACTGTGGACAAGACCAACCGATTATACCACCCACCCATAACAACAGTAAATGATAGCCAATCACAGAAAAGGTCGCCTAATACGAATCTTGTTGCCAAATTCTTTTCTTAGCACAAAAGTATCACAAAACTTCACAAAATCTTCGCAAATCCTCGCAGATCATCGCAAAACTTTTGCATATTTTCTCACCCACAACTGTCTGTACCAAAGGACCATGCTGACCAACCATCTTGGAAAAGGACTGATGCCACCCGAGAAGATCACTGCCGAAGACGGATTCCTGCCGAAACCAAATCCTGCCGAACTGACTAAGACAACGAGCAAAACCAACCACCAACACTAACCGAACATACATTTATTATCCATATCAAACATCCATTCCACCCAACCAGACCAAGAGCCCAACAAGATAAACATGATATACCAATGGACAAGACTGTCCATACAAACAAATCATACCAATCCATACGATCAGACTCTGCTACCCGGTCATATGGAGGGGCCATGTGAACAATCCATTCATATCAACTATAAAAGCTGTTCACTTGAAAAAGTCATACCAAACAAACACATGAACTGGCCATACTAGCCAGCCATACGAACAAACCATACAAGCCAAACATGCAAGCCAACAACATTACCAGCTTAAAATATGAAACAACCATGACAGTTAGCCACCTCTACAAACCATTCGATCCACCCTTATTTTATAACCATCAATATCAGGCAACCATAACGTCCATTAATTCCGACTAGTCATACAAACTAACCATTGCCACAAAACAGTAACTAAGGGTCATGCCATATAACCGTACCAGCCGACCAGACCAACAATCCATACCAACAATCCACTTCGACCATCCATACTACCCAACAACAGACTGCTCCCAAGACTAACTCCAATCAAGAATGGCTCCTGATGAGACCAATTTCTACGAAACTGACTGGGAATATGGACAATACATCCATCTTTACAAATAGACAGTGACGACCATTCTTGAAAAAATCAACTAATACAAATCTCATAGTACCATTTTCGTGCAAAATCTTCGCCAAACATACTACCTACAGCTAACCATACCAAAGGGCCACACAGGCGAACAGAACAATCATACAGACTGACCATTACTAGCCGCCCATACCAGATGTCCGTACCAGCCATTGAGACAATCCAACCAACTAGACCAGTCAACCACATCGACTAACCATACTGGCCAAGGACTGACTTTACCCAAGACTGAGGAGGAGGTAGATGCTGAGGACTGGTAGCACCACACAAATCACAATTAGCACCACACACACCACAATCAGGACCACATACTCTACAATCAGCACTGCATGCACTGTTATCAGAACTGCAATCACCACATTAAAAACAGCATGTTGTGCAATCAGCTCTGAATGCACTGCAATCAGCACTACATTCACCACAATCAGCACTGAATGCTCCACAATCAGCATTGCACATGCCACAATTAGTTCCACATGGCACCACAATCAGTACTGCAATTAGAACCGCAATCGCTCCACAATCATTGAGCAGTTGGTTCACCTGCTCCGCAATGAGCACCATGTGTTTCACAGTCGCTCAACAATCGCTCTGCAATTGTTTTACCCACGCCTTAATGAGTATCACATACATAACATTTAACACAGCACGCACCATAGTTAGCACCACATGCGTCTCAGTTAGCACTGCTATCTTGATGGAGGAAGAATTTTTATACCACAAAAACATGAGTCCTCATCCTCGTCTCCGACGAAGCTGAAGATGGAGGCTTTGCCTCAATCGCTTAATTGAGGGCCCTTCTTATGCTTTTCCTGTGAAAGGTAAATGAGTTTCTCCATCGAGCACATAATGTCATCATAACCGATGGACATTAAATTAAATTAAGAAGGCTTAAATTTACATGTTTCTTGTTTTGCCCAAATGAAAGCCCCAATTATATCCCTACACATGAGCCACAGTTTCCAGCTTCATTCACACAAAACCTAGAGCCTTGCTGTGATGTGATGACATGTAGAAACCTATAATATATTGTAAATGAAAGACATTGAGTCACTCTGAAAAATTCCAGTTGCCCATTTAGTAAAAACTTCGCTACACAAAACACGAGACCTTAGACTTCATTATCACATCTGGCATTTGTGCAGTATCGGTTAGGCAGACATTGCACCATGTCGCAAGCCATGGCATGACACTATACATGGCGAGTGTCGGCCGGCCGATGAGAGGATAACTTCTTCCCCACAAAAAAAAACCGTGAGACCGCATGGGTAAAGATAGAGAGGATGCCTCTATCTTCAGCTTCATCTCCGACGAAGCTGAGGGCTCTTTTTTATATAAAAGTTCTTCATTCATCGGGATCATGGAGGGTGCCAACTACAGTACATGCTGTGCTAACTGCAGTGTATGCAGTACTGAATGCAGAGCAGGTGGAGCAATTGCGGAGTGATTGTGGAGCGATTGGGGAGAGTGCGATGCTAACTGCAGGGCAGGGGATAAGGTTATTGGGGTCAAGGTTAAGGCCGCCATCATTAAACATGGGGGTCGTAGTATGTAAAGTAATATGTTCGTCGATTTTTTACAACTTATTCTCGATTTTTTACTTTAAGGTAATGTGTCAAATTCATGGTCACTCGCATCCAATATGATGGTCAGCATAATCAACGTTATTTTTCCTAGATTTTTACATTTATTTTCTGATGTTTTGTTTTCATGATAGTTGGGTTTAAGGTCACTGGTCTCCAACATGGTGGTCGGAAACATCAAAGGTACTTTTCCCCCTCAAATTTTAGACTTTGTTTCGATTTTTTGCTATTTTTCTCGATTTCCTGTTTTTTTTTAATGATTGGAAGGGTGGTAGTGAGGGGGGAAAGTTTATACAAGTGATGATTGAGGGTCAGTTATGCTGATGATACTAGGAAAGGGACGGAAATAAAAATTTTTATTTATTTTAAATAATCTTTTATAAATTTTTTTATATTTTTTAAAAAAATTTCAAATATTTTTTATATATTTTTATTTTAAAAAATTTTCAATAGTTTAAAGGTTTTTTATAATTAAATATTATTTATAAAATTAAAATAAATGTTTAGTTCATTTTCTATTTTGGTTTCAAAGTTACTAGGTTCGGCTTAAATTATTGAGGTCACCGACATCCAACATGGCGGATATGATGGCCTCCGGCCGCGAACTCTGACTGTGACGTCAAATAAAATGGCGGATGGCTCCGAACTCCGACAGCAGGAGCCTGTGTGGCCGGAACTAATTTGTTTTCAAAGCCCTTCGACTTAGTTGAGAGTGAAATACGTTCCCAAGCAGTTCTATCTGGTATAGTCTGTTCACGGTAAAATGAACACTTTTGAAATTCCTGCTTAAGATCTACTTGTATACATGTTATGTATTATTCCGCCTTATGTAAAATTAATATTGCCACGGGCCTCATCAATTTATTCATGCGTCGGTTAAGTGAAACTGCGAAATTATTATAAAAGTAAATAGTGCACAAATCTGCTCACTTGTACACTTCGATGCATTACAAAAACAGAAAGCGAGATAAATTATTTAAGTTATCGCAAATGGTTACCTAACACTTTTAATTTGACGTTAATATATGGAACTACTTTCACCTCCTTCGTTACCAACATTACTGAGCGAATGTCAGTCATTGCGCCCGTTAAAATATATGCAGTTAGGAGCAGTGACATTTTTATAAGGTTGAATTCAAAAATGCTCACTTTATCGTGAACATCTTTTGGCATAAAGCTGTGCCACGATTAATTTGATATGATGCAGTAACAGCGCATATTTTTACTCAATCAGTCCTAATTCTACAGCTGTGAAGGTGTAAAGGAATGTCATATACGGCCAGTGTGTCTCACTGCTCGATGTCGCCAGTGTCTCCCTGTAGGGCAACTGATACGTGAACACGACTACTGTTGGAAGTAATGATATGTTCATATTACAGTTTCCACTCACCAAGCTCACTCTTCATGGCTGTGATAAATAAGTATGCCGTAGCCTTTTTGTTCCACTTGAGACCATATGCAAATATAGTATTTTAAGGGTTGAAACAAGCACGTACTGGATGACGTAGGTGCGTAGAGTTTAAAGTCATTCTGTAGCTAACAATTTTTATTTTCTATATTTTGAGGGAAGATCATCCATCACACGTGGGAGGTATCATTGGCTGTCGAGACCGTGTTCAGTAGTATTATAGACCCTGCCAGTAACATGCAGCACAAACACAATTTTATAGGCCTCGATAAATACAAAGTGGCGTACCATTTTCAGTACAGTGACGAACAAATGTGTTAGTTGCAGGCCCTAAAATACTATATTTATCTGCGATTTTAAAGGTCAACATTTTATAGGTGGAAGCATTCGTAGTACCAGAAAGGAAACTTCCATGTAGCATGTACTAAAGTGATCAATTAACGACGAACGAAGTGCCACGATGGTGTAGTGGTTAGACTACTCTCCTCTCACTAGACGGGATCGCTCTTGAATTTTCACTTGTGGGAATCGTGCCGGACGATGATGTTGGTCAGCGGATCTCCTCGGGAACCTCTTATCCCCCCCCCCCTCTTTTTTCCTTCTGGCGCGGTTCCATACGCATCTCACTTCACCCTCATCGGCTCTCAAGAACTCGATTTTACGAGCCACCCAAATCTCTTATTTCACTTACTCCATTCCACTGTGTACTACTTTAGTCTCTTGTGGATAATTCGTTCTGGATGCGGTCATACTCGTTAACTTCTATAAAACAATTTTTTTTGTTACCAAACTTTTACCATTGATCTTCCCAACCTGGAGGAGAAGTAAGCTTAAGTGAGCTAGCGGCTGCAGCGGACTACTCTGTTATGTTGTGCATCCTGAGACGTGTGTGTGCTGTGTGTTGGTAGGCCTGCGGGTGGCATGGTGGTTGCCACTTGAGCGACGCTAGCGGCTACATTGGGCTGCAGGACGTCACCGCCTCCTCCAACATGGCGTCTGACGAAGAGAGAGACGAGTGAGTACTATTGCAAACTGTACACCTTTGAAAGCCATACTTAAGTCGTAGGCTTACTTGTATGCACAGTGCGTATTCTTACGCCATATGTAAAATTAACATTGGCATGGGCCTTATCACTTTATCGATACGTCCGTCAAATCAAAAATTAAACAATCAAAAAGGTGCATAGTTTACAAATTGTTAGTTTTACCTTAGGGGCTACCACACAAGGTATGATCTGGGTGTTTCGTAGCTAGACACAAAATAAGAAGATCTTGAATATACTACCACTGGTACATGATTTTATTGTGACACTAATGTACAATATAATTTACGTTAATACAATTCCATGAATACTATAATCTGCAAGTATTGTTAACTTTACTCTGACCAAGTAGACTTTGATAGCGTTTAGCTAGTTAATTTAAATAACAATATAGTGTTCGTCTCGGCCTATCAATGTCCTCGACGTTCCCGCCTAGCGCATAAGGAGGGTTTATGCTCACCCCTGAAATAAGTCGAAGTGTCTCGCTAAGCGGTCGACAAGTCTCCCGCCAAACAACGCTCACCTCTGGAAGCCCCTCGTCGTGAATTCTTGGTAACAGCATGCCGGGGGGGGGGGGGTGTCAGCGCAATTTTTTTTTTATTTTTTTTTTTTTTCCAACTTTGTGAACCCCCAAATCTCGTTATGCCAGCGTGAGCACCTTCACAGTTCCTTCTGCCCTCCGGCATGCTTGTTAGTACCTAAGACGGTTGGAGAATGGGATGTGTCTCAGGGCAAGCCCTTTACGCCTTAGGTCGAGTTGAAGTATTATAATGGGTGCATGCATCGCGGCTAAGCAGGGCTGTAATGCAATGGCCGCAATTGTGTCCATGTGCACACCCCGAAATAAGAAGAGTCTAAATGGAAGAGCATAGCAAACCAAGCAAAGTGGAGATGGTCGTGGAAAATCTATGCGACAGTCGCGGAGGATAACAATAACTCTTTATCTGGATTAAGGCTGGATAAAGTAGGGTATTTGTTAGTTCGGGAAGAAAGACTTCTGTTGGTTTGATGGGGGGTGAAATGAAATGAAATCGCAGCTGGTGTGTATTGCAGGGGACAGAGCAGCCCCCGCGCCGATGCCAGTCATCGTGTGGGCGCAGGCGCTCTTGAAGTTGAGCTACTGTCAATACTACCGTGTAGGCGAACCAGCACTGCAGTACCGACAGCAAATGGGGATGCAGGGCCATCCCTGTTTCTCGTCGAGTACGTCGGAAAACCGGACAACTCAGTCATGACATCGACTCCATCTTCACTCTTCCGTGCCACTGAAACCAGGATCTCCAATCCATGGGTGAAGGTGGTCAGAGTTCTTTCGGGGAGCCACCCTCTCCCCTTCCACCAAAATAGCCCGTCGATTTGGGAAACGCGAGACATCCGATGGTGGTGGCGAAGCCGCTAGCCCAGGAGTGAAGACTGACACCGGCAGTGCTTCCAAGATCCGATGCATTCCAATCCATTCATCACGCACCCGCAGTCGGCAGCCTGGAGAATCCAGCAGTGAGGGTCGCTACACTTCGCATTTTTCAGCACCTCGAGATCCCACTCCCCGCCTTGATCATTGGGCCACCTTCAGCAGAACCGCTTCGCCATCTCGTACTGACCTGCCCAGGTTCCCTACGTCCATGACGACGGCGCTCTCGCACAGACCAGTTGGTTCGCGGGCTGGTATTGGCATATTCCCAACCACCCCAGAGCCTGGGGATCCCCTATCCGCCACCTGGGGACGCAACGAGTTGCAGATAGTCGCCGCACCCAAGCTGCCATGGTCCCATCGCACTCGCAGAAGCACCTCGCCTTCACTGGTCCTCAAGGCGTGGGCAGATCCCGGAGAGAACATCGACGAACCCGATGTTTATCCCATGACAGCTCGGTCATTGGTGTGTTGGGGGGGGGAGGGGGGGTCAGCCAGCGTCTTCTCTATCACTGCCGAAGCTCAGAGGGGGGGTAGTCCGGGCCCTTGTGGGGACCCTTTACCACCCAGGCGGCTGCGTCATCGTCTCCCTCTCGCTGCTTACCGAGGGGTAAGCTCTGCAACACCACACAGTTAGCTCGCCGAGATGGCTCAGGGGAGCTACATTTACAAATGTTTACCCCCCCCCCCCCCTCCCCCCCGTGAAGAGGTGGGTGGGAGGGCGGGAGTAACAAACTCCCACCCGATTAACAGGCATTCCATCCCGGGATTTCGATAACTTGAGGACTTTTAATCTATTGCTAGTCCCTGAAGGGGGGGCCAGAATTGTAATAATAAATCGCGAATAATAGTAATAATAATAATAATAAATAGCCAACTAAAGTTAATTTTAACTATTAAGTTGCTTTTCTCGTGTCTGGAGAGGTTCAGGAGCGAAGTTAAAAGAAAACATTTAGTGGTGAGGTTAAGGTTTGCGTCTTATTACTGTAAGAAGTGAACGTGTTGTTTGGATCATACTGAAATAATTATAATAAGATGGATTAATTTACATGTTATAAATAATTAAATAAATAATACTTCTGTGTGGTTGTGTTAATTATGTGCTGTTTCGAAGAGCGACGAAAGGGACTTTAATTAAATAGTTTTGGGACTGAAACAATCAGTGTCTGCGAGCAGACTGGCATACGCGATGTTCAAGTGAAATAATTTTGTTAAAAAAGGCAGATTTTGTCCCGGACCGATCGGAGAATTTCGGTCAGTCGCAGAGTATAATTTTGGTGAGTTTTAAGTTTAACTTGCGATGATGGCATGAATTAACTGCTGAATATTTTTTTTGCATAGGAAACTTTGATGTTTGTATATAAAACGCGTATAATTAATTAACAGAGCCAGAAAACGAGCTTGGGAAGTGAAGTTGCGAGTAGAGCTTGGCCAGAGGGCTCTGCTTGGCCAGAGGTCGTGATGTGGGCGGGACTAGCGGAGTTGGTCAAGAGATGGCAGCACTGTCGTTATTTACCGTGCGCAGAGTCTTTTTGTTGGAACGAAAAAATTAAAGTATGTTAAATTGAACAGCAAAAATTGTAATTATTATGTTTGAAATATATTATCGGTGCTGCAAAAATTTATTTGTGAATAACTGGCCATATAAAGGGCAAAATAAATGTTTGTAAAATCTGAGTTATTGTGCTGATTAGTATTGTTATGCGTTGTATTTCAATGGAATTTAGTTCATTTAAGTATTACTAAAATAGCTTATGGCCATTTTTTTAACAGTTGTATTCTGAAAGATAGCTATAAAGTAATTATTGTTTGCTGAAGACGTAATAAACTGTTATAAATGCAAAACTAAGTGCTGTGATCGATTGATTTTAAGTATTTAAATTCGTAAATTTCGCTCGGTATATTGTAGTATTGATGTAATATGTGTTTCGGGGTAGCTCCAGACCAGAATTAGGGTGTGTGAGAAGATTAGCGGATCATGCAAACCAGCTAGGGGCAGACAAACGAATCATGGCCTCCAGGAGTAGCATGCTGCTCTCACGCTTATCAGATGTGCGCCGGGCTATGGGGATATAGGGGCGGAAATGCGCCAGGAGGGATTGAAAATCACACTCACGAAGAAACTCCATAAGTTTACTAAGTTCCTCCCATCGATTTCTACGGGAAGGGACGAGGTGGATTTACGAAATGTGTTGTTGTTTCTATCTGGTTGTCTGATGTTGGAGTTGTTGAGTTGGGGGGGGAGGGGGTTACTAGTGATGATTTGAGTGCCTGCGAATAGGAAACTCCTTGTTGTATTTGCCTGAACATGGCGTTGTTTGCCAGGTTCCTGAACGGTGCAGGAGCTGACCTTGATGCTGTTGTAATTTTCGCAGATATGCGTTTTTAAGTCCAGGAACTTGGAGCAGGCTTTGGAATAAGCAGCATATCCGCCTGCACAATTGCTGCACTTGGGTGTGGTTTAAGTCTGGATGCAGGTACTCTGAGAGTAAGGACCAGCGCAGTGTGGGCAAACTGATTGCATTGAGTGAACCTTTTTTGTGTGGCTGAGAAGTTGGCAGTTTTGGCATCTTGCCACGTCTGAGAGGCATTTATGATACAGTCTGTGGTGAACAATGGTCATGTTGGCAGCGACGGTGTGGAGTGGGGGAAGATTGCTGTTTTGCGCCGCAATGACGCAAAAGAAGCGCTGGGGTTCCAGCGTGAATTTGTTGGGGGTCTCGACTGTGTGGGATTCTATTTTTAGATTGGTAAATATGCTGTATCTCGCAGCCGGCGCTTTCGAGATCCAGTTGAATTTCATTAATGTCTGATTGGGGGGGGGGGGTGAGGTCGAAAATGAGCTTCTGAGGTTTATCAGAGATTAGACAGAAAGTGAAGAGGTGATGAAATTGGCTGTGAGCATGGCGCGGGCTGCCTGGTATTGGTGAGGGCATTGAGGTGATGATGTGAGTGCCTTTTGTGGTGGGGAGAAGCGAAAAGCCGTCTTTGCTTATGACTCGCAGCTTATGGGCCAGCAGGTTGTGCTTTGTGGCGTCAGGAACCACAATTCTGAAATTTGTTTTTTTGTAGTGCTTGGAGAAGCAACTGGCTGTGCGCGGGTAGGGTGTTGGCCTGGAGGGCCAGGGACTGACTCTGCTGAAGCCACATCTGTGACTTTGCAACACGGAAAACCGGTTGTCAACGGTTTTCAACCGGTATTAGTGGTGCGGACGCCTCAGACGACGTCGGTTTGTAGGGACGCTTGGTCTCTGGACTTGATTTTCGTTCTGGTTTTGGTTCTGTCTGCTCTGCATTCCCTTCCGTTTCTGAAGCTTAAACTCAGTGTCCAGTGCCTCCAACTGCTGTAGGAGGGGGAGGCGAGTCCGTGGTGGTGTTGATAGGTGGTGTCTCTGGAGCCCGTGTTTGAACTTGTGTTTGCATGGTGGACAGGGTGTGATTGTAGAGTGAAGTGTGTGTTGTTGGCAGGTTAGGGTTAGCCTGAAGGAAGGCAGCATAGTCCATGCCAACTCCCCAGGACAGTATGTGTAGTAACCTTCCCGCCGCTTCCATAACCCGTGAGGGATCGTTGGAGAGAAGGGGGGAGAGGTCCACTACTGTAGCGACTCCGATGTGTTTTATGAAAAAGTCCGTACAGATGTTGCTATTTAGTTTGCCTAGTTCGGTGCCGTGTACTGTGGCCGCAGTCCCACTAGGGGTTAGGCTCCAGATGGCCTTTTGCTAGGCCGACCACAGTATCCAGGGTGTATGCCACAACCACGAGCTAAGGGTTGCAGAGACTCGGCAGCGCATCCTCGGCGCATGCTTATATACTCCCGCTTAGCCGCTGGCCTCCTTCATGCCACCTCTTGTTTATCCAGTTCTCCAAAAACCACCTGCCGCACCTGGGTTGCCCGCTCCGGCTGACGAACCTGCCTGACACGCCTTCGCTGCCCAGGCTCCGTTCGCGACAAATACATTAAACTGTTCAATGCGCACTTAAATACCAAACAAGAAATAAAATAAACAGCATAAATATTCACTAAAGTTAACCTACAAATTCTTATTCAGTGTTAACACATGGAACTACAACCTCACCATCTGTACTGTGTACGGGCTGTTCAGAATCATGCAGGTAGCGGAGTGATATTTCAAAGCTGCTGGATCAACCTTGTACAACCAAAACCCTGCTGCCAATCCCCCGCACTTCGCTCAGGCCTGCCTTCTACTCTTTCATATAAGTCATTTTTTAAATATTTGTGGTAAGAATATAGTACCTGTAATGATGAAATTACATCTACCACTAAATATCTAATTCTTGTTTTGAATAGAAACGCCTTTAAATTATTTATTGGGTGTAAGGTCCCATTTCAGTTGTGTGTATAACTTTATAAAATTTGACCCTTAATAAAATTATTCTGAATTTTGATTTGTTTTTTTATTCAATTTAAAATGAATTTTTGTTTTCACTTTATATTTCCGCTTTGGGCCTATTTTTTCAAAATGGGATGTGTAAATATTAATTTTAATAACACTGCTTATTAATGAAGTAAACATTTTATGTGTTAAATTAGTATAGCTGGGTCAGTGCTGCTTCAGAACTTCCAAAAATTGATTGGGTATAGTACACTCTTATTTCAGAAGGAAAAAAAAAAATAGTTTTGAATTTTTGGCTTATTTCACTAGCGCAATTTATGGTGGTTAAAATAACTTGTGATAAACTGTATTAATGATTAATAAGATTAAATATAAAAATTTATGTTTAAATTTAATAGGCATGATTGTCCTTAAAATTGTGCATATTTAAAATACACCCTCTTAAAAATAATTAGGAAAATCTGTAGAATATAAATTATTTTATTGGGTTTATAAACAATAATAAATAGCTGAATTTAACAGATTGAAAGGGAAATAATTCTTTGACTGTATTCAATGATGTAAATTTATAAAATCAAGTGATTATACGGAATATTTTCTTCGATGTTGATGTACACATTTTTATTTCAGTAAAGCCAAAAGTTATTGAGAAATACATAATAATTATCAATAGACTATAGTAATGTTATATATAATAAGACATTAATAAAGGTATAAATTTAAAACATACAACAATTAATTTGATCATGATAATATATATGATGAAATATTGAAAATTTGTTAAAAACTATGAATTACTGTTTTCGTTGAATTAGAATTGATATTAAATAAATGATGGAAAATAGAGAGATAATATTATACAAGAAGTCGACACTGCTCCGTAAGTCGACATCCGACATATATATATATATATATATATATATATATATATATATTATATATATATATATATATATATATATTATATGTGTGTGTGTGTGTGTGTGTGTGTGTGTGTGTGTGGCGTCTGCAGTTTTGAATGCAGCAGTTGGCATATTTCCTGGGTAAATACAGAAGAATAACAAAAAATTAATTTTCTCTGTATCCCTGAACATTTACACTCTTTGAGGACGTTCTGAAGTATTTAAATACAGTAGTTTGTGTCTGAATGGTAAAATGTGAGATTCCTTTGAATTCGTGTTGGTTCGATGGCACATGCACATGTTGCTTAACAAACTAAATATAACTTCCATACAAAAATAGTTTGAAGTTTATTGAAGAGAGTGTATTGACACTGATATTGCTTATAAATGTTATGAAAAATAATTACACAGAAATTTGTTCATAGTAGCTTATCAACAAACATATTGGTTTCGTAAAAGTGATAAGTTAACATACTCGTTATTTTATAACTCATTAACTCATTTTAAAAAAAATAACAAACATCGAGCACCACATCAATTACAGCGGCAGCAAAGTCTATTTTTCAATTGCTTCTCAGGGGAAAATAAAACATTTTATTTTGCATATTTATATTTTTTTCAATATTCATACTTCTTTAGAATCCAATAATACCTCAGAGGTTTATGTGCTTCGACTTGTTGACGTCAAAAATTAGGCTAAAACATAGCGCCTCGTGATTGTCAGAAAGCCCGAATTCCATTTTCAGTTGCTTCTCGTAAAAAATCAGCAGTTTTTTTTTATGTATTCATCTATTGATTTTAATATTAAAAGATTTTAGAAAGAAATGACAACCTAGAAGGATACATACAAATTCCAGCTGACGCTAAAAAATAAGTCGAAATACAACGGTTATTATATTTCAACAGTAAACCATTAAGCGAAATAATTAGATCACACTTTATTGCTAGTGTAGCAATGGAGTATGTTCAAAATATTTCACTTAATCATTCATCCCCATTGCACGAATCTTTCAAACAACTTAGTAAACGAATTCCACCGCAGCGGAAAATCCCGCTAGGCGTTTCGTGATATCTGTACAGAATTTGAACAAGTTTGACACATTCGCATTTAAAACGTGCACATTCCAACACGCCGAGGAATAAAGAAGGGATTTTACTTTTGCGAGTACTGTATACTGTATTTTATAATTGGTCTGATTGCAAACACACACGAGTGGAACTACACATGTATCGTGCGTGAGAGGGTCGCCAGTAGGTTAAAAGCACAAAATAAAAATCGGGAAACAAATTAAACCGTAATACAATCGGGGGTGTAATGTATACAACTATAATTACGAAAAACTGTTTATTTATGTCCATTTATTGATATAACGGAGAAATCCATTTCATATTATTCAAAAAGTGTAATATTGATATGGTGTACTTTTTTATTTCGTTCCAAGAAGTATTTTTTTGCAGTTAGATTTCAAATATAAACAATATCTGAAAATTGGAATGTATCAATAATATAGCACCGCTAATACTGTATTACCCAATTAGAGTATTTTCATGATTATTCAACACAAATATTGGCGAGGTTATTCCACTGTATTCGCAACTGTGTCGATCTGAGGCACATAAATTGTCAACTGGCGGCACATACAGATCATATATATCTACTTCAGGTACGATAACCACACATTTATTTATTTTTTAATTCGTAAAACAAAATAAATGCCTGAAACTTTTAACGACGAATTTTTATGGTTGATAGTTGTATACTACGCCAATTATATTTTGTGCCTAAAAGTTCAGAATTTTTTTGTTAAGAAAAAGCTATATTATGATTTAAAAATTACTAGAAGGATCCTCAGAGATGACCCATTTTACCCTCAAAAATGGTAAACGCCTCCAATGTGCAGAAAAAGCCCCTGAAATCGAATTTTCGCCATTTTAATTAATTTGAGAGGCTTCCTTACGACCTAGAGAGCAGTGATTGCGATATTGTTTTTATAGGTATTCCCTATGCCAAATCTATACAAGGTATAGGGGAAAGGCCACAGACCTAAGCATCGGCCATCTTGCATCCATATTGTACGCATATGACATTTGACCTTGACCTTGACCTTTGACCTTTGATTTTGAGAATTCAGAAATTAAAAAAATCGCAAAAAAACCCTAAAAAATTATTATTAAAATTAAATTATTAAAAATTGTTAAAAATAAATCAAAACTATTTTAAAAACTAATAAACTATTATTTTTAACTAACATTTCCCAGTACCACCATTAGTCACATATGTTTCATACCCAGTATACGACTGACTCCCTCGCACCCACTTCCCCAACCTATACTCATTCTGCCATCTTGATTTTTTTCGTTGGCCATTTGTTTACATGCTACAGTCCACCATATTTGTCTTTCCATTCGTCATTTGCTTATATATTACGGGAGGCCGCCATCTTGGTAGGCGACCACCATCTCTGTAGGCATCTCCCATCCGCCATATTGGAAGCCAATGACCATGACCTTGACCCCATGACCTGTAATAACCTTGAAAACAAAAACTCGAAAAAATACATAAAAGTCAGCTTGTATAATACATTAAAGACTATCGCCGCCTTATTAGATAGAGACTACCTTGACCTTGAACCCATGACCCTGAAAACAAACCCGAGAAAAATATATATGCAAAGATACAGAAACTAGCCATGATTATGTATCTTTACAACAGCCATTGTCACTCTAAGCCTCGCAGCCTACCTCCCTACTGCTTATAATATAAACATATGCAAACTCTTTTATGTTATATTGACTTTGAACCAATCATATTGCACCATTAATATTTTGTGCAGTCACCGAACAACCAATCGCCGAGTTACCACATTATTGCATCTTATCAATTACATGCAGGCATTGATATATCACACACACAGAGATAGGTAGGCAAGCTTCAGATACTAGTTCCTTGATCACATTAATATGCAGTTATATCTTTATCAGTTTTTCCAGACTTCTTCGCTCACCTATAAATCATGGTCACACTTAAAGCAGACCACTGACTCCTGTTGTAGGACCACCCCTTACAAGACTGACCCATTAACCCACTGACCTTTTAACCCATGACCCATTAACCAACTGACCCCATGACCCATTGACCCGTAATGACACTTGAATGCGCTGCTGATTATGGTGCTGAGGTGCTGTTGTGCTGCAGTGCTAATTGTGGTGCTGTGGTGCTAATTTCAGTGCTTATTATGATGCTGTGGTACTAATTGCAGTACTAATTGTGATTGTTGTGCTTATTTTGAATGTGGGGCTAATTGTAGTCCTGATTGTGGTACTGTTTGCTATTTCGGTGCTGTTTGTGATTGCGGTCCTGATTGCAGTGCTAATTGCAGTGCTGTTTAGCTAATTGCAGTGCTGTGATGCTGATTGCGGTGCTGATTGTGATGCTGATTTTTATTACTGTGCTAATTGTGGTGCTGCAATGCTAATTGCAGTGCTGTGGTGCTAATTGTGGTGCTAATTGTGATTGCAGTGGTGACTGCGATGGTAAGTGTGCTGTGTGTGTGGATCGCCAGTAAAAAACATTCCATGTATTATAACATTAAATTAAATAGTGCTACCTCCAAAAGATGAAATGAAAACAATTTATTTAATAATCTCGCTTTAAAAAAGTATACATCCAGATCCCTCGGTATATTTAATCGCTTCCTGAATAAACTGTATTTACAATTTGCAATTAAAGTGCCCAGAACATAAGCAGTCACCCACCATGCTTTGACATTGGTCGATACGAAACATGGACTTTGTACTGAAAAATGCTGCACCACGACATGCCCCCATCATGCTTCCCAATTGTCCGTAGTCGTGTGAAAAGGACTCTTTGTACGAGCCGCCCGCTCATGCCGACTTGCATTTTGTTTTTATCATATGTGAAAAGCGGATCTCAGAATTGTCACTGGTGACAACCAGTTAGCGATGATGCAGGTTCACGGCTCCACGTTCATCGAGGTGAAAAGGCAGCTCTTCATATTGTGCAATTCATCTTCGCGGTATGGCGACTCTCTGAGGAAACCTACATATTCGTTCGCCCCGGAAAAAAACACGGAGGTATTTACATTACAATATGTTCTTTAAATATACAATTATGCATATTTATATATCTTGATATAGAAATTAAAATTAATTTTATATTTACCTATTTATATGTACATATATATACATTAAAATTAATTTTATATTCCCATATTTATATGTAATTTACATACTTATATATAGACATTTAAATTAATTTGATATTCCCATATTTATATGTACATATTTTATATAAACCTTTAAATTCGTTTTATATTCCCTTATTTATATGTGCACACTTATATATAATCATTTTAATTAATTTATATGTGCATACTTATATATATATTTGCATTAATTTTATATTTTCATTTTATATGTACAGCACATACTTATAGATACACTTGTAAATTAATTTTATTTTCTCATATTTATATACCTATATACATAGTTATGTATAAGATAAATTGAAAGAATTTTATATTTATATATTTAAATAGATATGCATACTTATGTACCTATACATGTAAATTATATAGAAATAATTTTATATTTTCATACTTATATACCTATATATAACTATGTAACTATGTATATGTATAGTTACTTACATATACCTATACATAATTAAGTATAAATCAAATTGAAAATAATTTTGTATTTTCATAGTTATATATTTAAATTAAATTGAAATTATTTTATATTTACATACCTATACATATATTTAAAATTTAAGTTATTTTTTATTTATATATTTATTTACCTTTACATATACATAGTTCTTTACTATAAATTATGTTTAAAATTCATTTAAATAATTTTATATTCCCATATTTATATTTACACACGTATATAAATTTTAAAAACAAATTGTAGATTCCCCTCTTGTATATAATAGTACCTGTGTGTTTTCTTCGGGGCGAACGAATAGGTGGGTTTCCTCAGCATGCTGCCATACTGCAAAGATGAATTCTGCAATATGAAGGGCTGCCTTTTCACCTCGGCGAACATGGAGCCGTGAACCTGCATCATCGCTAACTGGTTATTACCAGTGACGATTCTGATATCTGCTTTACACCTATGTTAAGAAAAATACAAGTCGGCATGAGCGGGCGGCCCGTACGAAGTGTCCTTTTCACGCGACTATGGGCAATTGGGAAGCATGGTGGGGGCCTGTCGTAGTGCGGCATTGTTCAGTATAAATTCCATGTTGCGCATCGACCAATGGCAAAGCATGGTGGGAGCCTGCTTATGTTATGGGCACTTCTACTGCAAATTTTAAATACAGTTTACTCAGGAAGAGATTAAATATACCGAGGGACCTGGATGTATCCGTTTTAAAGCGAGATTATTAAATAAAATATTCATATTTTTAATTTTTGGAGGTAGTACTGTTTCATTTTATTTTATAATAAATTAATTTCTTTTACTTGCGACACACACACACACACACACTGCACTTGCCATCGCAATCAGCACAACAATCACAATCAGCACCGCAATCAACACTGCAACCACAATCATCACCGCAATTAGCGACACAATCAACACCACAATCACAATCAGCACCGCAATTAGCATCGCAATCATAATCAGCACAGCAGTAAGCACAGCAATCACAACCAGCGCCGAAATTAGCACCGCAATTAGAACTGCAATTAGCGCCACAGCACCCCAATTAGCACTGCAGTACCACAATTATCACTGCAGCACAAAAATTAGCACCACAACACCGCAATCAGCACGACAATCAGGGCTCATTATGGGACAATGGGCAAATGGGTCATGGGTCAATGTGGACAATAGGTCAATGGCTAAATGGGTCATGGATCATGGGTCAAAGGGTCAATGGATCAAAAGGTCAATGGCTCAGTCCTGTAAGGGATGGTCTGACAACAGGAGTCAGTTGTCTACTTTAAGTGTGACCATGATTTATAGGTGAGCTAAGAAGTCTGGAAAAACTGATAAAGATATAACTTCATGTTAATGTGATCAAGGAACTAGTATCTAAAGCCTGCCTACCCATCACTGTATGTGGTGTCTCAATGCCTGCATGTGATTGGTCAGCTGCAATCATGTGGTAACTCGGTGATTGGTTAGTCGGTGTCTGCACAAAATATTAATGGTGCAATACGATTAGTTCAAAATCAATATAACATCGAAGGGTTTGCATATGTGTATATTATAAGCAGTAGGAAGGTAGGCTGTGAGGCTTAGTATGACAATGGCTGTTGTAAAGATACATAATCTTGGCTAGTTTGTATATCTTTGCATATATATATATATATATATATATATCTTGGGTTTTTTTCCAATGTCATTGATGGTCATGAGGCCAAGGTCATGGTCTTTGGCTTACAATATGGCGGATGGGAGATGCCTACCAAGATGATGGTCGCCTGCCAAAATGGCGGCCTCCAGTAATGCATAAGCAAATGGCGAACGAAAAAATAAATATTGTGGCATCCATTAGTATGTAAACAAATGGCGAACTAAATAATTAAGATGGCGGAATGAGCATAGGTGGGGGAAATGGGTGCGAGTGAGTCAGTCGTTTGCTGGGGATGGAACGAATGTCAGTTATATTAGTACTGGGAAATGTTAGTTTAATAAAATGGTTTATAAGTCTTTAAAATAGTTTTTAAGTTTTTTTTTTTAAATAATTTTTAAGAATTTAATTTCAATAGTAAATTTCCTAGAATTGTTTGCAATATCTTGGGATTTGTTAGAATTTTTGTCGAATCTTTTGGATTTCTTGATTTTTGCATTTCAATGTAAAAGATCAAATTAAAGGTCAGAGGTCAACTGCATACATAATTTATGCAAGATGGCTGATGCTTAGGTCTGATTCTTATCCTCTTTACCTTGTATAGATTTTGCATAGGGAATGTCTCTAAATCAATATGGCCGCCACTGCTCTCTAGGTAGTAAGGAAGCCCCTCAAATTAATTAAATTGGCGAAAACTGGATATCTCTGCACATAGATATTACCATTTTTGAGGTGAAAATGGGCCATTTCTGAAGATGTTTTTAATAGTTTTTTAATAATTTTTATTTATTTTTAATTTTTTTGTTGAATTTTGTTTAGAATTTTTCAACATTTTCTGGAATTTTTAAAGGAGTTTTTGAAAATTTTTAGGTTTTTTTTAAAGTGGTTTTTGGGGTCAGAGGTCCTCGGGTTCAAGACCAAGGACAAGTTTAAAGGTCACACGGGTCAGGGGTAAAATTTCAATGGCATCCAAGATGGCGGTCGGGTGACGTTACAACATGGTGACTCTTCGGCTCCGGCTCCGATACCCGATGCCCTTGTCCCAGACTTCCCATGATCCTACTGCTCACATGCTCTTGTAATAATAACGAAAACCGAAGATTGCTTACGTATTTGTCGTACTTGGAAATACACTGTCAACATACTTATATATCATAGCATCTCATATTTTTAATTAATATTATATAAGCCATTTAACATGAGAAATATAAGAAATGAATGACGTTCAAAATAATAAATATTCATTTTTAATACATCCATCTTAACATAATAATAATACACAAGCTAGCATTGGACATTTAAATAGATTGTCAGTATACAATTGTGCCAGCTTCTATTCTTTCGACAACGTGGAAAAAGTTTCATGTACTAACGTATGAGTATATTTGGAGTTTCAATAAGTATTATTTTTTGGATTTGTTAAAAGGTTTTAGGTAATTTGCCTACATATATTACGGTGGGTAGTAGCCAACATGTTCTGTCTGAACATCTTGTTTTAAATTGTATTTAAAATATTTACGTTTAAAGTGCAAGTTGTAGAAACGGGTCTTTCACTGTCATTAAGAAAAAGTAATTTGCGGTACGCCATACTGAAACACGTGTAAGGTTGAGCGTTACAAAATTTACTATCTCATGTTACTCCTCGAGAGACATCATCAGTGATGATATTCTCGCAAATGTTAATTGTGAACGGAAAAATGCGTTTTTTGTTTTAAAAGACCACGAAGATGCATGTGATGTGAGAGGCCGGGTACTTTATAATCTATTTAGTTTTAAAATCATTCTTAACTCCACGCATGTATAATCAACACGATTTTAAGATTTCCTGAGGTGGGCGCACATGCCAATAGTCCTAAGCGCATATACCGTCAGTATCATGAGATAAAATTGTTCAGGCGAAGCGGCCCTCCTAATATTTCAAGCCTTTAAGTGTGTCTGGGTGGTCCTTAGTGCCCCCATGCTTCTAAGATTTCTTCAGTCAGACAGCAATCTTAAATTTTCTGAAGTTATAAATTGTGGATACTTACCGGAAAACATGCTGGAACACTCCTTGTGCTTTGACATTGAGGTTAAGTAACGCCCCACTGAGAGCAATCTACCAAATCAGGGGCCTGGTTACAGACTTACGTAACGAAGTTGAAACGCGAGTATGGCAGACACGCGCACTAATCGTATAACAGTCAATCTAAACCGAAGTGTCCGCATACAAAAAAAAGTTGTTAGCGAACTTTGTCAGGAATATTACCCGTGTAGCAGCTATACACTATATCTACCTTAGTAAGCGCAGCGGTGCCGCAGTGGCTAGCACACTCGCCTCCCACTTAGGCGATCCGGGCCCGATACCCAGCGGGTTCGCTCCCGGATTTTCGCATGTGGGGATCGGGCTGGACGATGCCGCTTGCCGGCGGGCTTTCTCGGGGTACTCCCGTCTCCCCCAGCCCCTGCATTCCAGCGCCGCTCCATCCTAGGGTCTCATTTCATGTCATGTTCAGGAATGACGAGCACCTACGGGTTCCTGCCCATCACTCGGAGGGTGTTGCCTCGCCCTGGGTCCACCCCCCAAACACATTTATTTATATCCTTCTTTAGTTAAACACTTTTGTAACAAATTAGAAAAATATCAATACTGTCAGGTGCATGTATACTGGAGCTGCAGTCACTATCTAGCTATTTATGAAAAACATTTCAATCCATAGTATTTATTCAAAAAGACAGGGTTTCTAGATTAATTTGCATGTATTATTTATTTTTTTCTTGAAATGCGTTGTCATAAGTCTCTGCACAATGGCATGCAAAACATTAGTATCTCTAACGATTTTACATCGTAAGCTTGCAGTGAAACACGTATGGCTAGTCATTGTGTTTATGGTAATTATAGTTTGCAAATTTTACGGAAAGATACACAATGTGCTGAAAACGTAACAAACCAACTCTTCTTAAAGTCTTTAATTACACAGACACTGACTTAACTATATTTTCAGTAAAGTAACTTCCACATGTACTCGTGGTTAAAAAAAAAAAAAAAAAAAAAAAAACCCTACTTTAAACACTAGAATTATTCAGATAATTTAATGGAAAGTACCGAAATCTAATTTGAGAACTTACGGCACATACAACTATATAGGAATTATGCTTTGCAGTCTACATAGATTTTAGAATTAAAAGGCAAAAAAAGAAGACAGGCAGTAGAAAACACTTTATCCATTATTTATTTTAAAAAAAAAGTCGCAATAAATGTTACAAAGTCAAGACGTCTGTGCAGTTATTGCTGAAACCACAAATTTGTAGTTTCAATTGCAGCACTAGAAAATGTTTGAAATTAACATTTCTGACAAAGAGTCGTTCTGAAAGGAATAAGTGGAATGTTAATTTCCACGACTGCCTTTCTTCAGAATATCCGAAGGATTTTTCAGTTGACGACAGTCTACAAGAACCAATAGCAGCGCCGCTGCAGGACTTGCGGGCTCTACCAATACGACGCCACTCTCTGCAAGGAAAAGAATCCATTGGACGAAGGAAGCACGCGAGGGGGAGGCAGTGATGGTAGTTGCTCGACACACAAGCGGTGTTGCCACCTTAAACGACACTCGTACACAAAAAAAAAGCCAGTCTTCTAATATAGTTTTCTAATGTTCTTTTCTTACTACAAACTTTATCATGCATACCGTGCAATGTTTTGTAGCATACCGAAGATTGATATTATATATATTATATGTACATTCATATGTATGGATATAAAGGTGTATATATACATAAATACATACACCTATATATAGGTGTGTATATATACACCTATATCCACATATATATATATATATATATATATATATATATATATATATATATATATATATATATATATATATATATATATATATATACGAATTTTGAAATGCATAAATGTAGTAGGTATTAATGTCAGTCTACAATAAAATAAGCTGTAGGATAGTAAATTAACACGTGTTATGACTTACTATATCATCGGTAGTTATTTCATATATTGTAACAAAAAATAGGAAGTAGATGAACGACAGCGATTACAGTGAAAATTGGCTTCATTTGGTGTAGCAAACATGCACGGATGGTTTGTTTTCCTGCATTAGAAGTATTCACACACATCAGGTGACATTGTGTATTGTCTGTACGCTGCTATACAGCTGGTTCACAAACTGTTCCCCTGTGGACACGCAACCTGCTGGGTGTCGTGTCACGGGGCGGGGGTTCAGAACTCATCAGGCGCTCGCACGCCCACTGCCGTCAGTTCAACCCACAAGTTCACGAGGGCTTTCTGCAGCATGGTGTCGTCGAAACATTCGCGAATATAAGAAACTGTGGCGTATTTTAAAGCATCATGATAACTGGCTGCAATGACAAGTGATGTTTCATAATACCAGACCAGGCATTTATTGTAAAGCCACGGCTGTGCGAAATATAAATCCGGTAACTATTTCGCATTGCGTATATATAAACTATGACGTAAAATAATTTTAGAAAATATTCTTGGAACAGGACCCACGGTTGGCTCTGTTGTTTTCTCACTGGCCGGCCAAAGCTGAGGTTAGATCACAATTTATAGTCCGGGGGAAGGGATTTTTCTCATGTAGGGAGTGTGGTGGCTTGTACTCCCCTGTCTTCATTTCTCTGCAGCTCCATCCCCATCCCGTCGGACTGACTGGAGCGACATGCCTGTCTTCTGGGTAGGGCAGCCAGCAGTGTCGGTCTATGGAGTTGAAAGACCTAAGAAATAAGAGATTGGCCACCACCAACCGATGAGACCGAAGTAGGAAATTTTCTGGGTTGATGTGCTTATAGGCTATTCACGGTAAAGTGAGCACTTTTTAAGGCCCTCACAACGGGCATTAACTACTAATAAATATATTTTATTGCAGCCTTAGGCATTAACTTTTGAGAGTGGTGAAATGTATACACTGTGTTTATTGGCTACATTGCAATGGTAAATTAAAAAGCAACAGGAAGATGGAAATTGGGTAAAAGCAAAATTTTAGAAGGTCCTTAAAAAGTACTCACTTTACTGTGAACAACCTATACTAACATTGATTCATACGATTGCCAATCCACTGCATGGACTAACTAAAGGCGAAAAAGTATGTTTCATCGAGCTACTGAGTGCGAAGTCACTTTTAGGAAGCTAAAGGACAGTCTGATAACTCCCCCAGTCTTCGGATTCCCGAACAGCGAGGACACTGATGCTAGTGATGTAGGCATAAGAACTGGTTTACCTCAGATTTAGGATAAGAAGAAGAGCAAGCAATTTAAATTATGCACTGCATAAGCTTGAGAGAAATGACTGTGTAACATACAGGAAGTTTCTGACCATGGTGAAAGCAGTTTCACATTTCCACCCCTACATTTATGGCAGACATTTTGTTCTAATTACTCACCACGCTTTGTTGTTCTGGCTGCAAAGTTTCAAAAACCCGAAGGTCAAACACTCTTCAATAATATGATTTTTGAATACAGCAGAGATCTGTATCCGTCTAAGGAAATACAGATTCACTTTCAAGGTGGCCTTTAAAACCACTCGGTTGTCATTGTGAACACTTGGAAGAAAAGAATGATATCTCCCCTATGGAACAAATGACAAGAATTCAGGCTTCTGTTTCTAACGATGGGTCATGTACACGGAGTGATGAAAGAATTAGGTAAAGTCATATAGTGGTTTTACTTTTCATCCAATACTACACAGGAAATAATCTAGGTGTCGACCAAAATAAAGAAATATCCAATCTTAGCACAGCTGTCAAAGCATATTGGGCACAGTGGAAATACCTCATATTGAAGGATGAAAAACTTTACAGGAACTGAGAAAGTTGATGTTTATAAAAACGCCCACTTTCATTTGGTCCTTCCAAAATGCAAAATACCCGACGTCTTTATGGAATTGTATAACCCTGAACACAGTTGTCGCTCTGGTGTTAATAAGATCATTAACAGAGTTCGGCTGAGATTCTACTGGCTCCATTGTCGGGAAGATATTGAGATGTCCTGTTGAATTTGCGACAACTGCATCAAGAGGAAGAAACTAAGAACTTCGGGATAAGGTCAGCTCCAGAAATGCAATGTTGCTGCCCCATTCGAAAGGATAATAGCAGATATCCTGGACCCATTGCCTGCCACAGAGGAAGGTTATTGTTGTCTTCTGATGTAGCCAGAGGTCGTTCCCCTCCCAAACCAAGAAGTATGTACTGTGGCCGATGCATTCAAACATTGTGTCTTCTGGAGAATTCGGATGCTATCAGAAGCTCCATTCGAATCAAGGACAATATTTTGAAGTTCCTGTTCAAGACGTAACAAATATTCTGCGGATAAAGATGACGAGGAACATTTCCTTACTCTAAGTCAGATGGAATGATCGAAAAGCTTAACAACAGTCTTGAACAGTAGCTGCATGCCTTTGTGGCAAGCCACCAAAAAGACTGGCATTAGAATGTGCCGTTGTTTATCCTTGCTTACCGCTCGCCAGCCCACGAGTCTACAAGGGTAACATTATCAAGGATGCTGATTGAGAGAGAGAGAGAGAGAGAGAGAGAGAGAGAGAGAGAGAGAGAGAGCTACGTCTCCCTAGTGCCCTGCTGTTTGGGCGTCCGATTGAAGATTAATCTCTCGCACCACAGTATGGTAAAAAATTATGTTACAGACTGGTGGAGTTCATAATTTTGCCCGATATCACCTCAGAATAAAAAGTAACATAATGAGGTTTTGGTATGTTAGGATAATGTCAGGTGAGTTATTTCAAGGAGAACTAGTGTGACTGGACAACTCACACAGGCAAAGATGTTGCTGTACGTAGCTACAGAAATGTTGGGAAGGCCCCAGCAGGATTATGAAGTAGATCAATGACGTGGTCTTTCGAATTAGTCGTAAAGGCTCTCAAGCAAAGCCTAAGGTTGTCAACATCGACCGGGCGGCGCTCACTATATGTATGTTACAGAGTCTGTTCGGGACGAACATACTTGAGGAGGGGACATTGCTGCGAGCGGCCCATTTTATTTCGTTATGTTCCGCTCCCCCATTGAATATGTATGATGCTGTCCTCTAAAGGCATCACCAGTAACCAGAGAAGGGCAGGCAGAGTTACAAAACGCGATGTGATAGCGTCAATAGAGGTCACGATTACGCTATTAGAGATGAGATTACTCCCATCCTTGGAATATCGAATGATTTGGGTAGTCGCTGAGTGAATTTTCTGCTCATCACCCCTGCCCCCTTCCTTAACATGACTCGAAGTGCAAAGAACCATCTGGGCCAGGGCAACTAAGCTATATAAGTTGCCCCAACAGAGCACTTTGGTCTTGTGCAGGACAATATCCTTCGAATGTGGGCGTTGACTGTGATAATATAGTAGTAAGCTTTGCAATTTACTCCAAGTAATGTTGTAACACGTGTTCTTGTTATGCAAGGTCTGTATCAAACTTTTTTTTTAAGTTTTACTTCATAGTAAATTAACTAATGTTATAGGTACAAGTGCAACTATCAGCCGTATTCCATACTGCACACATGGCTACTTTTTATATGTTTTAAAATATTTCTTTTTAAAATGCCTTATAGAAATTTTTTACATTGTCACGAATATGTTTACAACTCTATGTAATCTTATTTTGAATTTTTACTTAGTTTAGCAACAGTCACAACTGTTAATGGCCTACTAGTCAAGTAAAGAAGAAGTTCTCGTAAATGAAATAATCTGTTCCACACAAAGCAATGTAGGGCACAGTGAAGGCAGAGATAAGGCGATACACGGGGTAATATTGCATTTCGTTTATCTGAAATGTAGTTTTTTTGGTCGAATATGGTGCTACCGGTATTAGTGTATGCGTTTCATGTGTTTGCGACTTGAGCGTTTTGTTTCCAAGGTTTCTGTTGGTTTATGGACGAGTACTTTATTGTCTTCGCATCAGTGTTCCTCCATGTTTTCTTTATTGGGTTATCTAAGAGTTTTATTTTTGCCGTCAATTGGCATATATTGTATTTAATGCTCGTTCGTTTTTTCCTCGTCTTGTTTTGCTTTGTTTCGACTGGCAAAACCCTTGCCTGAATTTCAGTGGGATTATTTTATTATTTTACATATTTTTGACACCCAGTTGTGCGCCAAGGATGTGAATCTATGGAGGCTTAGGATCAATAAACATTTACATTACGTTCTTCTATTCAAATAAAATTTAAATTACGACAATACATTTAATTTCATACTAATTTGTCTTTATAATACCGTCAAACTCTGATATAGTATTTAAATTTTATCCTAGAAAGAACTATGCACAATTACAAAATTGCCTCATGTCAAAAATAATGCTAAAGTTATGCATTAAATTTAAAAATAATATAATTATACTGTGTACTTTTGGTTTCCAAATTGGCATGTTTCTGCAATACACTTTAATTCAATTTAAACCCTACAGCACAAAGTCTGGTCTTCTTGGGATTTGTTTAAAAACTAAAATACTTAATTTCATTGCCGTTTGAAAGATTACACAATAAATGTCCATACTAGTTAGATGTTTCACTTTATTATGTGAAAGGCATTAGCCACTTGACACTCTTGCAAAACTTATAGCTCAAAAGTTTCTTTTCCTTTTGAATGACATTGTCACGGGTTCGATAAAATATATTACATAGCTGAATAGCTGCATATCCTTGAATTACATTTCTTCGAGTTTGATACTATTTCTGGGAGAGACTTGAGTCCTCAGAGCTGCTTTCTTAAGAACGTCTCTGTTGAGAACTGCTATTGTTGGCTTGTGTTTACATATGTTTTTGTTACAAGACGTCACAGGGTCTTATCACAGTTCGACTTATTAAAAATAAAATAACTAAATTTGATTATTAATTCACTCACACTGCTATAATTTACAACATTAAACTATCTATCTCCTCTATAACTCTTGTTATTCTCAATGAGTGCAGCATTTAATGTCTACCTCAACTTCAATTAAAGCCCTTATATTTTTTTCTATATTGGCAAGTCATTTAATTCACATTCTTTATTTACAAATATTTAATCGGTCTATTGTCATAATTCCAAATGTCTGTCACTCACGTGTAGAGTTAAAATGTTCCGTACGTCAGCGTCACTCTTCACTGTGCCGAAGCTCGCAGTTCACAGGCTTCACTCATTCTCGCCGCCACTTGACGCTCCACTAGCTCGTCCTTTCCCACAATACTCCAAAATATAAACTTTTGGCTCGCCAGCCCACCGCGGCTTAAATAGTCTCGCTGGCCGACCTAGAATGTTCCCCGCACCCCGAGTCTCGCTGAGAGGCAAGGGCAATGACCAGAACGTCCTTCCAACGATAACCCCAGAAATTCAATCCACTCGAGAACGGGAGCACACACAAGTCCATGTAGGCTTATCTAAGCGGTAGCGACACGCCTTTCTAAATCCACGCGCATTCCTCTAGTTGCCGTTATCGCCCGTGACACACTCCTTCGCACACTCGAGCGGGATGGCCAAATGGAAGCGATGCAATGCAGCAACCGAAGTAGCAACATACGTTGGCCCAACGGTTGGCATTTGGTTGGAAAGGTTGGCAATATTTTGGGTTAGAAAACATACACAAATACAACGTTGGCCCAACGTAATATGACAAAAAAACATTTTTACTCGAAACTTTTAATGAAATGCCTTAGAAAAACATACATCAACATCTCACTATATCAAAAAATGCCAGAGCTTGTCGCAAGAGCAATTTTGGAAAACTTTAAAATGGTTTGCTAAGAGTTGGCAACAAGTTGACAGACATGCGCCGCATTCCCTTACTGCTGATGAGCACTGAAATCAGTGATGGATCATCAGTGTTCGTCAACAGTAAAGGATTAGCCTCCAGATAGGAGTAAATATTTTAACCGTCAATTACTTCACTGTTTCAGAACGATCGTCAGTAGTATTCATTGAAATTATATAAAAGAGATTAAATTATAAATTTAAGAATCATATTATTTTTCTCTTGAGTTAAAAGAATTATTACGCTTAAAAAACAATTATTCATAATTGTTTGACTACCGAAAGGCAATTTTTCTAGCAACACATAACTCTGTTTTGAGTTAATTTTTGTAATGTTTGTGTTCGGAATTTCAGTAAGGACCATTTTGTATTTAATGATCCTGCCATAAGCACATTTTAAATATATCTGAGAACCTACAACAACTGGAACCATCCGCCAAAATCATGATTCACTGACACCATATAACCTCTGCAGCATCAGTATACTCAGTGCATTCAGTATTCAACATAGCCTCGCGCAGGGCGCCTGCCGCCCAGCGGCACGCGGAAACGAGAGCCAGTGGTCATCAATGCTCGTCAGTAGTATGTAATCGTATGTTCTGGGAGAGGCTTAGGCTGGATGTTTCTCACTTTCCGCCCGATCCAGCCGGATTGAGCAAATTCCGGCTGGTTGAACAAGTGCACACTTTTGGTGTGCGAAAGTCAGCCTCGTTGTGCAAAAAACATGTTTCTTGCGCGAAATTTTGGTGGTTTTGCAGACATTTCTGACGGTTTTGGCCGTTTTATGTGCGAAAAACATTTCTATTGGTGAGATCCAAATAGCGGTCGGGACATTCATCCTCTAGTCCTCAGCCCCAAGCCCCTTCCAGAACTTACCATTCCCTACTACTCACTACCTTCATATACTATTAACTTTTATGATTTGTTTCACGCTCTAAACTTTAATTTGTCAGAAATAAGCCAAATAAGTTAAAACATTGAGAATTTAGTAACTGATAATCAGTGCCAGATAACTAATTAATATGGTGATTGCATTCCATTGGTTTATTTATGATTTCCCACTAAACATCGCTGCTATAAATAACTTGCTACCAATTAATTTGCTTGATTCGGCGGTCAGCAGTAGCTTATCAACTGACTTTCAGGGAACGTTATTTCACGGATTGGTATCACTGATTCAAATTTAGAGTGCAGTGAGGCCAATATTTATACTAATATCCAAGAATCCTTATCACTGTATCTATATTAACAACAGTCACTTATTCCTCACTTATACATATGCGCTCAAAATGTTCCTTGCCGCATCTTAACATTATTCCAAATTTGTATCACTCTCACATCAAGTCTCACAGACAGTCCAGCCCGGCAGACTCGCTCTCTACTCTCCCACTGCTCGCACGTGACACACACTTGCTGTACCTGTCGGCCATGGCTGCCACACCACACACAAATGACACTACGACACTGTCGACAGTGGGGCAGGCCACCGAGCGGTATACAGCTGAGCTGTCCTCCTGCTCCACAACATGCTTCACTCCTAGAGTCGCAGGACAGGCAACCACTCCAGAGGTGTGGTTTGCATGGCCATTATCACGAGTGAGCTGTTCCGCCTCGGTAACGCGTAATATCTTGGAGAGATTACGATATGCACTCCCGAGAGTGGTGACAAGGTCAGGCTAAGTGGCCGCTCGTAACTACGCTACTACAACCGAACTCAAAGTCTACATATCATAGCTTGCACTGACAGAGGTCTCGTTCACTCATCAACGTTTGTTTGGCGCAATCAAATTAATATTTGCTATAGAGGTAATAAATTATTTTGTAGTGGGAACGATATTACTTTATTGTCCTTATTTGTTTCCCCCAAACAGTAGGACTTGGTTGGCGCAACGAAATATTGTTCGCTCTACACACACTACAGTGTGTCGGATATTATAAAAGGTCGAGTAGACCGCGTGCACTCGAGCACTGCGCCCTTGCAACCTCAGCTGAACTGACTGCTTATGAATTAGGAATGTTCTTCAATACATACGGTTCCAATACCGAGTAACGTGCGTAAATAAATATTTCGAGATGTACACCCTACCTGTTTAGTTTCCAGTTGAACATGTTCTATTAGGATTTTTATACCATTCTTAAGTAACGACTATTCACTATAAAATGAGCACTTTTGAAAGCCTTAAGATCTACTTGCCTGCACGTCGTGTAACTTTCCGCCAAATGATATATTAACATTACCTTGGGCCTCATCACTTTATTCACGAGTCGGCCACATGAAACTGTGTAGTTATTATCAAATAGAGCTTTCAAAAGTGCTCATTTTACCGTGAACAGCCTATACAAAAGTGTCTGTGTTTGTATTCTCAGATTTACTCCTCTTCTATACCTCCCTCGAAGAGATAAGGGCGGTGTCTACCTGGCGGTGGAAACGCGTTGGTGTGTGTTTGAAATCCACGTTTTTTTACGAAACCATTTTTAAAACGTCCACATGATACCAATGTACGAAAAGAAAAAACATTTCGGGCGAGGTATGTATAATACTTTCAATACATCATGTACATTATAAATGTTATTCCCGAGACCTCCAACATAATTAATAACGGCTTTTTCACACTGCTGTAACTCATAATATACTGGTTGGAAACGTGTGAAATTATTATAGGGACCTGCATTGAACCTTGCTACAGACTTTCCACCGACAAAGTTATAGTGTTGCCGCTTAAAGTGCCATAGGTACACGCAGCACAGCGGAAACACTGCACGCCAGTTCAGCGCCTAGCGCGTAGGAGCGAAGGGACATCAGCCGCGCGTGTCAGTGTCACCCTTATCGGTCCCGCGCTTCCCTGCCTCAAACGCGGCATAAACATCCAAGTAGGCAGGGTCATTTTAAAAGGGTTGTTTGAAACCTTTGTTTAGGCCCACAGATAGAGATGGCCGATAAGTCGCAGCCTAATACTATGTTACGGATATATCTGCAACAAAGTCATTGACATATTTCTGACAGCGATATTGTTAAAGGTCACGCGCTTGCAGGTTTGTGATACCAGCTTCGTTTGTCACAGTTCGTTTCAGCTACATGTGACGTATCGCAGAATCACAGCTACTCGTACACGGTACTGGAGTTTACGTGTTTATCAGTAGATGGACTGAGTGATTTTAAACAAAATAATCTTGGAGTAACCAAAGCTTAGGTTAAAAACGGTAATAATTTCTTCATTCTTACTATGGTTGCCCCATCTTAATATAAAGACTATAGCAATATAGTGCGTATAAGTAAAATATTTTTATCTTGTATGCACTTATGTTAGTGTTTGTAAAAATTAATAAAATTGACGAGAAGTTATGGGCGTGGTTATGGCGCCTGGTCTTACCTCCTATTATGTTATGAGTGGTGTGTTGGGAAATAAATAAATCACTTATAACAATGAAATGCTCAACAACAGGATTAGTTATTTAAAATTTACATTCAGAATACTGGAGTTTTCAAATAAACTCCGTTAATGCAGTCATAACTATAGTTACGCGGCGGTGTTTTACGAATCAGATCTGTAAATGCCCTTTTTAATAATACGTGACGTATCTAAAAATCGCATCTAAAAATAGCAGATATTTACTTGTCTCAGTCACAGTTGTGACGGATACTAGGAAATATCGGCAAAAATCATCGTTACTAACGGATATACAATGTCCCGCTTACTTGGAGCTGGGGCTGTTGTCCGAGTTTGAGGCAGAGAATCTCGCGAGCGATTAGGACGAAATTGCTAAGTGCACAATGTGCGCCATTGCACTTAACGACGGACTGGCGAGCAATTTTGTCGCCGCAGTGTTGTGTGTTCGCATTAAGGTGCCAGTCTAATTGTATAAGGGTCTCAACACAAGCAGTTTTATGTATTCTAATTTTTGAAAAACCTATCAAATATCTCAATGTAATTTTTTTCCAGGATAGAAATGATAGTCGATACTTCGTTGCCGATTCATACATTTGATTACTGATACATAAGTATGGTTGTTGAAAATTGTTAACTTCAACAAAAATGCTGTAAACTGCCGTTTGTTTGCAATGGCAATCTTTCTGCGAAACAGTGTTTTTAACTGTAGCGACATCGCTGTATCTTTTCTGAACACATTGCTGTAGTAACATCCTGCATTCACTACTAGAGGAAACAGACCACACGCGAGGCTTATTTGTGCTATTTCCCACAGCCTTATGTGACCTTGAGATCTTTAAAAGGCAGGCCCCTTAAGTAGCTACCCTAACATTTTATTAGTGGAAACACTTTAGTAAGATTATTTTGCAAGTAATAGTGTTTTTGAATGCATTTGACCCGAATAATTCTTGATACAGCTCTTAGAGAAAGCCATTTCCATCTTCAAAATGGCGTCTATAATGTGCGAGATGTATTGACAGTAATACATTGGCTTAATCTGAAATATGTACGTGCGGCGTTCTTAGAAAAGGTACCTTAGGGTGAGAAACCATTTTCGGGTTCGGACTATTTTCGTAGACAATTCTACGAGGAATTCAATGAACCACGTCGCACCCTTGTAGAGTTTATTTATACTTTCAGCATGCTCCGTTCATATCTCGAAAACGATATTTTTCGCATTTTCAACCGTTTTTTTGGGCTTCCTGAAAAACTTATGTTTTCACTCTAAGGTACCTTTTCTAAGAACGCGTCACGTATGTTTCACGCAGATCATTTTGTGCACGTTTAGTATTTTCGACGAGAAACTGTATTTCAAACACACTACAAAATCAGTTCAATCACTGGGTTTTTGTTGTTTGAATATCCACTCTTATATACGGTATATATTTTCAGCGGCATGGAAGTTATTCATTGATTCAGAGAGCGGAGAAGTGCATAGTTCCCCACCAAGCATGTCACCCAACGAGCTATATATGTAGTAAATATAGAGTGGCGGAAGCGTTTCCAGACTGAGGCCACTTGAACCTCTATCCACCATTTTTTTGTCGGTCAAAATAAAGGTCCGTGATAGGGTATAGCAGTAAGGAATATCACGCATGCGTACCCAAAATAATCGACAAAGAAAATACAATTGGACATTTTCACGCACTTGCCGTCTGGAAATAAAGTGTAATTCGCGGATTTTGCTTTGCAAGGTTAAAGATGGCATAAAACGAACCACTTGGATGTTGTATAGCGTAGGATTTTGAATGTCATTTTTGTGAGGAATTGTCTTATTATCAAACCAGCCTGCATGTTTGAGATTGCAGTGTAGCCTATACGCCTATGGGAGAATGTAAGCGACTTATGTATCCATTAATGTCATTATATTTTGTGGGTGCTCACGGAAAGCAGGTTCCGGTAAATGTAAACATATCGTCGAGGCAGTGTAAAGCAGAGGGGCTTTTTTAAAGAAAAAAAATCCGGAAAATGGTATGAATTCACTCTATTATTAGTAGATAACACAGATTTAATAAGGCGCATGAATATTTCACCTGATAGTGAGGGCTATGAACTGTAGGAAAGTTGAGGGGTTAAAGTTTATAACGAAAATGTACATATTTTGTATTTTTTACCCCACAATTTCCCTGATATTCATTGCCATCGCCACTGTCAACTTAGGTGTTTGTATTGGTTTGGTTTGTGTTGATTGATTGTCTTTTTGGCAATTCATGTATTTCTATGTGCAAATTTTATTATGAAGTGCATATTTTCCACTTGTTTTACTCCACAATTTCCCTGATTAAAAATTTGTCTTAGGCCTATTTCAAAAACCATTCCGTACGAATATTCACAGTTTAGGCCTCTAACATTATTTAGGTCAGCTTTATGACGTTTTAAAAATGCCTGAATTGAAGATAGTTCTTACGGTTATTTTTAATTAACATATTTGTTTTCCACGACATAGCACATTACACGTAATGCACGTCAATATTTTGCCGGGACTGTGTTTAACACTGTCACAACTGCGAGCTAAAGAACTGTAGTATTTATCCTTTTGTTATTAATATGTGTTGGGTTAGTTCTTTAAAAGGACGGCCTCAGTTGGAATAAATATTAGAACGAAAGAAGAACCAGTCAAACGAAAAAGGCACATTAAATTCAAGCACGCAACTCGTGTTGCTTATTTTTTGTCAAACTAACTCGAAAAAGCGGAGAACATACTCACAAATAAGCCTACGGTAACTTTTATTCCGCTCATATTTCTATGTATTGCTACTTACTCTTTATTAGGTTTATTGAAACTTATCAGGCTGGGCTTCGTAATGTTGGCATCACGTGACACGGCTATGTTTCAAACACCTAGGGCAGAGGTACAACGTTGTGATAAATAAACAGATGGGGATTTAAATAATAAACTTCGTCATAAAAACAGTTCACAGTTAAAACGTATAAATAATGTACATCAAATATATGAAATCACGCGCACACACAGTAAGGCGACTTTACATGCAGCTGTTAACGAAACACGCGTAACAGTATATTAATATTCAAAAACTTACCACGTCTCATTCACAGTAACAACACGATAAGAATCATCACCTGACAATGTTTTGACTAACATTAATATGGCGGGACAGTTTGCCGATGGCTTCCGCTAAGAGCGCTGTATCACTCAGTCACTCTCTCTATATTTACTATAAAGCTCGTTGATGTCGCCAGTTTGCAGTTTCATTGCTGGTCGCGGAAATATTTACTGGGCAGATAAATTAAGAAGTCAGTCCAGTTCCGACCAGAAGAATGGGAGCCGGTCTAAAGGAGAAGACATGTCAAGAACGCAGCAGCGAGCGATAAGCCCCGAGGTCTCGCCAGACGACCTTCTCCGCCGCGCCCTCACACGGTCAGAGACGTCGCATGGCAGAGAACTTGCGATCTCCGACGTCACGTTGCGAGGCTACTTCCTGAAGATTGCGGCAGAGATGCTGTGTCCGGCTACCTGGAGCGTCGACCGCGCACCACAGCACTTCAAGTCCCCGCTCTGTGCACTGTGCAAGGTGAACTGCGCACTTCTGAGAGCCATGTGTAGGATATAACATACAGACTTATCGCCTTATTCATGCGCCATTCACGCGAAGTCGTAAAATTGTTAGTTATGTAAATTAGTTACTTAAGCGCAAATTCTTACTGAAGTGTGCATGAAACAAGGAACGCTAACCTCACTGGACTACTCTCGATATGCAACTTCGAGTCTTAGGATTGTAATCTGTTCTCATTTTATCCACACTTTTTGAATAAAACGTTAGAAAAATCACCCCATGCGCGACGTGCTTGCCTGTATCCTGAATATGTTATATATCCCAAGCGATTTATACTTATGTTGAAATAAAAATAGCTTATGGTTTTAGCTTATAAATTAAACTCTTAATTATATCCCATCAAATATAGGCCGTTCACGATAAAGTGAGCACTTTTTAAGGCCCTGCTATATTTTTCCTTTGAGCCATTTTTTATCTTTCCGCCACTTTTTAATGCAAACGTAGCCATGCAACTAATAAACACAGTGTATACATTTCACCACTATCAAAAGTTAACGTCCAATACTTCAATAAAACATATTTATTAGTGGTCCAAGCCTGTTGGGATAGCCTTAAAAAGTGCTCACTTTACTGTAAACAGCCTATAATTATAATACTTTTGAATAAAATCAGAGAGAAAATATGTGTGTTGGTACTACCTAGTAAAGAATAGTTCTTAGGACTAATATTATTTCACTGAATATGCAAGAATGCGATGCTTTGTTCCTTTGATGTAATTTTAGAGTCGGTTAAATTTGATTCCATGAGGCGGAGAAATACCTGGAAACAGAACTTCAGAACGACTTCGGTAAATTTGTAAGTAACAATGAATGAACTATATTTTTAGCCTACTTTTCGAAGTAAATAAAGGCTTATGGCATCACTTTCATGTTTGTGTGTGTGTGTGCAACTGCCCTCGCCTTTTTTTCTTAGTAAGGACACCAGACATTAATAACTTTTGACTATTTCGGGTACTTACTTTCAAAATGGCGGCCACTTTCAAATCGTGGGTGATATATCTCGGGAACCTTACAACCGATTTAAATAAAATTTCGAATTCTGGCAGAACATTATATAAGTATTAAATTTTGAAATATATATTGTTGTTTGAACGCCATTTTGAAGGAAAAAAAAACACGAAATAAAAAAATTATCTTTTACATTATATGTCAAAAACAATTCAGCCAATTCTCATCCAATTTGGCATGTAAGTAACACTATGATAGGTCGTGTAAACGTATTTGATTGAACGTGATTCTTTACTTATTCTCAAAATGGTGGTCACACAAGCATTTTAAGTTTATTTAGTATATCTGCCATACTAATTAACCAATTGCGACCAAATTTTGTGAACTGAAAATATATAATATAAGCAATTTATATACCAACAAATGAACATATTTTGTCAGCTATTTTTGAATATGGTGGCATATGAATAAAAAATGTTATGTGATAATTCGGTAAATAACTAACCGATTCCTAGCAAATTTAGCAGAAAGTAGTTCTGAGGCAGGGGGTTTCAAGTTGTACGTTTTAAGCATGCCAGACACTAGTTGTAAGCATATGTGCAAGTTGGCACACAGGCTTCAGGCTGTGGCTCGGTGGCTCCAGGGGCTCGGCCGCTATGTTGCAATTTTTTCATGTTTCCCCCCCCCCCCCCCTCAAAATAGCTTCTTTTATCCTCAAAATCGGTCACTTTCTCTCAAAATTCCTCTTGTTTGCGTAGAAATTTACCGTTTTTCCATAAAAATTTTCCGACTTTCCCTCAAAAAGTACTCAACCTCACCAAAGTGACCGAAAGCCAATTTTCGAACTTTTTTAAAAAATTGGGTGTCTTCCTATTCCTTATAGACGAGATAATGCGGTATCAGAGAAAGCGATAAAATTAATTATTCAATTTTTTAAAACTAAAATATATATATATTTTTTTAATTTAAAGACGTAAGTATTAAGTGTATTATATCACCGGACTCGTCTTTTCAAGGCGCATACGATCGTGATGTCATAAAATCATTCTATCTAGTTTTTTCATTCTCTAACATTCCATGTTGTCCCCTCTCTCTCTCTCTCTCTCTCTCTCTCTCTCTCTCTCTCTCTCTTCTCTCTCTCTTCTCAAATTCGTTCGACCCCACCGTCTACACAGTCCCTTCAACACCTGCTAAAGTGCGCGAATCACTGGTGTTTTATTTATTCACGAATTTAATGATGTAATTTTCCAAGCAGGTGAAGGCATATAAAAATTATGGTAATGTAAATTCCAGGCCGGAATTTGTAAAAACTATTCGAAATTTAATACTTTAAAAATCAAATCAATAAATATTTAAAAAAAAAAAATTTAAAATTGTAATATTTTATTTTATTCAATTTTTTTTTTACTGTTGTACGAAAATTAAGTCGCCTAACCTCGTAACCACGTACGCAATCACGCGCCGACAGGGCCCGCGTGTGAGGCGCGCCTGTTGTGACATGCGAAGTTTCCTATTCTCAGTCAAATTAAGTATTAGTCTGCCTTGCATGAAAATTGTAGAAAATGGTCGTATGCAGAGAAGTATCTAGTCGCTCCTAGTACTAGAACTGAAGCGAAACCGGCACTAGATTACTCGTTTTGTGTATGCTCAGTTACTTTAAGTTTTAGTGGCCCTTACTTTTTAAGTGGAGAATTCTAGTCACAGAACGACCTCCCTAAATTACAATCTAGTAGAGATTTTCTGCAAAAAGGCCGTAACAAGATACTTATTATATTAATACTTAAAGATTTCAATTTTAATGTGGGCGCATATTCACACATTCCAGCTAAGAGAACGTATTTATGGAATGAAACGCTACATATAAGATTATATTTTAATTTTTCATACAGCTTCGTTTCGCGAAATAATATTTAGTTTGTGTACTGCAGTATTAGTTACGTTACTGTCTGTAGATAGTGCTAAGGTAAATAAATTCTATTCATTACTAAAGATTTTTGTTTTTTCTTGTATGTAAATGTAAAGTATTTAAATTTATATGCATTAATTCATAAAATTTAAATAGATTTACAAAATCTATACATTTTAAAAACAAAGTACTATACTTTAACAATAAGCATATTAAGGGAGAATGATTAAATCTTTCCGAAGTATATTTTGAAAATCGTACTTGTGTCAAGTTTTCTAATGTTTGTCGATTAGTTAAATTAGCAATGAAATAACTATTAGCAAAAAAATAACTATTATTATACAAACCGTTAACAGACTAAAAATATACTCACCGCTCATACCGTCCACTAGAATTCAAGCATACCTCAGCCCACACCCATTAAAATATACCAAAAATCGTAACTCCAACACATTTGTCGTAGCATCAGACACCAGCCAAATATCATATCAGACGTCAATATAAATCACTCTATCAACCGTCCATAACAATAAAAAAAATGCTGACCACCACATCTCAGATATACAAAACAAAATACGAGTAACCCTGTAGACCAGGAGTACCGAATACTGTGCTAACCATAACCACGCCATACTTCAGTAATGCCACACATATCAAATAGTAGTTATACAATGCAACATAACAACTGCTCATTTCATACCACCCCACATAACTCATTAATCCCACCAACCAAAAACATACTAGACAACAAACCCTTCAGCATACCAAACATTAACATAAATTACTCTATCAAACAAAGACAAGTAAGTTATGCCAGTCATCCATACTAATAGCTGCTTCAACAAAACCTAATCGGTAACATACCTACAAAATACCTACCAACCTTATTGATAACCCATTGGTACTGAGTACTAAAACTAATATAATACTTTCCACCATGATATTTGGCTTGCCTCAACAATACGAGGTCGAAAACCATACAACCAAGAATATCAACATACTATGACATCTGAATATATAAACGAATCACCACATCAAATAAACATACCAACCAAAACACAAAGGCCAAGCAATTTCATTTGCTCTAACCTAAGCATACCTCGTGCATGCTGTTAACGATACAGACTATTCCAGCAACCATACCTCAGAATTACTGATCAATCATGATAGTCAACCATATTGATAACAATTTATGCCCATCTAACTTCGCCAGTTACACATATAAACAAGATATATCAGTAGCCAAGCCAATTAAATATTCCAATCATAAGCTCACACCATGCTATCATAAGATCAATAAAAATAATTTAACCATCTACGACAGCCATAGTCTTAATTCTCAGATACTATATCATCCAACCAAACTAACTGATTATTCCCTTCTCCTACTAACTAAACATCAAATCAAACCATTCCGCTCTTACAAACGAATCATGCAATTAAACCATTCTCCCCACACCATCGAAGCTGCACTTTTGTCATGTTGCCAAAACAACCGAACATGTTATCAGGTCATACAAATCAACATAATGGCTATGCCAATTATACAAGCAAACTAACTGTACAACCAAGTCATGCCGATAGGTTATACCATCAAGATGTACCAGCCATAAAAAAACCAAACCATACAGACGGCCCACACAGGCATAGAATACCATCATGTTACTCCATCCATTTTAGCCATTCCAAGAGACCATACTTACCGAAACATGCAAGTCAGGCATGTCAACCAAATATATTGCCGAAACTAGCTACTTATTACAACCATGCAGTGAACTCATACATTGCAAACATTCTAAAACACCTCTACCAATGTTGAGCCTGCATACAATTCATATTATCAGACTGACTAACATAATATTCAAATCATACATTTTGACATTTTATACTAACAATAACAAATATAATCATACCTCCTGTCCTCTTGTTTAGCAGCCATACAGTCATGTCAAACCGCTAGACTAACTAACCATAGTGACCTACCGGCCATATTGACCTCTTCCTCTGTTACACAGGAAGACAAATGTCCTGCGGGATGATCTGCACTCTGTTTTCTTCGGCTTGGTTTATATCATACATTGAGGGACAAGGAGGAAGAGGAGGAAGAAGAGGAGGAGGAGGCGGAGGAGGATAGTCCCTTCTGTATACAAATTTTCAATATTGCATAAATTTATCATATTACAAAAACATTACAAATTTTTAAATTATTTATTATTTTTCTGCAACCAGTTAAGGCAATGTTTCACTATCTATAAACTGGTTCCTCAACTCTATTGCCATAATATTAATCAAATTTACAGACCAGCATTCCTTACTGGCATACCAACCATATTTAATTCAATATCAACTAGTTACATGGTCAGAAAATAGCATTCACCCAAAAAAAAAGCCTCAACTAATGTCTGATGCCATAGAATATCAACTGATATAACACCAGTTATTCCTACGAAAATATCCTTTCCAATTATTATAATAAAAATAACTGTAATATAATGCCATGCGATTACATGGACAGATCATAACTTACTACAGTCCTTACCATTAGACCATATCACCTAGAAGAGCCATACCAACAAAGCCACCATCGAGACACTAACCTATTAAATATTTGAGCAAATTATTCTAACAAACTATTTCCTTATGTAATAACAACCACATGGTCCTATCACACAGAACATCCTTACATATGAACCAACGATACTGAAATGCCACGTCAATAGGTCATACAACCAGGACAGCAAATTGCATATTCCAGCCAAATAAAACATTCCAACTAGCAATACTCGCAGGCCGTATCACATCACACCGTCCATTTAGACAGACCATAACATCATATAATAACACAAATACTACCATACCATACTGTCAGATCATACCAATTACCCAACAAAGTATTCCAAATTCTGTCTGACCAGCCATACTATCACACCATACCATCCATTTGCAAAGACGCAATACCAGCAAACCAATCATACAGGCAAGCTCTACCAACCATCGAACCAAAGATATTTCAACCAATCATACAGACAAGCCATACCAACCATTGGACCGAAAATATTTCCACCATTCATTCCGACCAACAATTCTAGCAGACTATTCCACCTGACAATTCCCATGGACCATACTGTTAGAACACGCCAACTATCATCCAGTCCTACGAAAATATTCCAAACCCAATACTTATTAAACATACCAACATGACATGCTGGTCGCTTAGGCAGATCATACAAATAAAGAGACAACTATGTAGCGAGACCATTTCTACCAACAATACTGGAAATCTACCACCGCCCACATCTACCAAGGAAAAACATTTCAATAATACCATTGAGACGATATAACACAAACTTTACATGTCTTGTACAGCATATTCTAATTATTTATTTTAATAAATATTACACCATGCCCATCACCTCATAGCAGTTAGAAAATCAGTAATTTTGAGCCTTTGTTCTTTACACACCATTAGTTATAACAGCAGCAACACTGTTTTCCAGCTAATGATAGGGTAATCGACGAAGCTACGCCAATAGACAAATTTTCCGCAGTCTATTTCGCTTCACCAGTAGCTTGCATCGTCTTGAAGGATACATGAAAACATACACTTTACTCGTACAGACTGACTCCTGACAAAATTGAACAACATTTGAGCTTTTACCGAAGAGATACAGATTCCTGTATATACATATTCTTCATTAAACAAAAATATTTATGATTTAGTATAGTTTTACAGAACAGATCCTGTTGTGAGTGGTCCACCTACTCATATTCGCATACACCACACCACAATTAACACATAGATACATATTTTATGAAGTGCTGAAAATACAGTTACTAACTTCATGCTGTCTAGTGTTAGAGCTATTCATGAATGTCTTGCCCCAATATTTGCGGATGCTGGATACTCTTGCATAACCTCGACTCCCAGACTCCGAGGGTTTTCACGTTACCATTGAAGATGTCTCGACATACCCTCACCAACACTTTCTTTATTCATATTAAAACAGCTTACATATAAACTATCACTAGATGATTCCACTCATGATGATCTGCCCCCTCCGACACGTCTGTCAAAGAAGTGAAAACATTCTTACAGGATGCATGCTTATATACTGTTTTCACAACAGAACAATCATTTTGTGTTAACCATCTCGACTGTCTCAGTATATATCTGTGGAGTATAAATATGTGGAATCAACATGATTGATGGATTGTTATACGAGAGCTAATCATCCCATTCACTATCTAACCTACGAAGTCGTCCATCAGACAAGCAATTTTATTCGCACTTTTACACCTTTTAATGTTGGAGGCGACTTGCTTTATTTCTTTTGCTGCAACAGTCTCCCGAATTATCATACACCAACTCCTCGAATGTGTTGTGTCTGCGACAGTAACACTTCCTTGAAACCCCTATACTCATGGGAGACAGCCAATAATCTCTTTAAACTATTGCACATAAGTAAACACGTGTTATATATATTTTTTCGTGACATCCACATGGGAGAAGGAATTCTTTAGACAGGTATGCAAACCCCACCATCATTATCGGATGCTGCAAGCGATGTAAGCTTTACATATTATACAATAGTTGGTAAAATTATCCGACCAATAGATCAACATAACATCATTTTCACTATATGAACTGCCAACGAGAGAAAGAAATTTAGATGATTTATGGAGGTGCGAGAAGCTTTTATAGACTTTAGGGCAGGGCAGGGGAAACTTACGTCACCACCATCAGTTTATTCTAAACATTATTTTAAAGTTATATGAGAATATTCTGTCGACGAACATTTCAATCATAGGTGAAAACTCGATTGCAGAATCGACACTGATGATAAACAGTTATCGATGATGTTGATCGCGACACCATGATCGTCGTGGTCAAAGGCAAGCATTCGTATTCGCATTTTATCTTCACAGTATGGGAGTACTCTTAGAAAACCCAACTACGAAGAAATCATAATTTTTATAAAATTTAAAAAAATCGCAGGAAAATTATAGACCTTACCTTCATCTACAAAGACCTTAGCTTCATCTGCGACGGAGCTGAAGACTACTAACCACGTCTTCAGCCGCTAAGGTTGGCACAGTGTTATCGACTTCTTCGGATGGATCACCTACAGCAATGCTGTCATTGACGACTTCGCCAAGGCTTCGCTGTTGTTACTGTGACAAGGTATTTGCCTACAGCCACGTTGCTTGGAATCATGAAAGTACTACTTGTGTGAAGGCGCCTTCCTGTTCTAAGCAGCGATGCATCAAGTGCAAGTATCTGTTCAAACGTGGCGATATGCTGAAGAGACATAGCAAGAACTGTAAAGGCTGAGTTTCAGCAGCTAAAAAACAACCTCTACTAGCTGTTGGTGAAAACACATCGAACGGAGTCTACCTGAAACAATCGGCATTCAAGAATACCTTAAAGGATTATGTAAGTGGAAATAACTTTGTTAGTATGAAAGACCCATGTACATACCTAGGTCACATAAAGCAAACGAGAATCAATTAATTAACAGAAGTAGTTGAAGAAAGTCCCATAAAATAAAATGTTTGGCTGGAGTGTACCTACAAAAAGCCTCAGCCATCATTGCCAAGCATTCAAGACTGAAAATCAATCACTCTTCAATGCTGATAGTATCCCAGGGGATGTAGAGGCCTTGAAAGAAAAATTTTGTCCTGAAGGAGAAGAATATATGGCTATGGAAGCTATTTGGATGCTCGCTAGCATAGACTGCCTTTAGCTGTGTATAAACGGATTATATTCACTACATGAAAAGTGAGCATTCTACTATAAAGGCACTGCATGAGTAGTATAGAAATGCCGGTTCGAGCACAGCCCCCAACCATCAGAAAACCAACAGCAAATTGAATGCCCAAGCCATCAGAAAACCATCAGAAAAAATTACCGTTGTTTTCCTGATCCAAAACATCAGCTGCCGGTTCGAACACAGCCGCAAAAAAGTGACTGCAAAAAATGTGTTAGAGTGCAGCCGCAAAGAAAGTGACTGCAAAAAGTTGCGTTTGGGAGCAGCCCCCAGTCATCAGAAAACCAACAGCAAATTGAATGCATGAGCCATCAGAAAACATCAGTTGCCAGTTCGAACACAGCTGCAAAAAAAGTGACTGCAGAAGTTGCGTTTGGGTGCACCCGTAAAAAGTGACTGCAAAAAGTTGCATTAGAGTGCAGTTGCAAAAAGTGACTGCAAAAAGTTGCGTTTGGGAGCAGTTGCAAAGAGTGACTATAAAAAGTTGCGTTTGGGAGCAGTTGCAAAGAGCGGCTCAAGAAATTTGGATACGTAAAAAATAAAATATTGTCCATAACAAAGATGGATCAGTTGCTAAATATGTTGAACGGAACCCAACAATTTAAGAAACTTTCCGAACTTACAGTTGGGCAGACCTATCCCATAGACCATGCTGAAATAAATGATACATGGTATGGACACAAAGAGGTAATTACTTCTGGAAATTTTAAAGTAACCTTGCCAGACAGATATCTTCAGATTTTCAGCGAAAAAGTTTTAGATGGTGTTAATCGTGGAGGTATAAATGTTACATATGATGGAATGGTGGATTGGGGTGCTAAACAAAGGAATTTTATTTGGTTTTATTAAAGAGTAAATGATCGTCGTATTAGACATCAGTTGATTTTTATTTGTGCTCACACTTCTATAAAGTTTTAATGGTTAACCAATCATTAAAACACAATTATCGCTCTGACTTCGTCAATGTGCTACAACATAGTCTAATTAAAAAATTAGACACACATCTCCAAATTCGACACATTAAAGTAGCCGAAACATTGAGTTCTTTCATTACACTTTCTATAGAAACATTATTCATCTTTATCACACGAAACTTTAATATATAGAATATGACTACTTCCAACCCAAAAATATCTATGGCTTCATCTCTAATACCACTGTTCTTTCAGACAAATCAAAGTTAATTAACTTACCTTTTTCATCCTTAATTTCAACTATTATTTCATTAACTTGATTTGTTTGCACTGGGAAAAATAATGGATAAGCTGGTTCGTAATAGATTGTGTCGCCAAATCCAAATGTTGTTCTTGATTTAAAAGTGGCAATTATGCTAGTTTCTCTATGGTTATTTTCATCATGTTTTAATATCATACCATTTACTATATTACAGTGTATATTTATTGTTACAAATGGAGCAAATTTTGGAATTGTATCGCCATAATGATCCACATTTGCTTTCAGAGTTTCATTTTATACGAAACCCAAAATTTTTCCTATTGAACCCCGTTTTCCAAACTGTAATTAAGCGTACATTTTACTTTCACTCTGTTATTTTATCCAGCTCGAAATATATCATTTTCTTTCCCACCCATTGAATCTACACTAACTGAAAAAATTGCTTTTATAGTTTTTTCAAGATCTTTTAAGCTATATTGACCAACTGGAATATCAATTGTTGATTCCGTATCATTCTGACCCACAAAATATAGCTTATTTCTCCCAGAGATAATGTTTTGCATTAGATAAGTAGTATAGAACTTAACTAAAGCCAATGAGTGTCCCTCTATCTCTAAAGGGTAATGTAGTCTCTTCTTCAACACTGATTTGTTATCTGTTAGTTTGAATACTTTACTCATTTATTACATTATTTAAAAAATCTGTTAATAAATGAGCAAGAAACATGTAGACTGGGATATTAAAATAAGAATTCCAGACAAGACTGTATCGGCAAAACGTCATGGAGAATTATTACCTAATAATATTAGGTGTTTGATTGTGGGTGCTAGTAACTGTGGGAAAACTACACTTATGATAGATAATTTTATATATGCTCAGGGATGGTTGGACTTTGGTACTATCTATGTATGTTCAAATGTCTGGACCAACCAAATTATATCAATTTAAAGAAAGATATAGAAGTAGCATCAAAATTATTTAACGCACCAATAGCATACTTCTTTCCATCAAATGAAGAAATGGTTGACGTAAATGAATGTCATAAGAGACTGTAGTTGTTTTCGATATCATACTTGAAAATCAAAATATGGTAAGGGATTACTTTACTCGTGGTAGACATAACGATATTGAATGCTTTTATTTAGCTCAGACATACTCAAAAGTAACTAAGCAGCTCAACAGAGACAATGCTAATTTTCTTTCCATATTCAGACAAGACGATACAAATCTTAAACATATTCATAGTGATTTTGTTGGTGGTAATATGTCATTCGAGAAATTTAGGGAGACGTGTTCAAAATGTTGGAATAGTGAATATGGTTTTGTTACAATAGATATGACTTGTAAGTTAAATAATGGCAAGCATTGTAATAAAATTAAAGACTTTTTAAATTCTTAGATTGTAAGTTTTGTTTTTAATGGAAGTGTTTCCATTAAAAACCAACATAATGTGATATTATTTAATATATTTATATATCATAACTATTTCAATAAACACAGTTGTGCCTTCAGGTACATTGTAGGCTTTTGGTATTAAAAAAAACATATCACAGTATACTTCAAATGTTTTATACATGTCAATTTTTTTCCATTGATGGTATAAGTTGATAACACTTTTATATTTTCTGGTTTTATTATTATTTCAACTATAACTCCATCTCTCATAAAATAATATTCTATTCGATTATCAAAGTAAAATACTTTGTCTTTTGAATTGTATTTCCCAACTAAACTAATAATTTTAATTCTGTTTTTCTGATAATACTCTAAATTGATTGCGTCCATCGGTGCAATGGGATTTCCCACACGTCTTAGTCTTTTTTGTTCAAAATATATATTATTATCTACTTCCAAGTAAGTAAGATAGGCTTTACGCAATGAGATTTTTTTTCTTGTCAGTGTGACTATAAAGTCGTTGAACTGTGTGTTGGAAACAAAATCATTAGAACTGATCTTCTCATCATTGTTCGTGCGTTCTTTAATTTGATCTTCAATCCAAGAGCTCATTAATGCATTTCCGCATATATCCATTATTTATTAATCGTGAAATATTTTTTGGAAATTTAAAATATGTGAAAAGAGATTTACCACAATTACACACAAATGACCACAAGTTACTTGATTGAAATTTTGAATTGTATTATCATTATAAAAAATATTACTTCCGAGATATGCTATTAATTGTCGCGGTGGATTTCCGCTAAATGAATCAAAATAATATTTGTTGTTTGCTTTTTTTCCAATAGTGTGTACCAGTGTTTGTTGAAACATCTAGATTAACAATCCCATATTCATTATCGAGTGGCATGTTAAGTAGCTCATCGATCATAAATACAGCCCACAGATTTTTAATGTTTAATTTTTTAACCATTTGATCAATATCAAAGTTTCTGAGTGGGTTACTTTTTTTTAACATTCTTACCCCACTTAACTTTCTTCAATCCCTTGCTGTATTCCTCCATAGCTTAATTATGCCTGTGTTGTTCTTCCTATTCTTGGTTTTTCTTCTTGGCATTCATTACTGATGTAGCGATAGATGATGCACCGCCAGATAATGCTTCTAGAGCTCCCAATGCTGCAAAAATTAAGGGTAAAAATCCACCTTTGTGAACTGTCAAACCATTTCCAGTTTTCATTTCTTTGGACATTTTCTTAAGCTGTGGAACTGAAATTGTGATAGCCATTCCTTTGTCCTCCTTTAGTTTCTTGTTTTTACAATCCAGTTGGTCTTACATTAGGAAAGAATCAATATTCAAAACCTTCAACTCCTCGTTAGGAACTTGAAATACAATGTTTTTTTACTTTCATTTATTATAACAAATATTTTGTCATTTTATTTTAATTCCCCAGCCAAGCTTACGTTTAATATGCATCGCAGATCCAGTAACATCAGCTCACAATCTCTCATTGAGATCAGCATCTGAACTTAACAATCTTTTAACACTTTCTTTTGTAGTTCTTTGTCAGCTACATGTCTTTCAGCTAGATCTTTATGATGATGGTAAGCTATATCATGTTTCGTTGTAGCCGAATCTAGTGGATTAATGGGTTTATCACCACGCTCAATTCTCACTTTTAGTCTGGTACCCGGGCCTAAGTACTGATAACCGGGTGCATGCAACTCAAAAGGTAGCAGATTTATTATGTCATTGAGTAACCCTTTTCCGTAATGCTCCGACTCCCAAAAAGTATGTGGTATTGTGTTTAACATTCGTATCAGATATGGTATACCTTTTGGATTATTCAGAACAAAGTCATTAAACTTGCTGTTGAGCATATTCATTATTCCAACTTTTTCATTGTAATAGTTATAATTTGCAGCATTCTCTTCACCATAAATAACGAGAAGTCGATCAATAAGCATCCTAACATCATCCATCCATATGTATTCTTTGGGGTAGTTTGTATATTTCTTTATACCTTTCCCTTTTTAGGTGAGGGACATTTCTTTTTAATCGAATCGTTAATAGGTTTAACAATAATTTTCCATTTATTCCCTTTACTCGATTTTGGCGTTCCCAAGTTTGGAACATTGTTTTGAAAAAATGTGTTCATATCTGCTAGGATACGACTATAGTGTTCATAGTCGGTTGCAGTGTTTTCGCTTTCTGTTACTTTCTTACTAGTTAGTAATTTCATCAAACCATCGGTTGCAGTGTATTTTCTGCCTTTACAGTAAATTTGTCATTGATGAATGTTACTTCGCTATCACCAATATACAATCTACCTTTATCAGCCTTTAGTCCAAAAACATTGTCTTTGCAGTCAATTAAGAAATTGGCCACTTTCTTATCAATAAATGTTGTTTTGTAGTTAGTTAACTGTCGGATATTAGTTTTCAAATGCCCCCACGCTTCGTCATATTGTTCATCGTCATCGTCAATGCGTTCATCGCCATAGCGTTCATCGGTGCCTGTTTTGCCAAACAGTTTTCTTTCAAAAGATGTTTCTGTTAGTGTCTGTTGGTAGTCTAAATTCTTAACAGTAAGTGGAACAAGTTCTTTTATTAAGTTCTTATTCTCATTTGTTACATGTCCAATTTTTTGCACCAAATCTTCTATCACATCTATCAATGATTGATTGTGTTTTTTATTTTTATCATTTTCATCTTGGCGAAATTTTCTAAAAGTTTTAAACTTTTCAGTTAACTGTCTTCTTCTCTCTATATTCTTCTCTATATTGTTTACAATTTTTTTGTTGCCTCATTTATTATATAAAATGAACAATGATAACTTTAATGTATACTGTCTCAGATGTATGAAAAATACACTAAGTTCATATATACTTATCAATAATAACAAAGTAAGAATTAAATGTGTTTGTAAATGTTATGTTACCAATAACTCGCTATTCACTGGTGGTAGTATTAAAAACGATATTGTAAATGAAATTCATAAACCAATGCAAAAAAATTTCTCCACAAGAACTGTTCTATCTTTTGGTATCGATGATCTTTGGCAATTTGATTTAGTCGAAATGAATTCTGGATCTTTAAAAGGTATACATAGAATTAACAAAGGGTTTAAATATATGTTAACTGTGATAGAGGTTTTTTCCAAACATGCTTGGGCAATTCCAATCAAAGATAAAACTGGTGAAAATGTTACATTAGCATTTAAAACTATTTTGAATGATCGCAAACCCATGCATTTACAAACAGATGAAGGTAAAGAATTTTACAATAAATAATTTAAGACATTAATGGTCAACAATGACATAACACACTATTCAACATATAGTGGAAAGAAAGCTAGTGCTATAGAAAAATTTAATAGAACATTGAAGGAGAAAATGTGGAAGATATTTACTATGCAGGGAAACTATAAATGGATGACTATAATACCTAAATTAATAAGTGAATACAATAACACTGTTCACAGTACAATCGAAATGAAACCCACCAATGTAAATGCAAAGAATGAAAGTTCTATTCTAATCAATATGTATAGAGGAGAAAGAAAAATGGTTAAACCAAAGTTTGCAATAGGAGATAATGTTCGTATAAATAGAAGTAAAAATTTGTTTGGAAAAGGATATACACCAAATTGGTCCACTGAAGTATTTGAAGTGTGTGAAGCATTGCACACAAAACCCACGACATACAGAATAAAAGATTTAAACAGTTAACTTATTACAGGTATTTTTTAAGAGCCAAAGCTGCTTAAGACCAAATATGATAAAGACTACTTAGTGGAAAAAGTTTTGCGAAGAAAAGGAAATAAGCTGCTAATTAAATGGCTAGGTTTTGATAGTAGTCATAATTCTTGGGTTGATAAGACAAGTGTAGTTGTTTAAGATTTTTTTTTCTATATAATAAATGGATCAACAAAAAATTTAAAGTTATGAGCATCAGTCGTTTCTGCCAAATGACCAAACAAAAAATAATTTGAATGAATACAACAAATTCCAGTTCTCAAGAATAGAGATCTCTAAACATGGTTGTATAATCGAAAGTATTGAGATCCCTGGCATCACTTCATCAGTGATGTATGCATTACTAGGTTCGGAATCAGAATCAGCATACTTCCAAATGTCAGGGATAGAACTAGGTAAATATGTTAGGAAAGATAAGTGTTGCAAAATTATCTTTCCATTAAGATATTTGTTTGGGTTTATGAGAGATTGTAATGAAATATTCTGGAAATGTGGGTACAAGATCACATTCATTCGAAATTCTAATGATGATGTTTGTTTTTACAGAAGACCTCCAAATAAAGCAGATGGATCTGATGATGTAGATAATAGACCAGATACTGCTAAAATTGTCTTTGAGAAAATGGAAATTCTGTGGCCAATTGTTGAATACAACCCTAGTTATGGAGACTAAATTAAAGAAAAATTATACAAATATCCCAAAATTCTAATTAGTTTTAATTTTTGGCAATATCTTGAAAAATCAGTGCCTACTAATGCAAACTTATTTCAGTTTGATATAGAAGATCAGTTCAATTCAATCCAATTCGATATGCCAGACTTTGTCATTGTTGGTTTTCAGCAAAACAGAAAAGAAAATTCTGGGCGATACAAACATGGTTCAATGTTTGACTCTTGTTTTGTTAAAAATATTTCTATTAAGAATGGGCAGAATGAAGTGTTTCCCAAGGAGAATTGGAATTTAAACATTGCTGATAATATTTCGATAAGATGTATATTGCTTACAACGATTTTAGAAAATATTACTATTTCCCCTGATGGTCTCTGATATATCGATGTAAAGCTTTCAAAATTAGCAGGTAAGAAAAACAGCCATTTAGTGATAAGCTCTGGTTTACTAACTATTTTATCTACTATGTTATATGTCCAAACATATTTTTTATAAAAAATATACATCACTTGGTTGACTACTAAAAATGTGTTGATGTTTTTTAAGTTACACAAATCTACTTCTTTTGTAGGGAATAATATGTTTGTTTTAGGAGGGGATAACGAATGCACAGATCTTTTAGGATTACCATATAGACTCTGTATTGCCAAAATATCATCAGTTTGTAATGTTAGTCGATCTAAGACATAAATTGGGTACGTAACAGATTCATAAACATTCGAATGATGTATTCCTAATGCATGTCCTATTTCGTGCAATAGCACAACAAAAAGATTTATTTTTACTTTAGATGTGTTGTCATGTTTAAGATACCAGTCTTCTTCAGCATCAATGTGAATTTCAACTGGTGAGTTATCTGCTTTCGGGATAAAAGCATGAGCTAGCACTCCTCCTCTTTTGATTTTTTCTGGGAGATCAACATAAGAACTGCCCTTGAATGGTACATATTTATTTATTCGCACTTCTAGTTTAAATATTCTGTTGAGTACCCACTGAGATCCCTTTGATTCGAATGCCCCCCATCTCAGCTATGATTTCGATATGTTGTTGGTATAATATTCTTCCAGATTAGTCGATTTCAGAATAATTTCGTTCTTTGTTTTAATGGAGCTTTCTACATATTCAATATTCTCGCCAATTCCCCTTTTGTACTCAGTGAAGAATTTCATGTTCACTTTGAATGATTTTGAATGTTTTCTAATTAGTCTCATGACAGTTTCTTTTACATCGTTTAGGAAATGATTTGGGTATTTGTATGCATTCGCATTCTTTACAGCATAAGTCTTGATCTTACTTTGAAATGCTGTTTCGATTTCTTCTACACTGAATATGGGTGTGTACTTATGAATTTTACTTCTCAAGTGACTTCTTATGAGAGACAGTTTGTAATAGTGGCTACACGTTTCACATTTCACTTGTTTCTCTCGTGGGAACTTCTGTTTTGATATTAAGTGTTGTGACACTTTAAAAATTTCCCATGCATTCGTTGGTTCATGTGATTTTTACGTATTGGTGTAAGACCTTTGTGCAATCTACTTTTAAGATGGCTTGTTATGAGAGACGGTATGTAAAAGTGTTTACAAGTTTCACACTTGACATAGATCTCTTGAGATTTCTTCTTCTTTCTTTCTGCAGACACCTTTCTTAAACTTATATTCTTTCCAAACATTACCAGTTGTGTTAACCTTTTTCATTGCCATGGTGGTTAGCATATAAGACATTGGTTGATTTTTATTTGTGCTCATTTATTATGTTCAATATTTTATTTTTTACGCATTAAAATTTTCTTGAGCTGCTGGACTGATTGGTTCGTTCTGGTTCGCCACCGCATTGCCTGTGGTTGCGCTCTCGATCGTACATTTGTACAGCTATAATCAGCGGTTGATCAAGTAGAGAATCTCCACCAGCATCGCGTTGTTTTCATAATTTACAAATGGCATGCAACTGTTTTCCAGTTTCATGATGCTGCTCTCATTCCCGATGAACGGTGTCATGCGAGGCATGGGCAAATAATCACGTGGTCCATTGTTGACGAATCGCTACACACTGATGGCATGATAAGTCTGTTTAAGCTATATGTGGCAGAAAATAGCGACAACTGTAAATGCAACGCGAATGCAGGCTGCATGTGTATTCGACGAGACGTATTTGCATGTACAGTAACCGAAATTGCGAAAGAAATGGTCGCGCTGGAGGACAGCTTCATCAATTTGGCACACAAGGGGTATGCCGACAATGTAGTCTTCATGGGCATATCGAACGTGCAACTGCACCAGTACATACACTACATTGTCAACAAAAGAATGGTAGATATGAGCTACAAAGTGCTGTACCCCTTCCACGAAAACCAGTTGCCAGATTTCGAGGTTATGATCAATGCGCCCATACACACCAACTTTTTCGAGAATCAAAGCACCGACTATGCAAACGTTGATAACAGCGATTGGACGTTGGTGTGGAACTAATCCCAAAATGGTTGTTAATGCTTATATGATGTTGATGCTTTTGGCTACAGCCTATTCCATCCACATCGACAATGATGGCAACCTCGCCAATTATCTCCACAACGTAGCTCTAGTGCGTAACGTATTGTGCTCCCCACCGTTTTTGCAATCGTTCAGTTTGGACGAATTGAACATCTGGCACCAGACGTACAAATCTTTATCGCCTTCGCACGGCGCTATAACACGATGTTCGTACAGTTCGTTTTGTTGCTACGAGCACGAATTTTGGGTGGTAAAGAGAAGATGCAGTCGAACGTTACATTCCGCGTGTCTGACTTTGTCGGTTCGTGTTGGTACAATCACACCATTTGGGAAGACGTAAATTGTGTGTGTTACGATAAGAGAAGTGTTTAATGGCTCGCAAGCCATTAAACACGTAAAACTGGTAGTACTTGCAGAGTGTTGACGCTTTAATAAAACGAAATATAATGCCTTTGTTTAGCACCCCAATCCACCATTCCATCATATGCAAAATTTATACCTCCACGATTAACACCATCTAAAACTTTTTCGCTAAAAATCTGAAGATATCTGTCTGGCAAGGTTACTTTAAAATTTCCAGAAGTAATTACCTCTTTGTGTCCATACCGTGTATCATTTATTTCAGCATGGTCTATGGGATTGGTCTGCCCAATTGTAAGTTCGGAAAGCTTCTTAAATCATTGGGTTCCGTTCAATATATTTAACAACTGATCCATCTTCATTATGGACAATATTTTATTTTTTACGTATTCAAATTTCTTGAGCCGCTCTTTGCAACTGCTCTCAAACGCAACTTTTTATAGTCACTCTTTGCAACTGCTCCCAAACGCAAATTTTGCAGTCACTTTTTGCAACTGCACTCTAATGCAACTTTTTGCAGTCACTTTTTTGCGGCTGTGCTCGAACCGGCAGCTGATGTTTTGGATCAGGAAAACAACGGTAATTATTTCTGATGGTTTTCTGATGGCTTGGGCATTCAATTTGCTGTTGGTTTTCTGATGGTTGGGGGCTGTGCTCGAACCGGCATTTCTATACTACTTGCATGAATGGTGTGGAAAATTTAAGAATTCAGTTTTTATGTTTGTTGTTTGATGTGTGTAAAATAAATAATGATATAACTAATAAAAAATTTTAATTTCTTGCTGGTGTTGTATCCTGTCTACTTCCCCTTATATAGAGAAAATTATGGCACTTGGTTTAGTCACATATACATACATTTAATAAAAGCCGAGTAGGATAGTTATGCCTACAAAAACAATCGAGGCATTGAATAATTAACAGATTCTGATATTTTGTAATAATTAAACTCTAAGAGAGGAGACCAGAAATAAAGTTGAGAGAGCTTTATGCTCTACTCTACGTACACTTTCTATAGATCTAAAAAAAATTTATAATATTAATAAATAAAAAATATATATACTTGAATTTCTTTTCTTATTTTATTCCTGTATCTTAATTACTCTGTTATAAACATCTCGTTAAAAAATGCACTATGAAGCAAATATTATTTTAAGATAATTACTAGGGTTATAAAGGGCTTAATGAAATTAACTCATGTGTGTATAAATGGTGATCTATAACTTAATTTCACGAAACTCTCTGCCTCATAAAAGTTCGCAGATTAAATTTATCTGTAACTGTAAATATTCGTTTGCTTACAGCCCAACTTGCGAAAAAAATGTATTCTGCTGCATAATTATTTTAAGAAGAATATATAAAAATTCTTATGTGTGAGCTTAGGTACATACGATTCAGACCCCGACTGAAAATAACAAACTTATTTTAATACAGTACATCGCTTGCCTTTAAATAAACAAAATCCACTCTAAAATATAGTAATTATAAGCCATATATCCAGGGACTGAAAAGAAATATAATAAAACATTTAATACATTAAAAATATTTCTGTAATTGTACGAGGGAATTCGCCAATTTCGCTTGGAGATTTATATGCACTGCTGTTTTTGGGAGCATACTGTAGTCGAATGGTGAAGGTGCTCGACTCCTTTCCCAAATGTGTAGGGTTCGAATCCTATCTGTGGCTGGGCTTGTTTAAATGTTAGCACCTGTCGTGGGAAAGTGTGAAATTTACATCTTTTTAATTTCTGAAACCGTTTTTTTACATTAAAAATGCATTTTTAATACATTTTGCTCTATTTTGTAAATATTTTTCGGCATGTTTTCAAATGATAAATAATAAAATTTTTTAAATAATTCTATTTACTTATAAATGTATCGCTTTATTGATGTCTGACTGACAAGGCTGCACAGCAGCGCGAGCAGCTGCGGTCATTGGCCACCCTTCCTTTCTCGTACACAGTTGTCTCTGTCTTCTGCACACACCACACGTCACTACATGTGCGCCTGACACGCGGGGCCTGTCGGCGCGTGAATGCATGTGAGGTTACAAGCATAGGCTACTTCATTTTCGTACAACAGTAAAAAACCAATTAAGTAAAGTAAAATATTTTAATTATTTATTTTAAACAATAATATTTTTTTAATTGATTCTTAAAGTATTACAATTCGAATAGTTTTTACAAAATCCTGCCTGGAATGTACTTTACAATAGATTTTAAATAACTTCTCCTGTATGAAAAAATTACATCTTTAAATTCGTAAATAAATATAAATACTGGCGATTCTCGCAATTTAGCAGGCGATAAAGGGACTATGTAGAAGTTGGTGTCCAACTAATGTGAGAGCTAAGAGAGAGATGGAGAGAGAAAGGGATAAAATGAGAGAGAAAAGAGAGAAAGAGATGGAATGATAGAGAGACAAGAGAGAAAGAGATGGAATGAGAGGGACAAGAGCGAAAGGAAAGAGAGAAAACGAATATGAGTATTTAGGAAACAAGGTAGAAAGAGATAAATAGATGGAATGAGAGAAAGTGACAACATGGAATGATAGAGCATGAAAAAACGAGACAGAATGAATCAGGACATCATGAGCGCATGCGCTTTGAAAAGACGAGTTCGGTGATATACAACACTTGATACAATATTTTTAATTTTTTTATTTAAAAAATTTAGAAAAATTTTTTAAAAATAAATATTTAAAAAATTTTATTTTATCGATTCCTTAGATACGTCATTGTTTCATCCCGAAGGAATAGGAAGCCAACCAAATCTTGAAAAATTTATAAAATTGGCTTTCGGTGGCTTCGGTGAGGTTCAGTACTTTTTGAGGGCAAATAGGGAAATTTTTAGGGTAAACCGGGAAATTTTTAAGGAAAAAGGGGAAATTTTGAGTGAAAATGTCCGATTTTTAGGGTAAAACAAACGATTTTGGGGGGAAACGGGAAATAATTGCAACATGGCGGCCGAGCTCCTGGAGCCCCCGAACCACAGCCTGAAGCCTGTGTGCCAGCTGGTCCATATGAATACTACTGACACTTATTTTTAAAAGGGCTGCCACATAGCCATTTTTAGCTTAGCATGCTATATCGTAGAGACCATTTAACCTATTTCAACTGAACTATGTATGCTGGCAGAAGATATTCAACTATAAACTGTGTGTCCATAGAACATCTTTTGTCCGCCAATTTATAAGTTAGCGACATGCGAGTAAATGAAGTTTTTCTGCCATATTTCGGGAAACAATCGACAGATCTCTTCCAAATTTGGCATACAAATAGTACTGCAGCAGGTGGTATAGAGTACTGGTTAAGACACGTGTGTGTGTGTGTGTATATAAAATTGTCTCCCTTAGTATTGCAAATGTTTCTGGTATATTTGGTATATTTGTCAACAAGAAGTCGAGGTTTAGATACGATATTTTATTTTAAGCAATTCATTACATCTATTTGCTTCCATGTAGAGGAAAGTAGTCTCTTTAGTTATTACGGTAACTTCTTGTCATTTGTTATGCCCATTTATTTGTGTGGAAATTAAAATAATTTGAAAACCGCAACGAAACACAGGTTAAATGTAATTCACGACCTTGTCCCAGAAAATCAGAATGGTGATTCAAGGCTTTCTTATTTTAATTTTCTGCGATACTTAAACAGTAATAAATACAAATGTAGAGCGTGATTGCAAAAAAAATTGATTTCCTGGATCTACTTAAATACTCAACAGTATCAGCCTGTTGAAGAAGAGGGGAGGGGGGAAAGAGAGCAAATTGTGTGTTCATCAAACCGCTTCCATAAACCGGTAGCCTTGTAATTGAGGTGGAACAAATATTTGCGTTTTTCTTCGCGAACATTCACAGAAGCAGCGAGGTCAGATTCGGCCTATCAAGGACATAGAATTCATTTATTTAATCAAATAAAGAAAGTATTGGAAACTTTTACAAACTTAAATTGTCTTCTGTCAGAAACAGAATGCGGAGATAATGACTCATATAGGCTGTTTACGGTATACTGAGCACTTTAGAGGCCCTAGTTACTTTTTTCTTTCAGCCACTATTTACCTTTTAACCACTTTTTAAAATAAATATTGCCATGCAAATAATAAACACAGTATAAATATACCGTCTATTGCTAAAATAAAATATATTTATTGACTAATATTCCAAATGTGAAGACTTTTAAAAGTGCTCACATTGCCGTCAGTAGTCTATTCGGTAATTGGTGGTTAAAGACAGTAAACAATGAATTTTTCCTATTCATCGTAGGCTACTTGCCAGTTACTGAGTAACCGTAGATACTATGGAGTTAGCTAAGTTACTTATTTAGAAAGTCACACTCCACACAGCTTGTTGGAACTACCGATGAAATACTGAACATTATTTATTTTTATAACACTTTACCAGTAGATTCGATATGTTTCAATATGTTTTGTTTTCAAACTAAACCATTTTTTTTTCCAATAGAATGTCACTTCACCCATTTTTTTCTCACGGTCTCGATTGCTGTTACAAAATGATTTTCATTAATATAAATATTCCTTCTGAAATTCAGACTTACTGCACAATGATTGGCTAGAAAATACAAGGTAATATATGGTTACATTACTAATACTTAAATAAAGCCCAAGAACATTAATAAATTGCTCCAAATTTCGAGGTTGTTATGTTACTTGTAGTTATGACATTACATAAACTCATTGGGAAATTCCATCAAATCACATAGTATCGATTAACAACATAATTTTCACCTATCAATAAATAATTTTTGGCTTATATCTTTTTAAGCTGTGTTCTGATAACTATCTAACTGCACCAATTCGATAAGCCCTACATATTTTGTGACAGGGTGCAGAATTGAATTACTTCCTACCAATTTACTCAAAAATTGATTTTCGATCAGATTTCTTAGGTGATTTCCACCAGCTATATTCACAGTATGACGGATTCAGCGGTTAATATAAAATATACTGGTGAACAAAAATTAATTAAAGCATTTCCTTCTCTTAGTGACTCTCCATTAACTTTCTATAGCTTTACAAAGTAGTAGGACATTTTTTTTTTTCCGGCATTTCTCGCTTAGAAAGAATCATACATGAACCTTATGTAATGAATCTTGGTTTAAATCGCTTGAATGGTTCTCGAGATGACATATCACCTAAATAATAAAATAGCTGCCATTTTGAAAGTAAGTGCCCAGCATGCTCTAAATCTATGCATGTCGGGTATCCTTACTTAGAACTATAGATATACGTACCGAGTTTTGTGTAATTCGGTTAGTGCATTCAAAAACTGTAAGGACGACACACACACATGCACTGAAACATATAGGCACACACAGTCAGACACACATACAGGAGAGTGATATCATAAGCCTTTCTTACCTTCGGAAAGTATACAAATAAAAATAATCCTAAGGTTCATATATGTATTACAAAGGTAATGTTTTAGTTTTATGTCGAGTAAGGCTAGTTGTTCACGTTAGCCTACTTTCCGAAGAAAAGAAAGGCTTATGAGAACACTTTCCTGCATGTGTATCTGTGTATATGTGAGTCTAGGTGTGTGTTTGTGTGTGTGTCTGTGAGTGTATGTCCCACTTTGAGTTTTTGAATGCGTAAACCGAATTTCGCCAAACTTGGAACACACATAATAGATAGTACGGACACCTGACATAGTTTATGACAACATCGGGCACTTACCTTCAAAATGACGGTCATTTTAAAATTTGGGGAGATATCATATCTCAAAAACCTTTCAACCGATTTAAAATAAATAATTTTGCATGCTGGAAGAGAATCAAGTAAGCATTACATTTTAAGATGGATATTGTTGTAGTTCTGCCATTAAAAAAACACTAAGTTAAGAAATAAAGGTTTTACACTATATCTCAGGGAACTATTTAACAAATTCTCGCCGAAATTGGCAGATAAGCAGCTAGGCCGCTATGTAAATGCTAAATACTGAACTTGATTAGGTACATATTTTTAAAATTATCTAATACATTCTAACATGACTTTATATGCTGGCAGTATATATTACAGCTATCAACTGTATCTGCATGCAGCATATTTTGTCCGCCATTTTGTAAGATAGTGCCATGTTAATAAATAAAGATTTTATACCATATCTTAGGAAACCATTCATCAATTCCTATCAAATTTGGTATACAAGTAATATTGCGGCAGATGATGTAAAATTGCATGTTTGAAATATGTCAGACACATGTTCAAAATGTCGCCCATTTCGCTATTTTAGCTTTAAATGCCCTATCATTGTATGTTGGCAGCAGATATTACATATAACGACTGTGTCTACATAGACCACATTTTGACCGCAAATTTTGAAAAATAGCACCAAGTGAATAAATAATATTTTTATGTCATATCTTAGGAAACAATTGCCCGATTCCTATCAAAGTTTGCAAACAAGTAGTACTGAAGCTGGCGATGTTAAGTGGTATGTTTTAAGCATGTCCGGAATTTATTTTCAAAATGACGGTCTTATAGCCATTTTTAGTTTAGAATGCTATATCGTCAAAGTCATATAATCAATTCCAATGAACTTTGTATGCTGGCAGTAGACATAACAACTATTAACTGTATCTAAACGGAGCGCCTTTTGTCCTTTATTTTGTAGGAGAGCAACAATCGAATAAATAAATATTTTATGTAATATCTGGGGAAACCATTGACTGATTTTTACCAATTCTGGTAAACAAATATTACTGTAGCAGGTGGTGTAAACTGGTTTTAAGTAGGTCAGGCACTTATTTCCAAAATATTGGCTGTATAAGCATTTTAACTCATATTTTATAAACGAAAACATTCGAACTTAACTCTGTAAGCTGACAGTGTTACAACCATGAAATACATATACGCAGTGATTCATTTCTCTGCCATTTCGAAAGAAAAAAAAAATTTTTTAAAAAATTTTTTTTTTTTTTCATATCTTGGGAAACAATCAATCCATTCTTACAGCATTTTGCGAAGTTTTTGTTCTGTAGTAGGCTATATTAATATGTGTATTTTTTAATTATCGCACACTTTTTTTTTTAGAATGGCTGCTATAAATTCATTTTAGTTTTAAGTGCTATATCTACGAATATATGTAATCTATTTTAACTTAAATTTGTTTATTGAATGTGCCATTAAATTAATTTATTGTCCTCCATTTATGAATATTGCCAAAAAAAATTATAGAAATTTTATGCCATATGTCGAGGACTAATCAACAGATTCCCACCAAATGTTACACTCGAACAATTTAACTAATTTGTACCAAATTGTGCACATCGTGAATGCTACTGAAGTCCATGTAAACTTCCATGATTTAAAAGCGGCAGACAACATTGTTCAAAACGGCGGCGTCATATAATTAAGGTAAGTTTGCTACATATATTAAACAATTTAACAAAATTCAACCAAAATTTGTATGTATAGGCCTACAGTATACATTAGAAGCATCGTGTATATCGAGGCTTTTTTTTTCTTGACAATTTTGTACTACAGTTTCGGATATGGAAATTAAGTTTTTTATGCCATATCTCAGGGACCAAACAACAGATTTCCACCAAATTCTTCACACAAATAGCGGTACCGGTTGCATGTAAACATACAAGTTTTAAGTGGCTCAGTCACTTGTTTCCAAAATGACGGCGCTATAAATATTTTAGGTTAGTAGACACTGTCATTCGAAACATTAGACTTGTTAAATCTGAAGTTGATATCCCTAATCCGACCTCCATAATACATTGCATTGCACGCTAGCATATTGTACAAGGTTTTCTTGGTTCAAGTCCCGGATAAGACACGTGTATAAATGTTTGTAAATGTCTCACTACTGTTGCATACGATTCTGGTTCGTTTGTGATACCGTTCGCCTCCCACGACGACGAACCGGTTTCAATCCCCGGTCGGGTCACTCCGGATTTTCGCAAGTGGTAATCGTGTCAGACGATGCCGCTGTTTGGCAGGTTTTCTCGGGATATCCCGTTTCCCACGTTCTTGCATTCAGGCGCTACTCCTTGCTCAGCTCGCTTGACCCTTATCGTCTCTCGAGACCCCGAATTTTAGAGACACCCATATCTCTTCACTCCACTTGTCCGAGTGAATCGATTTACAAGAATAGCTAAGCAAAAAATAAGGCAGTGGAAAAGCACTGGTGGCGACATAACTTTAACATTACTTCCTCACATAATTTTGTCTACTGGCTTTCACCACACCCGTTAAGTAACGTGGTAAAGGCAATACATACTTTCTGGCAGCGCCATTTTCCACTGATTCACTCGTACCTGAGTTTTGATACTTTCATCGAAAAGTGACATAATTGCAGACATACGCGTCAAAGTGAAAATTTTACAAGCTAAGGACTACCAATACCAAGTAGAATCGCACGAGCTTTGATAAACATTTATTTGCATTAAACAACACATTACATTACACGAAAGTGAGAATATTTTAGGCAAGAGATTAATTATAACAACTAATAGGAATCGGCAGCTTCATTCTACGAGTAGGAAGCTGACCCAGCTGTTTCGTTTATCAAAACATTGTATCGAATCTCTCAAATGTACCAAGTGATATCAATGTAACCAGTAAAACGATTCAAGTTCCCCATCGCCAGTTTGGATCGTGGAGTGAAAATGGGGTAGAGTTCGTGCTCAAGTTGCGCAGTAACTACTCTCTGTGTACCAAATTTGGACTGGTTATCTGCCAACACGACTCTCATAACCGACGAAGGTAACATTCGAGGTTAGATAACTGTTGATGTGGACAAGTGCTTTGAAGTGTTTTCATACTTTCGTCAACCAACGTTTTTGCAATTAAATGGAATTAAATTGGTAAAAGTAATTTATTAATAAAAAATGGTCATTCCTTTAAAAATTAAGATAGCGTAAGGATGGACTATATCGTTCACTTTCGATTAAACGAATTTAAAAAATATATTTTTTAAATGCCTGAAAAAAATTTACCTATAAAACGGAACCAGTATTTAATAAGTGCTGTACAAGTAATAACACACCAAAAATGTTTTTGGCACACTGAGAAAAAAATTATGTTCATTCAAACGATATTTATTTGCCACAACAAAATCAATTGTTGGTATAGAGGGCAATGCTATATTTTTGAAGCCAAATTAATTTGTTCGTTTATGTGTTTGCAACAAATATTTGGCTTGTTCGGTTGAATAAGATCTATTGTGGCTTCTACCAAATATTTAGTTTCCTCTACCGATTTTTTTGTTCCCACTTACCAAATCTTATGTTGTCTCTACCAAATATTTTGTTGCCCTTACCAAATCTATTGTTTTTATTACGTTGAAGTTTTTGGGGTTATGTACTCGCGTTTATTAGTGGGTATGCCTCTTGTTTCGAGTTATCCAGGAGTCATGGACTCCTTATTGAACATGTTTTGTACAAACACCATCACGAAACTGCAGCGTAAATTATTCCACTATTATTATTATGGTAGTGTTTATCATAGTTTTGTGAATTTTCACTCTTATAAAATTAAGATGTTCAAATATATTTGAACACGTGGCGATAGGTATGCTGCATATACAAAGTATTTATACACATTCCAGATCTTACATAGTCACTTATTATTCAGCTGAATGCTTTGCGATTGTTATAAAGAATTCAACACTTAACTTAGATATATAGGGTTCCAATGGTAGAAACCGCATCTATGCCTGAAATTTAGAAAATCACTACACAACACTCAACTACAAACTCCGCAATTAAGTCATAATTAGGTTTTTATAAGGTCAGTAAAATCGCGACCTTCCAAAATGTTTTTCTTCGTGCACAGTGTCTAACTTACAAATGGACGACTTCTTTGAGCGCACAGCCAACAAAGAAGGCGAAAATAAACCAAACGGATAAGTGTTGCCAACAAATCTTTGGTCTCTGCAAATCAATTGTTTGTTCGAAATATACCGCACGTAACTAAACGTATTATTATGTCGACAAAATTGCAAAGGTTGTGTTTGCTTAGACTAAATATATGTTTAACATACTGAAACAAAGAAATATTTGTTTACAAAATCAAAATTGTTTTAATCAATTATTTGGTTTTGTGAACAAATTTCAATAATTGAGTGGAACGAAGGCTTTGTCGTACCAACAAAATACCGTATAACTGAAACAAATACCACGCAAACAAATATATTTGGTTTACTGAAACAATTATTTTTCTTGGCGTTTTAGGAACATCTATCTTGAGTCTTCATTTCGCTCCAGTTTCTGCTTAAATATCTAGACGTCAAGTATCTGGTGATATTTTAATTAAGATCCGTTTACCTTTTACAGATTTATATATAAAGGCACGAAAATTGAAAAATAAATAAATAAATAAAATAAAAAATCAACGTCCTGAGGGTTTTGAACACGGTTATATCCATATCTGTGGGATTGTTACGCCCTTTTGGGCGTAGCACGGCTAAAGGAAGGCAAGAAGAAGGACGCATGCCTTAAAAAAAAAGAAGAAAAGCATGGACACAAAAATTCCAAAATCAATACAAATATATTGAAACCAACATCTATACATTATCACCAAGAACAAAACTTTACGATTTGATTTGAAAATATATATATTGCATCTGTAAATGTTTGTTGCTTGCTACAAATCGGTGAACTAGGGGATGGAGAAGACACATGCACTGGAACAAACAGAAAAACCCCAATATTAATATATCCTGAGAAATCACCCAACCTGAATAAACACTTGTAAAATCCCATTAAAATAGGTAAAATGACTCCCTGAGTAAAGCAAGCACCATTACAAATTAAAATTAAAAGTACGTCTGATGATTCACTAAAAAGAACAACATGGAATACTAATTTCAAGAATACCATTGTAAAAGATCAAAACCCCTCATGACACATAACCATGAGCATAAAGGCACGCCATAAAATATCCACTAAACTCCACGGCATTTAAATTATTTTGGCAAATCTTAGTCCAGGAGACCATTCCTACAGCACGACAAAAAAAAAAAAAAAAAAAAAAAAAAAAAACCAAGACTCCACCTCTTACAGACATCCCCATAAAATACCATATCGAAAATTTACACAAGCAAAACAGATAAGAAACACTTCCCTATAAAAATCCATATACAAAAAAAAAAAAAAAAACCCCCAGGAATCTCTACCCCCCAGCATAACAACGACTACGTTCATTGCAATACTTAACTTGTGTACTCATATTACGTGAAAACGTGTATATTATGGTGAAGCCCCGAAGTACGAAGTGGTGTAGACATGATCTTTCGTCAGCCAGCCCACGCAACTCGAAGAGGAACACTGCACACTTCCTTGGACTGGGGACGAACATTTATACGCGAAAACGCGGCTCGGGAACGTTAAGGAGGCGGCGGGAATAGCGGAGAGGCGTATGGAAGGTGCCAGAGTGTGCGAGGCTGAACTCGTTGCCAGTAGTAGCCACCAGAGAGCGCTCGGCCGCGCCAGGGGCCTACAATAAATCGAGTCGCCCCACAGGATGTCTCCTACCTGCCTGCAAACCACGACGACTACCGCCTCGCTATACACTTATTAGATAGTATGTAAGTAGGATACAACCTTCTCACCCCGCGCAGCGAAATGCCAATTAAGGCTGGTCTTAAGGGGCTTGACAGTACATTCCTTATCGATTGGATACGAGTGGAACTCGTAGCCCTCGGCTTCGAGCCACTCGCCATTCACCCAAGCTGTCCATGCGGGACAGAAAGCCTCTCCATATGTTTACTGTGGAGCTGCCAGCCTCGGAAAAGTCTAATTATAAATTTTTTTACTTAGGGGACTATGCTGCCTAGTGATAAAGGTCGAGGAGTTCCAGCGACCCGAAGGCCCTTCGCAGTACAGTAATTGCTAGCGATTCGGCCACTCATCTCGCGTATGCGGCCCCCCCCCCCCCCTCGTTTCAGATTGTGTTGAAAGGGCCACACAAATGTACAGTGTGACCTGCCTGACCGAGAAGACAGGTCGCTAAGGAAATGCGTGTGTTGCGGTGGCAATCACGCAGCCAATTACAGGGCCTGCGAGGCCTATAAGGCAGAGAAACGGCGCTACCTTGCGCCAGAAGAACGCAGAAAGCCACAGCGCCAGAGCAGATACTCTGCGGCCATCGCAAATCAGCCTCCTAGGCGTTTTGAGTCGACTTCTTCCCCATGGGCACAGCCTCCCCCCCCCCCCCCCAGAAACCTGCTCAGGCACAAGATGGCTGGACAACTGTTCAGGGTAGGCAGTCACGCTCCCAAGATCAAATGTTTGTGCCACAGTATGCACAAAACAGGCTAGTGCCTGTGGCAAACACATATGGGGCTCTAACTTACCATGGGCAGCCCTCGGAACTCGATTTCCCATCACTGGCTAGACCATACCTCTCTAGATGGCAGCCACGAGAAACTCCTCTGTCGAAAAAGGGGAAATAGAATTTTAAAAAACCCGAAGGAAAACTTCACAACAGCCTCAGGAGTCGCAACAGCAGCGTCAGACCCCTTCATCGACCCCTTCAGTCTCAGTCACTCTTCCGGCCAATCAGAAGCTAGCTCAACGCCCATTGGGCGAGCAGGTTTTTGCCAGCCAAAAAAAAATGGTGCGGCCAGTGTCGCAGATGGACACAACCCCAGCTACATCGGAACCACTTAATATGCAGGTTCTAATTAAGGAGGCAAGACTAACCCCATTAATGAAAAATTTTCCGCCTTTAGTGGAGTGCTGGATGCACTCTATAACTTATTAATGCATTGGACTGACCAAACCAAGTCAGCTGATGAGAAAGGGCGAGCCCTGACTGGGGCAGCCCTCTCAATTGTGAAAGGGCAGCAGCAGCAGCCTGGTGGCTGTTAATTTGCAGTTGGCAAGTGCTCTGCCTTTTAGGTTTAATGTAGTCAGCAGTATAATTTACTGGAATGCTAACGGCATTCGCAGTAAAAAACAGGAGCTTGTAGATTTTTTTCTCGTCATCAAATATCTATAATTGCAATAAATGAATCTCACTTAGACCCACAACATCGATTTTCTGTTCTCGACTATAAATGCTATCGAAAAGATCGCGACAGACACGGCGGAGGTGCCAGGATATTAATTCATAATTTAATAGTATGCAATCCTGCGAAAATAGTACAACTTCAAAGACTCGAAACTGTGGGAGTTACTATTAAACTCGGCAATCAACATGTTGCCATATATTCAGTTTACTGCCCACCAGGTCACACACTTCTGCGCGCAGATCTTGACGAATTAACAAATGCTTATCCAGTCTTACTCGCAGTAGGCGATTGAAATGCAAAACATCCCGCCTGGGACTGCCTCACTCGCACAGCCAATGGCAATACTTTGTTTAGACACCAAGAGCATCATAATTATATAATTTATGCCCCTAGCGAACCTACCTTCGACCCTCATAATATTAATTTTAGGCGTGATATATTAGATATCGTGCTTAATAAAGGTTTTAATATGGCCCTAGAATTTAATGTGCTCCACGAATTGGCTTCGGACCATTATCCTGTCCACTTGTCTTTCAATGAACTTGAAACAGACATTACACCAATCCGAAAAATTAAAGGTTATAAGCATGCGAACTGGCCCTGGCTTCAGAGAATACCTAGATGAGGAAATAAATCTCACAACTCCTATCAGTTCTCCCGACGAAATTTGACTCTGTTGTCGAGCGCTTCACAGAGCTAATTCAGACAGGAGTAAATAAGTATGTCCCGGAAAAGACATCGAGGATTAACTTATCTCGCGCAAGAATAGGCTGCGCAGACTCTATTCGCGATCTAGATCCAGGCAAACTAAAACCCAGGTTAACAATCTTAGAGAGCTTATTGACATTGAAATTACTGCCTGGCAGTCCAATGTCTGGAATAATAAATTATCCCGCCTATGTACACAGTATCAAAGCTTGTGGCACATGACTAAAACGTTTACAAAAAGCGTTCCCAAATCCTTCCTCTTCAAGGCAATGACGGTGTGGCCTATACGCCTCAGCAGAAAGCTGAGGCTATGGCAAATCAATTAGAATTAGCTTTCCAGCCTAATAACTTTCCAGCCGATCCAGCTTTTGTTGCCCAAATCTATAGAGACCTCCGAGTGCGGCTGCGACAGCCTACCATGGCTGAACCAGACCCCACGCACGCTGAGGAGGTCAAGCGTATAATTAAACGTCTGAAACCCCGTAAAGCACCTGGGTTCGACTCCCTCCAGGCTGCAGTTTTCAAGTAGCTGCCTGACAGCATGTTTGAGGCTATAGCCGAGTGCATTAATGCAAGTTTTAATCTTGCCTACTTCCCCATTGCCTGAAAAAGTGCCAATGTAATTGTATTTCCCAAGCCGGGTAAAGACCCCACTCAACTGCAAAATTACCGCCCCATCAGTTTACTATCCACGCCCTCTAAGATTTACGAACGAGTAATTTTGCACCGGTTAAACCACCATATTCGCGAAAATAACTTATTACCTAATGAGCAATTTGGCTTTCGGAAAAAGCACCAACAGTGCACCAACTTGTCGGCTTATAGGAACACATAACTAAATCTTTCAACTAGCGCCACTTCACGGCAGCTGTATTTTTAGACGTGTAGAAGGCCTTTGATAGGGTGTTCCACGCAGGGCTTTTATATAAGTTATATCAGGCTGAATTCCCAGACTGTTACATTAAGCTTCTGGCCTCGTACTTGGACCACCGCTCATTCTCAGTATCTATAGAAGGAGCGTTGTCTACCAAGAAATACATTAGGGCTGGCGTCCCTAAGGGTAGCATCCTGGGTCCAGTCCTATACAATCTTTATACACATGACATCCCCCCCCTCCAATAATCGACTAATTAACGTGGGTGTCTACGCTGATGACACAGTCATTTACACCCACTCACGCAAAGCTGAACTGGAAATTCAGCGACTTCAGGTTCAACTCAGTGAGTTTGAAAATTATTTTCGCTAATGGCGCATTAAAATAAATGTAGGTAAGGGCGAGGCTGTAATCTTCACGCGTCGCCGTATTATTCCCCCTAATTTGCAGCTAACCCTCTTTAGGGAAAATATTCCTTTCAAGAATGAAGTAAAGTACCTCGGCCTTATCATGGACAATAAGATGACATGGCGCTACCACGTGGAGGCTAAGCGTAACCTCGCATATGCCCGCCTGTCTGCCCTGTATCCACTACTAAATCGCAGCTCTGGATTATCAGTAAAAAATGGGATGCAATTATACCAGTCTTTGGTTGGACCCATCATCACATACGCTGCACCTGCATGGGCTTATTGTGCTCCCACTCACATAAATTCCTTACAAGTGATGCAGAATAAATGCCTCAAATTGGCTGCTCATGCACCACGATATATACCCATTAGAAACTTGCATGCAGAACTCAAACAAGAACTGCTGCAAGATGTAATTCTCAAGCAGGCCCAAGCCTTTTATAAATCTCTGAACGAACATGCCAATCCTCTCATCACTGTCATAGTCTTACCGTCTTTTAATGTTCTAGTAAAACCCAGTAAGATCCAACCCTGCTGGCACTTACTGACAGCTCACTTACTCTCCTTTAGTTTTCAGGTACATGGAAGAGATCGGGGGGAAGAGGCCCAATAGCGTCACTTCTCCCACCAGAGAGGCGCCCAGACAACTCTCTGTTTACTGCCGGCATCAAATCAAAATAAACAAAGCTCCTGCCCCCTCTCTACTAGTATTTCCAACCCTATTATTTAAGAGCATGTTTTCCATACACTCTCTCCTGTAGCATTCTATTTAATTAAATTTAATGCATGTAATGATTTTGATTTTTTGCTTCTCTGTCGCAAGGGTTTTTGCGTCTCTCTAGACAGCTTTTCCCTTGCTCTTCATAGTTAAGAATAGCTCTAAGTACACTTAGGGAGGTAGTCATGGCCCCGAAGTGCAGGCTACGGCTGCCCAATCCCTCTTTGCCGCGATGCATGTCTCCTTGCATGATTTTTCCTAGTAGGCGTAAGGGGTTAGCCCTGAGACGCAATAACATCCCGTCCTACCTTCGGATCTTAACTTCATATAATACTTAGAATAAGGTAGTTTAGGAAAAAAAGTGTACAACTAGCATTTTAATAAACGATTGTGCAGTTAACAGAGTAGTCATCCTATGTATCCTCTACCATCATTTGTTAAACACACATTAAGTTCCATTTTACCGTTTGTAAATACAGCATTTAATTATAACATTTTTACCGAATTGTTATTAGCAGTAACTAAAACGTCTGTCTGAAAATTGAAATAATTATGTTTAATAGTTGTACGGTTGGCAGCAAATTCTACCTGATAGCACAAGCATAGAGGAAAATAACGATCCACCAAAATAGCATTGAGCTTTGTGGCCGCGACTGTCTGGTACTGGTGTACACTACACTACACGATCGCGATAAAAAGTGCGACGTTGCTATTGGAAACCAGGAGGGGGGGGGGGGGGGAAGAGTGAGAAGTTCCTTGGTAGGATGGGGGGGGGGGGAGCCGCAAGAGCGCAACAATGGAGGGGAAGTGTTGAGGCAGCTGTGCGCCCAGACCTGCCTCACTATAGTACAGTGCAGCGCGGCTGGCAGTGGAGTGTAGATAGCTGTTATGAGTGAGCTGCAGTCGCTGAGAGACATGTGTCCCGACTGTTGTGACGAGACGGACGACGTCAACAACCACGTCGACCAGCCCACCAGGTCAGACAACACTACGTACTACACACACATTTCAGCTGGAGTCACAATAACCCGACAGACGTACATGACGTCAGAGTTCGACGGAATTTCATAACAAATATTCTTCATATCAAATCTACCCCGACGAAATCTGCGCGACAGGTATGTTAGGTGGCTGTTGGGAAATTGTAAAACGGCAAGTTATCCTTATAATAACCATTATTTACTTTTTAATAAAACTCGCGTTAAAGTGAATGATTATTTTGCTTTTGATAATATTAGAATTTATACGACATATAAAAATTATTTAGAAACAAACCGGAATGTTATTTTGCCGGCAAGTTAGTTTATTATTTACTACAGTAGGGAAATATGGAATAAAGTTTGTTTTCTAATGTTGTATTTACTTCTTTTGAAGACCCCGACGAGTCCGACACAATGGAAAGTAGAAACAGAATCTACTTTTCCCGTGCTGTAGGGGCTGCAATTTGGTCGGACTGACGTCACAGTGATCTTACTTTTCATTGGCTGCTACTCAGATTTCGTCGTGTCGGGGTTGTCGTGTCGTGGTCGTCGGGATATCGTGACTCCAGCTTTAGAGACGAGGTAGAGCGATCCCGCTGGCTGCGCACAGCCATTTCCCGTGTCCCAATACTCAACTGCTCTTCTGCCAATATACGACCAGCAAAAACGACGTGGATTGAGATGTTTCTTTACTTCCTCTTGCCACTATGTAATGCAGTTATATTACACTTAAATTGTAAAATAAAAAGTATTGTATTGATATAAAAGAGCTTGTATTTTGAAAATAAAGATATAAACAAACACATTCGTCATTTGTGACCACGTGACATTGACAGTTGTGTTCCTGTGTTGGATCTTCAATCCACGTCCAACTCGTCTCCGAACACTCTTTGCCAACTTTACCGACACGCGATTATTAGTTGGTCGCGGGTCTTCATTGAGAGACCTTTCCTTTCTTCAGTGACAAATCATGATCAGGTTACTACGATACTGAACGTTTCTGATTAGCGGACATGCACCTAAAGCGCGTAACAAATAATCGATCTAATCACGAAAGTGGATTTGAACTGAAGCGATTTTATATTCAACTAGACAGGCAATCTTTTTGCTAAAATTAGGTGTCGTTATTTTATCCTCGTGTGAATCTCCGTCCAACTTGCAGACGTTATTTGTAAGTAGCCTGCTCCTTCCTCGTATCACAGGAAATATGTCGCGTAGTTCTTGCATCCTGCCAGGTCAAGATCGCAACTTTAGTGTCTTCCGGATGCACAAATAAATTAAACATAATTATTTACAGAAAACCTTACGAGGGTGAAAAAAAATAGTTATTGCTACACGTGAAAAATGTGCGGTAATTCCCTTATTTGAAACAATATTTTTTTTTTTAATTGCGGAAATATTTCATATCACGAATTAAAAAATTCCTTGGAGTAACTCACGGTATGTAATTTCAATTTGTATTATCTCATTTCGGTGAGTAAATGTTTATTGTTTGTGCGTCCCAGAAAGAATTTAAATTGGGATTCTGGTGTGCAAAGTATGCCCTGGAATTATTTTTATGCACGGAAATATTACTTACCAACAAAGTGTAAGAGTTCAACAGCATTTCGTACATATATCCAAATAACGAATTTAAATAAGTAACGTTAGTTTGATGTTTGATACTTTTTCACATGTTTTCAGTTTAGTATGTTTGCCCTTTCGAAGTCATGAATTTAAATAGGCACGTGTTAATATGAAATATTCCTGACAGCTTTTTATGTGCGCAGAACAATTTTAATAGGTGAGGAAACTTTACAGCGAAAAACACGGAAAATTTATAGTCACTTTTTGGCAATACTTCCTCTCTCATTCTTCTTTTCCGCCATCCTTCGCGCTTCTTCCAGCACTTTCTGTTTATAGGCGATTCACGGTAAAGTGAGCACTGTTTAAGGCTCTGCTGAAATTTTCTTTTTGTCAGATTTCTATCTTCCTGTCACTTTTTAATATTAACATCGCCACCAGACTTATAAACACAGCGTATAGATCTCACCACTCCCAAAAGATAACGTCTGGAGCAGCGATAAAAACTATTTATTGGTGGTTAAGGCATGAAAGAGCATTAAAAAGTGCTCACTTTACCGTTAACAGCCTATAGGTGTGTTCCTGCAGCGCGCGAAGACGTAATATAATTTACATGTAAACGGAACGAGGCAATCAATAGTCATGTTTCTAAGCTGTCGTTCAAAGCAAGGAAACATAACGATTTGCAACCTATGAAATCAAATATAAAAGCAACTAATTTTTATTTCGAATCACGGCATAACGTTTATAGCAATCAAATCTCATTGTAAATTTATTAAACAGTTAATTTGCAAATATTTATATTAATTTTGAAGATTTATAATAGCTATATCAAATTCAGGGTATTTTGTAAACAATAACAGTCAAGGAAACGAATATCTTCGAACCATACACTATCTCGTAGCGTTTTACATGCCCGCGTCCGTGTTACTTATCCGCATCCGGATTCGTTTCATTGGAGAACGAGCTTCAAGGCCGACTGAGATTGAAGTTACGGCTACTGAGTACGACGGAGCGAACTTCCAAACTAGCTTTACATTTGTGTATTTCCCTGTATGCTTGCTAGGCACATCTTCCACTATGAGTCCAAGGGCGGGCTGTGTGACACACAATACGCGCGCGTAAGATAATGATGTAGGGAGCGAGAGAAAATGGTCCTGTCCATAATGGACTATTTCCTTACACTACAATTCAGTTGTAGCGGAGACTGTATGCCCTGCAAACGTAGAATTCCAAGATGTTTCAGTGATGAACTAAGCATTTAGTTTTTATGTACAATGTCGCAGAAAAATAGTTGGCGATTTTCGAAAAGAAATACAAGACTACGTTTAAAACCTTCTGCTAGAAGAGCGTCAAGAAATAAAATTGCACGTGCTTTGTGGGAAAATAGAAGGCAACAGCAAATTCAGTAAGTACACTGTTAAAATAATTGTGTTCTATAACACGTAGCCTGGTTTGTATGTTTAACTGTTGGCAATGTAAGCAAGGTAAATAAGAGATTGCATGAGCGAGTGAATAAATTATTTAGTGAACTAATTACGACTCTCTATCGGGCGAGTTAAGTTAAGTTGCATATAAAGTCCTATAGTTTTCCTACAGTAACTTCTACAGAATTTATTGTATTTTTGTATGTATTATTTTTGCTTCCTTTCATCCATTATTGGTTTTAAGACAGGAAAGGTGGTATATATAGGTGTTAGAAATCGGTACTTTTCTATCTGTGCGTCATGTCAAAATGCAAAGCAAACACCACCAAGCCACATGATTTCTTGACTGGAAAAAAGCGCGACCATCATGGAAGCAGATATTATAGCGGGTGGTTTCCTTCAAAGCGAAAAATTACTTGGCCTTAAATTCAAGAAACTTATCGGTGAGATACTTACTGTTAGTAAATTGGTTGACTACGTTAATACACTCGTGTATTAGCTGTGATAATATTTGTAAACATATTTATTTAACATGCTTTTCTGTAGACTAATTTTGTATTAATGTTGACAGGTGATGGAGATAGCTCTGTACATAGGAAACTTCCTGAAACAATGCCCTATGGTCATAATTTGATTGTGGAAAAGGTGGAATGCAAGAATCACGTTCTTCGCAACTACTGCCATAAGCTAACCGATCTTACCAAAAACAAGTTCCCTGTGACCTCCAGAAATCTTTTGAAGCAGCAAATACCGAGATTCCGAACTGCTGTAGATAAGACGATAAAATACAGAGCTGCGGGAAATGAACCACTGAACACACGGATATGTATGCTGAAAGCAGGTGTAGAAAATTCACCTCTGCACGTATTCGGTGACCATGAGCATTGCGATGCATATTTCTGCAATGGTAACAAAGAGGGAGAAGTAAACCACGTTCCTGGTCTCAAATCATGTGGTTTACTGCAAGAAATAATGAAGATTATTTGTGGAAGTGTTTCCAGGCAAGTTTCAAGTCTCATAGCAGATTAGAACAACAATTTGTCGAAACTATTCAATAGTATCGTAAACAAACACGTTGCAGGAAAGCGCATAAATTACGCTCTTAGAGGACAGTACAAAACGCGTGGTTCTGCTGCTGCTGTATCATTCAACAATGTGGGTGAATATATGAGAGTAATCCATAAAACAATGATGGGTGGTAACAGTCCAGGTGAGAGAACTGTAATAAAGATATTATGTCAGCCATGCAGTGTTTTGTGCCAAATGTTTTATGTGGTGTATTAAAAGTAATGGAAATGTTCTTACAAAACATTTGTGGCCAATATCTAATCAATTTTCGTACACCACAAAAAAAGTTCAGCGCGGTGACCTGCCTATACATTATTTGTCATTGTAGAGTACTAAATTTAATGGAGGCAAATTAACCCCTTAACTTATTATCCCGAGTATACACGTCCACGTCTGACGTGTTGCAGAATCACACAAATCATGGTTGTTGCTGCACAATGTCAGAAGCTAGCAGCAATACAGAACACGCATTTCCCTCGGTTATGATATTGGCTGGTGATGGTACACCAGCTATTTTATGATTGGTTGTTCCCTTCGCCATGAATCTACTGAAAACCATTCCATAGGTTCTAAACTGTAAGCTGTTATGAGAAATTTGTAAGTGCTGTTCACTCTGTTGAATTCCCTATTTTTGCAGCATCTAAAAAAAAATTAATGTGTTCGTTAAGGGGTTGAAAAAAAACCAACACATACATGTTTTTCTTATTTGTGTTCTTGGAATCTTCGCAAAAAAATTCGTCGACCAGCAGAAACGAGTATGGGAAAACAGGAAACGTCAAAAGTTGCACAAAACCAAGAAACTAGTGTAAGCGAGAAAAGATCTCTACGCTGCATATGAGCACTATGGTTTGGTACAGACAGAACAAGATGAACCAGAGAGTGTAATAACAGCATCAGAGCTTGACAAAAATAATAATTTTCTCGCTGGCCTCGTGCGGACTGAAGAAGAGAGAGATTAGCTACAGAAAATAACTGTGTTGCAATCAAGCTGTCACATGTGGAATACAGAAAGGAGGAAGTTACTAACTGCTTCAAATTTTGGCAGGGTATGTAAAATGAAGGCAATGACATCTTGCAAAAACTTAGTTCACTACGTATTGCATGGTAACTTCAGTACAAAAGACACAAAGTACGGCATTGCTAACGAACCTGTAGCAAAGCTCAAAATGGCTGAGGAACATGGAACAGTGGCAATAGAATGCGGCTTATTCGTATATTATGAGCTTCCTTTTCTTGGTGCAACTCCAGGTAGCTACATTTTTTTAGAAACTACTTTTCTTAACTTTAATTGTATTATTTATGTAAAGTGAGCACTTTTGAAAGCCCTGCTTAAGATTTACTTGTGTACACGCTGTGTGTTCTACCGATTTATGTAAAATTAACATTGTTATGGGCCTCATAACTTTATTCATGCGTCGGTCAAGTGAAACTGTGAAATTGTTAGAAAGGTAAATATTGTACAAATCTGATCATTCTTACACTTCGATGCATTAAAAACCCAGAAAGCGAGAGAAATAATTTATGTTACCACAAATGGTTACCTAGCAGTTTTTATTAGACGTTAAGATGTAGAACTATTTTCCTCTCCATCGTTACCAACTTTACTGGGCGAATGTCACTCGGGACGCCCGTTAAATTATATGCAGATGGGAACAGTAACTTTTTTCTAAGATTGATTTCTTAAGTGCTCGCTTTATCATGAACAGCTTTTAGTCCGATTAATTCGTATACAGTCACGTAAAATTCTGTCATTATATATGGTTTGGTAGGTGAAGATGCCATCATGGAAGTAAAGTGCCCTCTTTCTGCAGATAAGTACGAAGTCCGGAAGATGCTGTCTATAATGGCCCGGTAAATATGTTCAGCCATTACTGTGTTATGTATAGCACTTTTGTTTGTATTGCCAAATAAAATTATCACTTAGCCAAACAAGAATTTAAGTAATAATTTGTATAGTATTTGTGCTATATTTTTATTATAATTATTACTTAATTACTGATTTCAGATCAGTTACTGCGCAGTTATGAACGGGAAACCACTACTGAGGCGTGATTATAATTATTATTATCAAGTGCAAGGGCAGTTGCATATAACTGGCAGAAAGTATTGTTACTTTGTGGTCTATACTTCCTGTTGGATGACGTATGAAATCATCGAGAAGAATGACGAATTCTGGAGTGACAGAATCACAATCTTTGTGCAGGCAGATTTCTCATAATTGCACACACAAGTAACATTTGTAGTTCATACTATGGTGTTACCAAGGTACAGATCATGTAGAAGGCTCAGCATTCTTAATTTTCCTAATTCATCTTTAACAGTAATTGGGATTTTTGTACCAGAAATAACACAAATTAAAATTAATGTCACCTCTCGAAAAATAATATTCTGTGTTATTCCATGGTAAATTAAAAAAAATTCGAAGTAGTAAAGCAACGTCACATGACAAAAAAGGTTAAAAATAAATTTACTAGAATTTGTAGTATATGTAGTTCTTACATCTAGCGACAAAGTATGTAGCTTGTCTCGCCAAGCTGAATACGCTCTTAGTTTAAAGAAACACTTATTAAAAGGAAGATTTATTATAAATACAATATTTTATGGTAACCATAAGGCTTCATTTTTAATTGCGGCGAAATATACTACATACATTGCATCTATTCAGATGAAAATGATTGTGTAAAAATTTTCCTCTGCGCGTTCCGAGAATAGCCTAAAAGTTATTTAACATAATACAAGTTCTTGGAAACATGGCCTGCCACTTCTTAATCACTCTCCTGAGTGCTCGCGCAAACACTAAGGTACTGGGGATAGAAACGACACATCTCCACAAATAGATGTCCAGTTGTAGAGGGAAATGTATGAATTCTTGTATTTTTAAAAGTGTTTTATAGAATAATTATTACTCCAGCAACGTTCAGGTTGTAACATACTATAGATCTTGGTGATATACAAGTCTAATGTATGGCTGTATTCTCTATTTATGCTAGATTACTCTACTACACTGTACAAAAAAAAACTTATAAAAACGCTTCATTTCCAGAATTTTTTCTTTAATAAAACGGTTTTTATACATATCATATACAACACCCATTCTTCGACATTCTAAAACACACTGCCGAAAACTGCATCATTTTAACTTACTTAATTCCCCCAAAAAACATCCCTAACTGTACATATGTTTTCTACTTTTCAGCATAGCTTACCCAGCCCCCTTAACATGCGGCTAGTTTGTGAACTTTCCCGTAACTCAGCGTCACATTTCCACATAATAACGTTGCCGTGTTCACGTATGAGTTACAATAGTCTCTTTTTTCCCCAAGTTAAATGCAGTGACACCATTGTATCTTGGAACTAGAAAACGCTCTTTTAATACCATGTGGATCCACGTATTTAAAAAAAATAGTAAATGTGCATATGCTACATTATTTTAATAATAAAGTAATAATAATAATCTTATCTCTCGCATAAATTGTCCTATATTTACACTAGTAGATTTTCTATTGTTACAAGAATGTCCGAGGGACATATCGGAGTTTGTGAGTGATGGAGGTCTTAATAAAACTAAAAGAACTAAATTTTAATAATTCTGTTTATTCTCAGTGCTGCAAACAGTCAAACATCTGTTATTTACCAGTCTGAGCGTCCTACTAACTCTTATACTTATTGAGCGCAATATTTTACTTAGTGTTATTATCACAGTCTTTACTCTTGCTAATGTACCCTGAATGGTTCCAATTATTTCCACACGTTTAGTTAAAAGTGTTTATTTCCATCGTCCGGAATGTCTTTTCACTCACGCATCCAGTCCACAGTCCCGCAGATCAGTCCCACTCTTCACTGCACACTAGCTCGCCGACACACACTGGCATATAGTTGCAGTCGTCCCTCGCCGCTCCGGAATCATCCAACTGCCCCTAAAGTTCGCACGAGACGTCAAACACTCGGCTCTTAATCACTCACTCCTCAGAGGCCCGCAGGTGGTATTAAACTTGAGATATGTGCCATCTAGAACGTTTTCGGCAATTCGAGTGCTTCTGGGGATGGTAATGGTGATAACACGAAGACTCTCCTGCGCGATAAATGGAGAAATGTGTGATTCTCAGGGTCAGCGAAGCTTGAGCTGAGATAAGTTTATCAGCGTGTGCTGTGGCGTTTTTTATGACAGGCCGCTCGCTTGGTCTAACGTTACAAACTTGACCTCCAGCTCTCGGCGCCTTCCCACGCGAAGGAAACACTGGGCAGCGACATGCAACACTATCAATTTATTGAAATTGAAACACGTAAATACGTCTTTCTAATTAAACCTGCATTGCAATAATATATAATTAACCCACTATAACATCTACACAAGTGTTGGTAGAAACAAGAAGTAATACGTTTCAATAAATAAAATATTTCTTCAATTTTATTAGCTTAATCTACGTAACCTTTTCGTTGTGAAGTTGAATGAAATTCTCTCATGAAATGTATTATACACTTTGGTGCGATCTATATCTGTACACAACAGCAATGACGTGAATTTAACGCAAATAGCCCCCGGTAAACTTTAATGTTAATCAGTCTGTAGGCCTCACCCCGTTTCCTTCAGAGCGCGCATTGGAACAAATGAAACTCGTTCCGTTTCTTCGGTTCCACGCACCAGTGCACGTACTGTGTCTTGCTAATTAAACTTTTGCTGAGAGGGTAAATTTGTTTTAGTGAACTTGAAACTTTTGGAGATTTGCTTTTTCCAGCAGTGGCCCGAATATGGCGGCGGGAATGTTCTAGGCTGTAAACAAACGGCTGAGTTGTAAGCCTCCAGTCTGAGCCTGGTGTGAAATGGAAATTCACCAAGGGCGACAAGAAGTTCTGCGCTACGCACTTGTGTTTTGACGATCAGTATATCTTAGTCGTCAGTGGGTTCGTGTGTTTTCCAGCCAGACTTTCCATCTCATGTATGCTTCAATCCTCATTGTCATAATTTGTGTGTCGTCTCATAAGTAGGGTCCACCTCATGTGTTTTCTTGCCAGACCTTCCATCTGCTGTATACTTCAAGCCTCATTGTCATAATTTGTGTGTCGTCTCATAAGTAGGATCCACCTGTTTCTCGCGAAAAGATGTATGCACAGTCTAGATTTCAACTTCTTACCTGCAAGATTGTAAATATAATTTGTCTATTAGCTGCGTGTCCTGTGTGAGAGGACGTTTCATACTCGACTGGGCCAATGAGGATAAAATTACCCTGGCGTTGGACGCCTGTGATTGGCTGGCAGACACCTAAGACGCGTGCTAGTTAAAAATCATCCAACCGCGGTATTGCTTCTGAACGAACGTGTTTAGGAGTATAACTCTAGTCCATTCCCGATTGGAAGCGACTTATGAAAATTAACCTTTGGAAAAACACTCTAGGCATTACATGTCAACCCGTTTTTTCAATAACCTGTATTCCACAAATATATAACACTGCGGTTAACTTTAGAGTATTGTATTATTGAATAAATGAAACTTTACCTTAATATCTTCTATAACTTGTAATATTTATTTCTTTTTAAATATGATTTGACAACAGAGACAGCAGCGATGTGTTGGTAGCGGCCAGTAAAAAGTAGTTCACAGTTAAAATATAGTTTTAACCTAGTTTTTTAGTATACTATTTGTAAATTAAACTGTGCCTATTGAAATATTGAAATATGTAGGTAGCCCCGATGGTAACATATATCATTTTTACAGTTTAAAATAACAGCGGAAAATATCGTGAGTAGGCCGTAATTGTACGTTGTTGTTATATCGAGCGAGAGCAACTTTGAAGAAACTGTCTGCTGAGCGAGGCTTGTCGCTATCTCTCTGTCTTTCTCTCTTTCACATTCGGGAAGTTTCACTTCGCCAGTAACCGTAAATTGTACACGTTTTCAATCGAAGCATATTTCATACTTATTACAGCAAAATAATGATTTTTGAATTTGTAATTAACAACTGAAAAGAGATTTTAATGTTTGAATACTTATTTTAGTATATTTAGATATGATGGCGGGGCAGAAACAAAGTGAAGTTGGCAGACGTGGTGAGCCATGACTTGGCGTGTTGCTGTCTTACGAAACGGAGCGTAAATTATACTTAATCCGAAAAATACTTCAAATTACCACATCACGTTTGTAGACGTGTTTTTTAACCTACCTAAGCAAGTTACGAGGTTGTGATAAATATACTGTTACGGTGTGTTTCGTTTACCGCTGCGCGTGAAATAGCGTGGCGTGGCTGCATGGCGTGATTTCAAATATTTGATGTGAACTATTCATACGTTGTAAATGTAAACTGTTTTTATGAAAAGTTATTTATTTACATTCACGTCTGTTTATTTATCACAACGTTGTACCTTTGCCCTGGGTGTTTGAAACACAGTCGTGTAACATGATTTACCACCAATCCCAAAAATAACCAAGCCCAACCCCAATAAATTCCAATAAACCTAATACACAGTAAGTAGTAATACATATAAATATGAGCGGAATAAAAGTTACGGTAGGTTGTGTGCATGTTCACCGCTATATTTTAAGTTTCTATAACAAAAAATGAGCGACATGAGTTGCGTGCTTGATTTTAATGTTGGTTTTTTCGTTGGACTGGTTATTCCTTCGTTATTCGAACTGAGGCCGTCCTTTTAAAGAAATTACCAAACACACATCAATGACAAAAATTTAAATACTACAGTTCATTACCCCGCATTTGTAACAGTGTTTAACACAGTCGCGGCAAAATATTAACGTGCATTATGAGTAATGAGCTATGTCGTGGAAAACAAATATGTTAATGTAACGTGACCGTAAGAAATATTGTTAATTCAGGCATTTTTAAAACGTCATGAAGCTGACCTAAATAATTTTATAGGCCTAAACTGTGAATATTTATACGAAATGATTTTTGAAATTGACCTAAGACAGAATTCTTTGAAAAGCTGTAACAGCAAACAACACATTTGACAGGTATAAAAGTAGAAGTCACATTTCAATATTTATTTTTAGGTGTAGCGAAACCATACGAACACATGTACACACACACAATGGCATCTAAACATTGATTTTGACAGATGCTACATGGCAGTCACATGGCAATGTTTGTTTACATTTCGCGGAAGGATACGAAATGGGCCTGCAAGTAAATATTTAGCAGTGCTCCGAGAAGGTTGCTTCCAATGGGGAATGAAATATAGTCGTGGGATATTTCCGCGAAAAACAGGGGCCCCTACTCATAATTAATCACTAGAGACCTGAAAAATTCGCAAGTTCAATGGCTATACTATATAGTCGTATGTAATTTCATGCAAATATTACTGTTCATTAGTTGCTTATTGTTTTAGCGAAAGAGGGTGATTGGGTCTGAATTTTATTGTATGTTTATTATTGGCTAAGAGTTGTTCATGAGGAGTGAATTAACGAATGGGCCAATTGTTTAAGCAGTACAAAGGTACGAGGTTTTGAATTCTAGCTTTTATCGAAAGAAATCGCGAATTTTTCAGGCCTGTAGTAATAACGCACTATTATACTACTTATTCTTCAGAGAGGTAACTCACTTTCTCGCACAGAGAAACAATTTCTCTTACATGAGACAGGAAAAAAAATGAATTTCGAGATGGGCGATTACCTGCTCCCTGCCCCCCCCCCCCCGGGGGGCCCTAATGAATTCGCACACTGCTTGCTTCTTCCGGAAAATATTGCACATCTACTGCTTGACGTCATCAAGGCAAATGTCTCATGTGTGGTGATGACGCGTATTTTTGTTGTTTGCGTAGTTATCACATTTCAGGCTAGACGGCGGGGGGATATATATATATAAGTGTTTTCTGTAAGTAACCCATTTGTGTGTCGATAAGATTCGTGTCGTCTTTCCGGTTGTAGTTTGTAGGATAACGCGCACATTACGCGCAGCAGTATTTAACTACGTGTATAACAGTTGTGTCGAATTTGTTTCGGCTACGTGTTGTGTTGTTTGTATTTTTCTTTTTTCTTACGCACGCTAGTTGTTACATCGTCCAGTGCAGTCCTGGAAGTAACGAGGTACATAACATTTCACGGCTTTGGAAATTCCTGCGATCTCGTGTCGAACGATGTGGCTGAACGTGACCTTCATTTATATGATTGTGTATTCTTCCGCCACTAGCAGTCTCCCACACTTTGTTGACTTTAGACAGTAAGCAACCGTCCAAAGACTAAGTGGCAATGTGAAAAATGGTTAACATGTTTCTACTTTCACAATTCTTATTCTCGTGTAAATGTTTTCATGTAACAAACTTAAATATTTTATTGGCATTAATTTTATCATTTCGCTTTTACTTACACAGCCAACAGAACTATAGGCTGTTCACTTTAAAGTGGGTACTTTCGAGACCCTAGTTACTTTATTCCTTTCAGCCATTTTGTATCCTTCAACCACTTTTTGAAATAAATATTGTCATGGAAGTAATTAAGTAGTGATAGGAAAAGTTCGCGAGTTCAATGACCTGCAGGCTAGACTCTACAGTCCTGTGTTTACTCGAGCCTCAGTTGTTTGCTCATTGGTCGCTTCCAAAGTGAGTAGCCAGTGTTACGCCACACTTGGCACTATCGATTTCGGCACCTGTTTCCTTTCGAGTCTACTATTGGTTCAGCGTTGTCCAGGGTGTGTATAATAAACTGCGATCCAATTGCAAAGTAAACTTCAGTGTACACATGTTTGACGCTTACCTTGTCCTGAAATGAACTCGCTAAATGTTCCTATCCCTAGCAATAAGCACAGTGTGTCTATTCCACCGCACTCGGAACTTAACGTCTGAGGCCACAATAAAATATATTTATCGATTATTATGAATGAGAGGCCTTCAAAAACGTATTCACTTTACCGTGACTACCCTATACTTTGCATGATTTGCTCCTGACACTACTGTTACTCAGGGTTGCCAACTGCCCCGTATTGTACGTGAATTCCCGTATCCTGGCGGCGGAAAGAATTATGGACCTGGAACAGGGTGTCATGTATAACTTATCTCATATTTTCTCAAAAATAAACTGAATAATAATAGCATACACAGATACTGTAACTTACCACACACGATTACAGGCAGGTTTGCTCTGGTGCTGTAGCACACATGGCCACAGACAGTTACAATTGACATTTGTCAACAAGTGTGTTGGAAGTGAGCGCTTACCAGTACAATATATTCTGTTACAGTGCGTGTCGCTGTCATCTGTTTTAAAGCTGATTACATCGGGAATTCAAAACACTTGATTATGGTCATATTTGCGACTAATATTATGGTTTTTGTAGTCATGTGTGTCCAGGAAAATTGTTGCCTGATGTATAATAACAACTTGTACACATATCAGATAGTGTTTTAAACTGTTATTTTTATATCGATTTTCTTGATCACTTCATTGCAGCCCGATGTGTCCTGTCGGAAATGTCCACTATAGTATATATGGAAAATTTGATAACCCCAATGTTACTAATCCCGTCAAAGCTTACCTTTGAATATACCTAGTTACAGATGGGGAATTTATTTTATTCAAAAGTGTTCATTAAGCACATTTATAATGTACTCCATTCGTAAAAAATTCGTCAAGGGCGACCTTGGAGCGGAACTAGCTTCCACTCGCCGGGGACGGAGTTTTAGTGTTGCAGTTAGACGTGGATCGCAAAATAAAATAAAACCCAAACAAGAGTAACGCAGTTAGAAGAAAATCACCGGGCCATTGTCTCCTTCATTTCTTTTTTTTTATTCTTTGTTGAGTATTGAGGTATTGACTTTGTGTTTATTACAGGAAATAAGTAACACCTATAATAAGCACATGATTATCAACACTTCACTTGGCAGTATTAGCTGTCAAAATAGTACAGAATTATGTGTTATGACATATTTTGTAATTTACAGGTAGTGAATTTTTGTGTCCCGCTTCAAACTTAGAATGAAATAACCATTTGCTTACTCAAATATGTTAAAATTTCATACACCCTAACGCAACTTTCATCAAGTAAAGTTATTTTTAATATCAACAACTTCTTGATGTTCTGAATTAACGATTCTATCCGACTGCCGCTTCCAATACGTTTTAATTTCAGTGTGGCTGTGTGTTTCATATAAATGTTTATACCGCATTCTTATATCCAGTTCACTTTTCGATATGGGATGATACAATCCCATTTCAGCTATATACCGGCCCAGTCTGAGCACGTATTACAGTTAAGACTGCATGCGGGACAAAAATGAACACCGAATACGTTAACTGAAGACCACAGAATTCTGGGAGTCAACATAGAATAAATTACAAAGGACAATCATATATAACGGTTTTTGTAATATTGCGTACACTTATTTTGCAGGATTTTCGCTCCCCCCCCCCCCCCAACCCGTAATATCTTGCGCCGGAATGACGTATTAGTTAAACATTTACCGCTAAAGAAATATCCAGACAGTAGTACATCGCTGTGATAAATTTTTGCAGATCAAATTAGTGAAAACACTCACGCAGAAATGCACTTTTTTTCCGTTCGTCTGCATTGGTTTTCATAAACGTGTACAACACAATGAAAGTTTATAGCGGTGAAATATCTACCACGCACTCTTAACAACGCAACAAGTGAAAATTTGATGGCGAAGAGAGAATTTTCAAAACTGGAGGGGTCCATTTTTCGCGACGCGACCTCCCCTCCACGTGAGCTCATTTTGAAACAATTGCACCAATACGTGAATGTGACGTAAACACATGTTCGTCCCTCTTCTTGCGCTACGAATTTAGACAGATTATTCTATCCCGAATGATTTTCGGCTTTAAACTTTTGTCTGTCTGCATTCGTGTTTTTTGCATAAAAACTTACTTCAGATAAAATGTTTCTGAAATAAGTATGTAGTTTCCCTTAACAACTTCTTATTTTTTTAACATGTTTTAATAAAATGTTTAGACACAAATTAATTCGAAATTTAACGATTATTTTCAAAAATTGTATTAGATGGAGAGTGATTGAAAGATAGTCACTAGGATAAACCTTAAAATGTACTAATTATATTAGAATGTAAACCTAATAAGAAAATTGTACTGAATACATTATTATTGATTTTGCAAGATAATTGTGTGACATTTGCTTCTATCACGTGAACTAACGAAAAAATTTTACACATCTCATTTCCGCACAAATACCTATAGAGTGACCATTTTTTCATTCTCTAAAGAATACTCATCATTGTTTACCAAATGTAAATATACTCTACAAAACACATTTTTTTCCTTTCCTCTTTAAATGGCTATAGGTTCCACAATGTTCGCACAAAATAATATTTAAAAAAAATTGTTAGTACGACTTTATGGTACAGTAGCTATGAATTTATGAATGACTGATTATGTTTCTCTAAAATTAGGCATTCAATAGTTTCTCTTGATTAATCTATCGTTTTAAACAATTATGTGATATTTCAGAAATGGACGGTTATTTGCCCAGAAATATAAGTTTTATTCTACATTCATGTTTAAAACTTAAGATTTAAAATTACTGGAATGGACACAAAATATATGTTAATCCTGTTGTAAATATGACAAGCAAAATTCGTACAGAAAGAAGATATAAATTCCAACGCATAAAGTTATTATTTTTTTTATTTCCCGCAATATAACTGGATGATGGAAAATGTTAGAATCTCCAGTTGTCTGTTCACAGACCATCGTGTGCAGCCAGTCGTGCCACTGACCAGGTTTCACCGAGTCTCGCCATTGTTTATTTCTGGTTGTTTTTCTCCCATTGGGAGATCTCTGGGAAGTGTCTGACGGACCGTGATGTCCTAGGCCGTGTTCTACTTGCACTAATGTAGCTGCTAGTAGACTCGTGCCATTTTATTCTTGAGTGCACAAGGCAACGGAATAATAACCATTGGTTGACAATAAAAGATCGAGACAGCACAGCATTTCAACGAATTTCACATGCCTTAACTTTACTTCGCATTCTTAAATATTTTAATGTAAACTTTATACGCGACGTAGTTTAACCGTGTAACATTGTAGAATTTCGGGGTTATGTTGACCATTTATCATATACATTTTCATTATATGTAATTAAAGAGTACTTGCTGATATTATCACTTAATTTAATATTATAACAAATTACGCTTTATAATAAACGTTAACAGCATAAAATTTGATTATTTTAATAGTGTATTGACAGAGAGATAATGTATAAGTATTTTCCAATTGTTTCTAGACAGCGTTGTTTACATATTGTCACGTTTTGGACTACATTTCCTCAAACATAATCTATTTTTCCTGTGTTTTGATGATAATTTTATAGCATTTATTTAGAAAATGAAATAAGATTAAGGTTTTTTTTCACCAATTTAGCGATTAAGAAGTTATTTTAAAGATCGCAGATTATTTGAAATTTCCTTTGCCTACAGTCAAATAAAAATTTTATGTGTGTATATATGAGTAGATTTTTAATCAGCACTTAAAAGGAATAAACATAATGATTATAACTTTCAATCAGGTACACAGATCCTTTAAAGGTATAACCAACAAAGTACTGTCAATGCACATGCCATTTTGTATGTGGTATTGTATAATTAGGAGACGTGCAATTGGCCGAGATAGTCTCAAATGCTACGTCTGTGTTAGTTATCATAGCAAGGAACGTAATGGAGGGGGTATTTTCGTAACAGCGAGGTCATGATGAGGATGAAGAGAGGTGAGTCTGGAGCAGCCCCGGATTGCAAGAGCGGGGGAAATACGCCCATCTCCGACATCGCCTCGGGGGGGAGGCGAGTCCTCTACCCGCTACACCACCGCGGCCCAGGAAGTACATAATTGCTAGTACGGTTATCTGGCTGAATGATGTACTTCCAACAACACCGTCACATGCATGCTGGTCTACCATTGTCCGTCCTGGTCGCGCGAGCGGAGAAGCGTGTAAATAACCTGAGAGCGCGCGGAGATTTACAAATGCATGCCGCTGCTGCCAGGTAAGCCTGTCGCAGCTCTTACGCACCTGGCCTTGGGCGAATTGAAGCTCTAATGAGAGAAACACGATGTTTCGTTGTTACAGTGTTGCGATGTTTCGTTGTTACAGTGTTGCGAGGCTTCATTGTTACCACTCCAGACATCCCGTCTAAACAGGAAGGAAATCGCTACATTCAGGATTTATTTACTTTTTAAAAACCTTATAGTTACGCAGGAAGGCTTGAGAAAATAATTTTTTTAATGCTTAAAATTTTCCAGATTTTATAAAGACCTGCCAAAAATCAAAACCTTCTCTCTTTTTCTTGTATGCTTTGGAAGAAATCACTGAATAGAAATCTTAAGAAAATAAATGATACAGTTTTTCTGAGTTGGAATTTTATACATATCTGCCACAACGCACTAGTTAAAACAGCTTCAGGAGTTATGAAATTTTGCTAGAGCTACTTATTCACAAGCAGCTGCCCCAGAAAAATAAATATAAAAACTAGAAAAACTTTGCCATTATAGATCTCTTCATTAATAGAGCTGACTGTAACCAGTGTGCACAAACAGCGTTACCAGGTTTCAAAGTAATGAAATCAGGATATTTACGACAAAAATCTGGAAGGCAGTATAAGAAAATCCTCGTTTTTAAAAAAACTGTGTGAAATATTTCTTGATACTCTTGAAATTACATCCATGATAATTGTGCCGATTTTGTATAACTGTGTTAAGTAATTTGCATTTTCTTAAATTACAGCTCATTCCTTCATTGAACTGAAACCGACGTCACTTAAATATGTGTACATCACAGAAATATAAGAATTCAGTAAAATATAACTACAGTTTACATGCCTTAATCATAATCAAAGAAAAGTGGGTAGTTTGACGCAGAGACAATCAATAACTTGTATAGGTATAGTTAAATGCTACTGGTGTTAATGAAAGCTAAATTTTGCAATAATCCTTAACAGGGATAGTAAATTGCATACATATAAAGAAAAAAAAAACTGCTGAGACTGTAAAAATCCGGAGGATTCGGGGGAGAAATGATGTATTTGCGAAAGCACTTAATGAGTCAGAACCCGCGACAAATGGGAAGAGCTGGCAACACTGTGCGTTGCAGAGGGTTGCGAAGTCTTCCCGTCCAACGGCCATCGGAGGGGCTAGCGCCACCCCTTCTCATCCCTCCGTAGGCAGTCTCTTGTCCCGGTGGAACTCGGTGGGGTTGTGGGATGGACGGAGAAGGAGGAACACAATGTGACTGGAACAGACTTCAGGAAATGTTTCCTGCTATATGTTGTCCACGGTAAAGAGGGCACTTTTGAACCCATAGTTACTTTTTTCTTTCAGCCCTTCTTTATCCTTTAACCATCGTTTCGAAAAAAACATTTCCATGTAAGTAATAAACACAGTGTGTATATTCCACCACACTCAAATGTTAACGTGTAAGGATAAGATAAAATACATTTATTGACTATTATTCCAAATAAAAGGGCTTTCAAAAATGCTCACTTTACCATGAACAGCCTATACTCACCAGCCCAGAGGACCTAGTCAGTACATTTCTACAGGTTTTACGTACAGGCATTTATTGTGTAACTATCGTTACGAGACCAGACCGCTGTGCCGGCCGGATCTACTAATTTTCGCAAGGAGTGCAAACTTGTTTTTCGTCAGCTATTACTCACTGATGTGTAACTTCTTGACGGAAACCTCAAATTGCAAATTCGACTATCAGGTTCCCGAGTAAATTAACATCTGCTTACGATATATACAACCATCTGTTTTATAAGCATTATATACACTTCTTTATTACTTTTTTGTATTACCCACATTATCACATATCCATGTAGGAGCGCTTGCTTCGCAAAGTCTCCTCTCACTAGACGTTCGGCTGGCTTTATAAATTACGCAACAAACATAAGAACGCAGTTACGATCGTTTATAAACATCGCATTTTGCAAGACGACACCAACATTGTAAAATGGAAATACCAAATTAGTACAAAAAATGTATTTCGATAACATTTTTTAACGAACATGTTTTTTCGCCGACCTCCAGTGGCGCTGTCGGTTGGTGCGCCACCGATCTGGGGTGCGGAAGGCTATGTGTTCGAATCCCGGATAAGGCATGGGTCTTAATGTAAGTTGGATCATAAGTTAGTCTGTAAGCCGTTCCCTGCTATGCTTTCAAGCAGAAGACGGTTAAATAGCCCTTTACAATACGATACAAACTGTTGTTTTTTTTTTCTAACACATTTGTATAATATTATGTGTGTGTGTATATGTGTGTGTATATATATATATATATATATATATACACACACACACACACACATACATACATTTGTGAAGTTACTGCTATATCGTTTTTAAATGCCTGAATAACGCATTTCTAAGAACACTATTAAATTTGCTCAGCATTATGGAGATACGAAAATAGTTAAATACATAATTATACTCTTTATTTATGATTCAACGCATAAATGCAGGTATAAATTCATTTTACAAGCAAATAATTTAATAACAAAGGAAAATCACAGCCTTCTTTACGAGTGTAAAACGATTTTGCATTCGATCACTACTAATTTAGAAGGCACAAGTCGCAAGCGAAAAAAAAAGCATGACGTTGAAAGTTGACAAACTTTTGCGTTGCGTTCTTGCGACTTGCGTTAGATTGTACCAGTACTTTCAACTGTTTTCGTCTTTGCGTTTCTTGCGTGCTTGCGTTTCTTGTGTGCTTGCATTTCTTGTGTAGTTTATAAACCCGGCCTTTCTCTTCTGTAGCGATACTACTCTCGTAAATGTACAAACTCCGTTTTTTCAGCGTCACAAACATAATATGTACGAGTATTCGGAAAACTGCTTTATTGAAAAAAGAAGTTGCGGTGTAGTTTTGTTTCACGGAAGGTTTAGAAGTATAACAGTTGACGTATCCTTCTGCAGTGTTGTCAACATTTGGACAGAGAAATTCACTGTTACAAATTAAAATCTACCAGAATCTACAAGATTATAAACATGTTTATGATCAGCTTTCAAAGCCCTTATCTTTCATTTAAATAAAAAAATTAACGTATATTTAACTAATGTGTTAAAAAAAGATTTTAACTATCTGTTAGATAAAAACTTTTATCGGCCTATTTTCTGCGTGTAGCTGTAACTATACGTAAATGTAAACGTAATAATTGCTAATAAATTCACTGAACTTTATAAAAATAACTAATACATAACTGTGATTTTAGTGTACTGATTATATGTCTAACATAATTATCCTATGTCTACCACACTTCTGCCACATTTTCTACTTCAACACTTGAAGAGATTGCTTATCACACAGTAGATCGGTAAGTTTCCCTGTTGCAATCTTCATGCAACCAATTCATGAAAAATCAGTTAGAAAATTATACGTGAAAAACAAAGTGATTCACCTTATTCAGCATTATGGAGATACGAAAATAGTTAGGTAGTGAGATTCACAAGGAAGAAGCTGATAAGCAGGGACATGTACAGATGGGAGGGACAAGAGATAGAAGAAGCAGCAGAATATAAGTATCTAAGATTGTACTGCAGGGAGAGATGAAAAAAAAAACAGGTAGAGAGAGTGGTTGCAAAGGGAAGAAGGGCACTGGGTATGCTGGGAAGGGTGCTGAAGGGAGTTAGCTGTGAGGTGAGGTGGAGGAGAAGGCGTATGGCAAAATGGCACGGCCAATGTTAGAATATTCTGCAGCAGTATGGGACCCGTATGTAGAGGCGGAGGTGCGAGAACTGGAAAAGGTGCAGAGAAGGACAGTAGGCTGTCCATGTTTGTCAGGTCTGCGAGGAAGAGGAATGTGTTGAGGGAGGAATTGGTATTTGTGAGAGGAGTTGGTAACTTCAGGAAGGGAGTGGAAAGGGAGTTGGTTGGTTGAAGGAGAGGTGAGAGAGCTCGCCACCGGGGTAGCCTAATTACGAGTGTATGTATGTATTGTATTATACATGCATGGAAGAGTGAGAATTTTGTTATTTTTTAAATAGCGTCCTATAATAGCTTCTTTTTCCTTATTACTTATTAATCTCACAATTTTCTTCTGTAATCTAAAAGCCTTTTTCCATTTTGTTCATTTACACCCAAATATGATTCCATAATTTATTACGGACTGAATATTTGAGAAATAGTATGCAAGTATTGTATTATTATTACAAATCATTTCTAAGGTATGTACCGCAAAACACATTGAACTCATTTTTTTACAAACACTATCAAGATGCTCATTCCATTCTTAATTACTGTCTACAATGAGCCCTAGAAGTTTAGTACTATTTACTGTCTGTAACCTGTCCTCTTCTATTGTTGTGCTTCTTTCATCCTCATTGTATGTTTATTTCTTTGCATGAAATTCATGAGCACATATTTGTTTACATTTAATATTAATTTATTATACTGGAACCAACTGGACATCTCAGTCACTGTTTGTTTTGCATTTTCTTCAAGAACAGAGTTATTTGAACTAGTTGCCAAAATGTTAGTGTCATTCGCAAACATTATAGCTGAGCCGTTGGTTATTTGTTCTGGAAAATCATTAATAAATATTAAGAATACAATTCGTCCCAGTGTTGATCACTGTGGCACTCCTACTCGAGTAGTTCTGGTATTGGACGTAACATTTGTAATGTGATTTTTGTCATAATATCTTATGGAGGTTATCTGTTTTCTGTCTTCAAGATATGATTTAACCATATTATTGGTTACACCTCTCAAGTTTTTGCAATAAAATATTGTGGTTGACACAATCAAAAGCTTTTGAAAGATCTGCGAATATACCTGTTGAGAATTGTCTTTTTATCAAAAGACGTTAATATTTTTTCTGTAAAACTGTAAATAGCTTGTTCTGTAGATCTGCCCTCTACAAAGCAATACTGATGAAATGAAATAACCTTGTTTTTATTTAGAAGTGTGTCAATTTGTTTGCTATCAATGTCTCTAAAATTTAGGAAAAGGACGTAAGAAGAGCAATAGGCTTATAGTTATCCATCAATGCCTTGTCACTTTTTTATGTATTGGTACTACTTTTGCATATTTGAGTCTATCAGAAAAATTCCCTGGGCAAGACATTCATTGAAAATGTATGTCAAAGACAGTTTTATTAAATAAGAACACTTTTTTTTTTAGCAGAATCATAGGTACCTAATCTATTCCACAGGAACTTTAACTTTTGAAATTTTTAATTATATTTATGATATCTAATTCAGAGATAGGTGTAAAAAACAGCATGTTAGCATTCCAAGTGTTAGATCTTTAGGTTATGTGTGCAGGACTAATATTTGTAGTTCTGTGTTCAGTTTGAAATTTTAGTGGGATGTTTGTGAAATAGCCATTAAAACTATTAGATATTTTCTTGCTATTTTCGATTTTAATACCATCAACTTTCAAGGAAAGTTTAACATGTCCTTGTCTAGGTTTCAATTCATTATTAATAATGTTCCACATTGCTTTTGTTTTATTTGAGAAGGAGGCTCATTTTTTCCCCCATTGTATTTCTGCTTTGCTACTCCGAATAACTTGTTACGTAATTTTTCGTATTGCTTACAGTATAATTTTTGTTTTTCCCCTGGGTTCCTAGAATTATACACATTGTTTTTAACCTCTATCATGAGACTGCCAGACCTTTACTAATCCATTTTATTTTCGAGTTACTGCTACATTTTACAGATTTGAGTGGAAAGGCATGATTAAAATGACAAAGAAATCTATTAATAAAACTGTTCCAGGTAACGTTTGGTTCAGTTAATGTATAAACGTCATCCTATTTTTTAATTTACTAGTAGGCTTTTAAAAAATTTAACGTTTTCATCTAAATATCAATGATTCATCATCAATATTAAAATAAGCTTATGTCCAATTAGTTGCTCTCAAAATTAGAATTTTAAAACGTCCTTAAGGTGCGTGAAATAGATTTTAAAGAAAATCATGCAATGTTTTTCTATTTTGCAGATGGTGTAGTTTTCTTTATTTTGACTACCTTTGGAAAACAATAAAATTTATACACATGTAATTTACTGTAATGATTACAGCCTACCGTTAAATGCATAACCATCTAAAAACACAAGGAAACTTTATTTATTTAACTTAACATCTTGTCGACAGCAGGTTCATTAGAGAATGGTAAACCAAGAACACAATGAAGGGAATACAAGGAAGGAATTGGTCAAATTGTCTTTGAGTCACCCCAGAAATTGCATGGAGTGAGTTCGAGAAACCATGGACATTGCAAATCATGAAGGCTACATTCAGTAACTATTGTGAGAACTGATTTGTTTGTAGGCCTATATTCTTGTATTGATAATCAGCTGATTTCTTGCTTGTCACTGCAATCTGCTGACTTGGGGAGAAAAAAATTGTAAGAGTGGAGTGTTTATAAGGTGTAGCTTTGTATTGGTTTACGAGATAATTTGCCATTACTAACAAATTAATTCCATAAACTCCTACACTGAAATAGCAAATCGCAATTTAGAAAAATACGTATCTGCAGTTTTACAAAAGTGCCTCTACCTCTAACGAGTCCGCAACTTACAGGTTAGGCCTTAAATTCACGGCACGTTAGTAATTGCAACAGCACTTGCAAAAATTAAAAACACTGCAATTATAAGTTTACAAATTTATGCAGATAACATATCCCTATACACTCACAATAATTGTGTGATATCTTTCAAGAATGTATCCACGGTATATACGAATACACTATAAACACTGGACACGCATGGCCCGGCTCATACGCATTTTCATACATTAATATTAATTTTTGTTGGTTGCCGAATAAAGCAAAAATAGATTATAGTTTTAAGTCGTGTTTACATGCCATATTCACATGTCACAAACGCAAGAATAACACAAATTTAGAGAAAATTCAGAACAACTAGTGAGTTCATATAGCACTCGCATGGCTATTCCATTTCAATGTAAACAAAAGTTGTGTATCTCCCGCATGGCTGCTTCACTTGTAACACTCTCGCAGATGACTTCAATTACGTATTATATTCGATTTTAGTACGGTTAAAGTTTCATCATAACTTTGAAAATCTCCTATAGTCGTCAGAAAATTATTTCCTGGAATATTTACAAGGCAAATATATAGGGAATGGGAATCAAATCAACCATAACACCGTATACAACACTTCAGTTTAAATGTAAATATTTGATAACTTTACATATTTAACGGCAAAATTTATATTTAGTTATCTGAGATAAACACACTCACGCTTTATGTATATTATCGTTTATGTCAAAAACGGTTATATATTAATTTATGTCGATTTTAATACTCATCAAAATAAAAATGAAAGATAGGCCAAAACAATGTTTTTGCTACTGGTGATCACGTGACCATTTTTACCGGGAAATAACCGTCTAACTCCACGCGATAAACTGGCTTTACTTGTTAACACTGCACAGTATAGGACATAGCCACCCACTGGTTCTCACGATCTATTACACCGTTGATCGTTGGTATTCTTGCAGTCACATGTACTTGTTATACGAGCGACGGCAGCACAGGTTAGGTCAGACATCCTGGTGTCCCTTCACCGATCCTACTGACCTACTCGGCTATTTGCGGAAGAAGGCTACTTCTGTATTTTCAATCTCGCACTGTCTACATATCAAGGTTTTTGCACTGGAAGACGTTTAGCCTGTCCGGTTCGCCTTGTGTCACCTTTACTGAGAGGCGCTGTACACCCTAAATCTAAAACAGTGAAAACTGAGCAACTGATAATCAGTGCCAGATATCTAAGTAATATAGTGGCTGAATGTCACTGATTTATTTGTGAATACCACTAAATGTCAAGAATTCCATTGTTATAAATCACGTGTTCCCAGTTAATTTGCTTGATTCTCCGGTCATCAGTAGTTTGTCATCTGACATTCAGTGAATGTTATTTCACTGATTGACATCATTCATTCGGACTTTGAGCGTAGTCTATTTGCGGTTTCTTCTCACTATTCCAATCAAACCTTTGAGAAAAAAAAACATGAATGACATGTTTCGTTGCTTCCTAAATGTTTCATTTGTCACAAGTGTTTTATAATTGTTTTAATATAAAAGTATCTTATGTTTGATTAAAATTAAATTTTTCTTACATTTATCTTAAATTGTAATATTTTCATTTATATCTAGAATGAATAAATGCAGAGACGAAATAGGAGTGTTGGTAATGCTTAAAGGCTGTTCACGATAAGTGAGCACTTTTGAAATGAGCCTTAGAAAAATGTTACTGCTCGTGCGTGGAATATATTTTAACGGGTGCACTGAGTGAGATACGTCCAGTAAAGTTGGTAGCGATGGAGGGAAAGTAGCCCCATATCTTACCGTCAAATAAAAAGTGCTAAGTAACCATTTGTAATAACTTAAATATTATTTATTTTTCTTTCTGTTTGTTTCTAATGCGTCGAAGTGTAAAAATGAGCAGATTTACGAAATATTTACCTTTCTAATAATTTCACAGTTCCATTTGACCGAAGCAGGAATAAATTGATGAGACACATGACAATTTTAATTTTACATAAGGCGGAGGAAGACACGACGTGCATACAAGTAGATCTTAAGCAGGGCTTTCAAACGTGCTCATTTTAACATGAACAGCCTATAGTAAGAAATAGTTCTTGTACAAATTATTATTACACAGAGTGAGCACGAAGGCGGTGCGTTGTCCCTCTGATGTAGTTTTTTATGCTTTATTTATATGAGGCGGAGAAATAACGTGGAAATATAATTTTAGCAGGGCTTCAGAAAAGTATAGATGACAGTGAAGTGACTACAATAAGACCTGGCGCCAGTGATTGCCGAAGCGCGGGCAGTGTTCTTGTCTGTGGTTGTTCCTCGTCAACTTGAAGTTTGTAGAAATGCTGGAGTGACGTCATCTCGGCGTGGCAAGCGGAGGAATCCGATAACATGACACGTGGTTTCGCCTTCGTAGCTTGGGGGGCACAGAATAGAGACGTGTACAGAGGTGTGATTGGTTTGCGCGGGACGGAGAGGGGCCTCTTGTGACTGATTAGATGCTGCGTGCTGCGGAAGTTCGCTATTGGCTGGGCTACCTGCTGGCAAATAGGTTACCAGACGCTGATTGGCTGCCGGCGGCTTTGCGCCATGTTTTTGATAAATGACGTCATGTTGCTGATGTGCTCGCCTGCAGTTCGCTGAACAGGCGGTTCCTTAAATTCTCTATTCTCATGCGTTCCGTGGCTATGTTTTAGCGTGAAAATGTTTCTTTTCAACACGCAAATCACATATATATCCAGTAATTTAACAGCGAAATTCCCCTCGACTATATCGAACGTGAAAAAGCTTTACTCGCAAGTGACAGCCAGAAATCACAGTTACGAAAATTTCGACATTCCATTTGGCAACCGGCTATACTCCATCCACAGTCCTTTGCGCATTCAAGTACCCAGGCACAATGAGCAGTGCTGATGACGATACTTTCGGCTGGTGGGCTCTCACTGTGTGGCCAATCAGCCAATCACGGTTTGCAGGTGTACATTTCCGTATACACTTCTCACAATACTAACAATCGCCGATCGTCAACATCTGGCTATGAGAAGTTCTCAATGAAAATGGAGATTTTTTATTTGGCGTGAATTTTTCTTTAATAAATTGTATATTTTTATTTATATGGTGAGTTATATTTTAGGATAGTTTTATTATTTTTATTGGGTTTTACGTTTGTCAAATTTATTCACGAATATGAGGTTCAATGTTCACAGGTCTTATTTTAAGAATATTTTTAATTTGTTGGTTACATTATTATGGTGGTGAACTTGGAAGTTGTACAATCTGCGCATGCTCTGATTTCATAATCGAAATACACTGTCATTGTTTGTCGGCGATGGCCAAGTGAAGGCAGTCTGGCAGGATATAACATTTCAGCGAACACAAGGCCCGCCGCCAGCCATATGCCTCACAAACTACTACAGGCTATGCATGGTAGTAGAACTAACAGTGGGTTCCTTAATCACTTCTAGAATGACATAAGGATGGGGATGGGTGCAGGATCCTCTCACGCGCTACACTACTGCACCCATCCCTATGTCGTTCTAGAAGTGATCCAGGAACATCCTGTTACTTATACTGACGGTAAAGTGAACCCATTTGAAAGCCCTCTCATTTGGAATTATAGCCAATAAATATATTGCGGTGGAATATACACTCCGTGTTTATTACTAACATGTCAATATTTATTTTAAAATGTGGTTAAAGGATTAAAAATGGCTAAAAGAAAAATGTAATCAGGCCTAAAAAGTGCTCACTTTACCGTGAACAGCCCATAGCTAGGTATTACGTAAAGATAAAAGTGCTCACTTTACCGTGAACAGCCTATAGCTAGGTATTACGTAAAGATTAAAGTGGTCACTTTACCGTGAACACCCTATATCTAGATGTTACGTAAAGATAAAAGTGCTCACTTTACCGTGAACAGCCTATAACTAGGTATTACGTAACGATAAAGGATGTGGCCAATTGCAGCCCAGCAACGATCAGCAGTGCCATTAGCACTGTTAATTACTTATGCCAGGGCCATTAGTAGTTGGTTGGTTGTTTATCCAAGTAAACGCCAAACTTTCGTTTTCCTTCCAGGTTCGTGGAGTGGAGATGTTTCGGCATCGTCTTGAGAACCGATGAAGGTAAAGCGAGGTGATTGTGGAGTAACAGAGGAATGCAGTGACGGGGGAAACGGGAGATCCCCGAGAAAACTCGCCGACCAGCGACATCTTCCTGTAGCAGTGTGGGAAGCGAGCAGTGTGACCACTACGTCGTCTTCGCCCAGGAGATCAGAGCCACACTGAAGGAAGACTCACGCTATCTGGTCTATGCTGTGAAGTCTCCGTGTTGAGAGAGCATGTCCGTGTCTTCAGTGAACGCTAGCAGTTCTCACTAGCCTGTCGCATGTACATTTCCTCCGACAAGCTTGGTCGGTCGGCCGCAACATGAATCTCGTTATGAGGAGGGGAAAAACAGTCGCTCTGCGAAAGGAGAATTTTTGACACAGAAAGAAAACACAACAAATGAACACCAGTCGAGATTCCCGCTTACCTCTAGACAATTTACGAAGATCACTGAAGCAAGAGAGCGCGCGAAGGTGCGTTCATACCGTCACGAATGTCACCAAACAAAATTAGAATGTTTCACTTCGCTTATTATATATTTCACTATTTGCGCTGAAAACCTTGAAAAGATCTTTTCGTTTTACGCGTGGGCGACAATTTTACCAACAATTCAGCATGTGGCGTCTGTGATGATCATAACGGCGGCCTTCTAAGATAATACTTCCTGAATCAGGCTTATGAATCACTTGAGGGTAACACGATCTTTGTAAGATACATCTTGGGTAAAAAATGGGGTGTGGCTGTGTTGGGGACACGGCCGTTCGTTTTGCGTGAATACGTTGACACGGTCGGACGTCTTAATGATTTTTTTTTTTTACGTTCCCGGCACTGCTTCACTCGATCATATGGGATTTTTATGGGTATCACTGGATTACTTTTGAGATTCGCTTTCCAACCGTATACGATTTCTGTATTTCGACTTGACTTTTTGACGAGTATAGGTCGACATTGTGTTAAGTTTTCTTTTATTTATTTATTTTTTTTTTACATTAAACACATACAATTTCACCATAACGACGCCACATAAATGTTTTTGCACACCCAATCGATTGATCTTGACGAGAGCTGTCGATTGAAACCTAAACGATCGTCGCAGCTTCTCCTAGTCAAAAGTTATACTACGCGGAAGTAGGAAGTTATGAGACGTGGCGAAACGAACTCAAAATTGCGTCACTTCCCCCCCCCCCCCCTATTTCTCACCCTGAGATGCTTCTAAGTCCTCACTCAAAGTAACATATTCTTTGATCCTTTGGCAATCGAGCAATCGAGTGGGGAAATATAATTATGAATGTAGACGATAGATTCGGAGCTGCAATGCCAAATGCCCCAATTTTGTTATTATCGGAATTTCTGGATTGCCTCCCACTATGGTCGCAGATTTAAAGACGTATTTACGTCAAAAATCTCGTACAGGTGAAAGAAAATATCAACCACTGACATCAAACCTCAAAATCCTCACTGCGCAAATTTAAAGACAAGAAAGTTATTTTTCTTACAGTTAACTCTTTCAATCTTTGATCAGTATTTCGTCTCAGGCTTTGCTACCCGTGCTACTCTTGTAAGTGTAGGTGTAATGTTCTGTTATATATTAAGAGCAATACAATATTTGTTGTGATTCGCGTTATTGGCAGCAATTGTAGTGAGAACGTAGAATGTGGACGGAAAAATGAACGTTGTCTGCCACATGTAAGAGTCGTACCCTCGTTGTCTATTGTGCACAGTCGCCATTATTGTCACCTGCTGTTCAAAATCCTTTATACTCTAACTTACAGGGTTAAGGGGCCTGCCTAGTCATTATATAGGTATAAGTTTAAGCAGCTGTGGCTATTCTAATTCAAACGAAGCTATGGAATATTTCATCGCAAATATTTTTTTCAGAACAGAAATGAATGTCGGTAGTTTGTTGCCCATCCATATATTTGGTTATTGGCACGTAAATGTGTTCCTTGAATAGTGTCCATTTCTGAACAGAAAATCCTTTATCCACCACATAAAATGCCGATGAGGAAAGAGAAGACGCGCGAAGGTTGTTTATGATGTTTTCCCGTTGCCATGGCAACGCATTCTTGTGGCCGGATGTGACTTCGGGCCGTCTGTTGTTCTCTAGAGGCTTCTCCTTTCTGGACACAATGTGCACACAGATAACGCAAAATTCTGACATGTTTTGAATCACTGCAGCTTTTGAAATCCGCTCACCTAGCTTTGTACTCACAAAGAGGTTCCGTTGAATCATACAAAGTTTGTTTGGCGCAATCAAATTATACGTTTGTATCGGGGCAGTGGAATATTTTGTTGTACTTATTTGGTTGCCCCGAACAAACATTCCGTTGGCTCGACTTAAGATTTTTTTGAATATAAGTAGTTTCGGTCAGTATAAAAAAGTCGGAACCACGACCAATATTCGAAGCTTCTGACGAGATCATAACGTTCTGACAGATACAAATTTTCGAATACTTAAACAACGTGCGCAAATAAATGTTTCAAGTTCCACACCTGTACTTTTTTGTTTCCTGTTGAACTGGTTTACTGTGATGTCTATGCCATTATTAAGCATCAATAGATGCACTTATAAACACTGATATTATTCTAATTGTCACAAAAATACAAACAAACTCTCGAATTGAATTTGCAAACCAAGGCAATCAATAAGTGGTCAAACAAATATATATATAGTTGATTCAACTAAATATATTTTTTAAATGTCTAATTTATTTTGGCCCAACACAGTGGGTCAAGTGTGAAGGCCCATTTTTTTAGATTAACAAATTTAATTTGGTTGATTCTCAAGTTTTGTTTGCTCAACTCAACATTTCGTTGGGGCAACTAAATTTATTTTCTGCCTCATACAAAGGAATAGTTGGATGTCTGGGTGGGACAGACCGTTCTCTCAGCTTGTCTGGTCGACGTGACCTGTCAAAGGATGGACCGACCTTGAGGCTTCCTGGCGAACATCTCCAAACTGACAAGATAACGCCATGAGATATGATGCAACAGGAGACGACAGTCACATACTTCGACGTGCACACGTTGCTGTTGAATCTACCGCAAGTTTGATCAACAAGAGTGAAGTGTTAGCATGCGCGATGGAAGACGCCGGGCACAACTGCAGATGGACTACTTGTGTATTTCTCTTTCCTGAAAATGAAACTGTGCAACCTGCGGTTTTTTAAATTTTTGTTTCGGGAGAATTTATGTAATAGGAAAACATTTAAAAGTAAACTTAATAGCTCAGTCTGCCTATGCCCCAAAACAGAGAACAGATATCCAGTCAAATAGCCTTTCTTAGATGTGATTTAATATTTTTCCCCCATTATTGTTACACATAGCCACTTGCCTTCCTCTGACGGGCGCACGTTGGTATCACCGGAAACTGGTAAAGAGAATGCAGGGTTCAAATTAACTGCCGCGGAATATGGACGCATACCGATACAAAACTTTCGGAACTGATGCGTGTCCCAACCCTGGAAGATTCAATTACTTGGGTAGTCTTTGCACGAACTGTCACTGCTTCGTCACCTCTTCCTCCTCAGCGCTACTCGTGGCGTGAAGAACTTTCTGGGCCGGGTCGGTTCAGCTATATCGGATGCTGCAAAAATTGCATGTCGATACTTTGGGGAAACATTACTCACATTTGGAGGAAGAAAAATGAACATAGGTTTGTAAACGTTTCGTTTCTTTACCACAGCTGATTTCTCTTCCTATGCTCGTTAGTACCTAAATGTAATTTTTGGTGGCCGCTGGATAGGTAGAGGTGGCTTGAATACCTTAGCCCCCGAGGAACCCTGATTTTAATCCGGGATAGGTAGTTGGGCTTAACATCTCGTCGACAGCGAGGTCATTAGGGGCGGTGCAAGCTGCGCAGGGAGGAGGGGTTGGGGAAGGAATCGGCCATGGCCTTTGTTAGGGACCCATCCCAGTATTCGCCTGGGGTGATTTCGGAAAACCATGGAAAACCAAAATCAAAATTAGGATGGCCGGACCGGGAATCGAACCCGGGTCCTCCCGAATGCGAGTTCAATGAGTAACCACTGCACTACCTCACTCGGTGAATCCAATAGACTTTTATTTGGGGGGGATATTTAAAGGCACTTGTGTATGCAACCTCAATGGACGATGTTGCAACTTTTCGTAAGCGTATTGTAGCGGGCTGCGAAACAATCAATAATTCTCCAGGGATTCATCAATGCATCCGGGAGTCCATGCAACAGCGGGTTATTGCATGTGTTAGTGCTGATGGAGAACATTTCAAACATATCATTTAGTCTGTAATGTGCCGCCGATAAGCCTTCACACATATGTAACTAATTTCTGTGCAGTTCCTAATGTCCTATGGTGTAGCATCGTGGCGCGCTCTGTCGTTTACCATATAATAGAACGCTGCGATGGCATCCCACGATAACATGATCCAGCCCGTGGACCATATGCTGTACGTTACGTATTACGAGCTGCAATAAACAAACGTAGCGTTAACGGACTTAGGCTCATGTAATTTTTTTTTCCTTCCTCGAGATGCGAGGCATTTTTCCCCCGAAGTATTGACATGCGATTTTGCAACAGCCTGTATAAGCCGCGGTGTGCCAGAGTGTGAGGCCTGGCGCAGCCAATAGCGAGCGACAGGAGTGTGGAACGACTCAGCTACGAGAGTGCAGGCAACAGTGAAGAGAGTGAGCCTGACCAGTGGCGCTGGGTGAGCGAGTGGCGGATATTTGCAATTACGACAGTAGGCCTATGTGTTTAGTCGTATATGTGTGAATAATAACTGTTGATGACGTGAATTCAGCTTGTATGAAGACAATGACAAGAATTTTAATTAGAACATTGTATTGGCTTTAAATATTGCGCTCACTGAAAATAACAAGTATCTTTAAATAAGAGCTTTGCGCATTTTATAGTATTAAACATAAATTAACAAAGTAAATCCCCAACTACGTGGCGACTTCCAGGCGACTTCTAACAATACACGGCGAAGCAATGTCAGAGACATTTTTTCTGAATACATGAACTTTGAAGAACTGTTTAAAAAAAAATATCCATCGCAACTTACTAAAATAATACTGCCAACTTCAGAAATTTGGGGGGGGGGGGGGAAGGTTTATTTACATTTTTTGTAAAATAGAAATTTCAAAATTAAATAAATATAAAAAATATAAATTGGCAGGCTTTATTAACGTGCTATTACTTCCAAAGAAATGTCAAGTAGAATATTTTTTGTTTGAAACGGTCATATTTAAAACTGATGCATGGCGGAGGTATTTATAACATTGACTACCCATTTAGATTCTGTGGATGAAGGCTTGGCACGCAGCGCCCAACAAACAAACAAACAAACAAACAAACATTAAAAGCAATAAATTTTTGTACAGCATGATTATTTTCAAGCCTTTAAAAAAGTCAAATATGGCCATTTTAATCTGTTCTAGCTTTAAACTTTGTAGGGATATGTAAAGAATATTTCTACGTAATCTCAATATAATGATAGTGCTCTAAAAAAATTTCCCATATTTTATCACAAATATAGTGTCAAAATCACTTTGTGTTACGCAAGAACAAAAAAAAAAAACCTTTCGCAGTAAATTGAACAGGGCCGGATTAAAGTAATGTCCTAATTTTTTACAAGGTGTGCTTAGCTAAAGTTATTTAAAAAAATCATTATCGAATATATGAAAAAGTGACTTGTAATTTAATCCTTAAAAATATACAAACAAATTGCTGTGAACATAATTTTGAAAGTAACACACGGCATAGCTTTTGGTGTAAATTATCTTATTCCTTCATCCCTATGTTGTGACAAAATGCCGTCTTGAGAGGTAGAGGACTACACCACAGCACTGACGAGTCACTCCAACAGCTGTGACATTCTGAAGGCCACTCACATCTTGGCAGACGTCTAGCGTGGGCGCACATGAAGTGCTAATATACGCTTACTTTTCTCCTCTGCTATTGAGACTGCAGTAGGAGCGGTAGTTTCGTCAGTGGCCGCCAGGGGCGCTCAGCACACACTGTGTCATCCACTAACGTGAAATGAGGCAAGCTATCTCCAACATTGACTCATCCTGTATCATCAGAACTGTCCAAGTCACTGGTTCTACAATATCGTGACCATTTGCCAACATTGCCCATCACATGCGTGCTCTTAGATTAAAAAAAAAAAGTATATTTTCATAACTTGAATACAAGTCAGTGTTCGTAGGAAGTTCACAATCATTAGAAACGCTTAATTCATATAAAATATTTATAAACTACAAGCGAAACTACTTTGTTCTGATGGTGCTACAGGTAAGAAAATAATCCAATATCAATAGTGTTAGGAGTCGCCAGTCGGCGCCCCGCGGACAAGCGAGGTACGAGGCAGGCGATCTAGCGGCGACGTATCTGTGACATCAAAGCGTGCCGCATTTTTTAAATCTCCTCTTGTTCAAGCACGCTGCTAACCCTGGCAGTGTTGTTTATAGGCCGATATCTGACGAATGCTCTGGATTACTGACTTCGTCTCTCAGCGCAACTGGGAGTGTGTTGAACCTTCGAGACGGCCAGGGCTAGACTATAAAAATTGCTTCACACCTCCGAGCCGGCAGTTTTTTGAGTTGGAGAGACTGGATGGATGACTGGCGGGATTCCGAGCGAACAGCATGGTCAGCTGTGGGAAGAGGAAGATGGCGACTGCGAGTGCCAATGTTTTGAAGGGCGTGGATGGAGCCTGGACTATTGGATCAAGTGTGAGAGGGAAATACTTTATAACTGATGGAAACAGATAGACTGAACACGTGCTAATAATTGGTATAAGTTAATTGACTGTAATCAAGAGCCATTAATAAAGATATTAAGTAAAGTTGAAATAAACATTAAACAGTGCGCCCATTATTAAATAGAAAGAGTAAAAATGGATACAGCTAATTGATGTTGTAGATAGTAGCAGAATGAATAAATTAGAATTCAAATTTAGTTTCTTTCTTTTATTTTTTTTATTATTAAGACCTCCATCCCTATACGAATTCATATGTGTCCTTAGGCGTCCTCCACATATGCAACAATACTTTTGGATTAGCAACAGCGCTGCTGATATGCGTACTCTATATTATATTTCCACTTTATTTCAGACATCACACCTCACAGAGCCACGCTCCTAACATGCTGGACCTCAAAGTCAATCATATGAGACGATCTCTCGCACCTTATTACTCAGTGCTACATGAAGTTTTTTTAGTGAATATACTCTTACCTGAGTGGTATCACTAGACACCTTCAAAACTCATTTTACGAGTTCTGTAAGTTTTCTTTACTTATACACTTCGCTGACAATTTATTCCGGGTTCTTATAGTGAGTAAAGTTAAACGTTGGAGTGACCAACCTCCTGTCTAATGTTCAAAGGACAGAAATTTAAAAAAAAGTATAACGGGCAATGTTCATATAGCGTGTCACAAAAATTGAGTCGAGTTGAGATATTTGAGCGGCTCTTAACAACGAGGTCTTGAGAGCTTATGGAGGTGAAATCAGGTGAGATTGGAGCGACGCCGGAATGCAAGAGTGGGGGAAAATTGGAGATCCCCGAGAAAACTCACCGACCAGCGGCATTGTCCGGCACGTGTCCCACTTGCGAAAATTCGGGAGTGGCCCGGCCGGGGATTGAACCCTGTTCGCCTTTGTGGGAGGCGAGCAGGCTAACCGCTCAGCCACCACGGCCCCGTCTCACGTAAATATGAAGCTAATTTGGCGCCATCCATAGTCCAGTTTATTACAATAGCCCTTCTATATCTATTGTTTTCTCTTCGATAGGCGCTCCCAAACTTGTCTTCACTGAGTACCACTCCTTATGTGTAAGACCTATATCCAAGGGCGTGTGGTGAGCTCTAGGGATTTCATTAGAGCGGAGGTTTTTGTTTTGGTAATAAAGTAAATGCACAGAAAGTTCATTATTTTTAACTGATATAAAATATAAGCTTGCCCAAACTTTCGTGTACCTTAGTCACCAAGAATTAGGTGGGAGTGATGATTGGTGTTCAAGTAATAAACTATATACGAATTTCGTACTGTATACCTCTCATTATTGTATTTTAATATAAAATATTGTGTACGAATGAGAAAATAAATAAAAAACTATAAGCCTCTGGATACGTCTTAAATGCTCTTCAGAATGTTGCAAAATTGCATGACAATACTTCGGGGAATCTTTACTCACATCTGGGGGATGAAAAAATGTTATGTGAACATTGGGCTGAAAACGCTTCGTTTCTTCACTACAGCCCGTAATACATAACGTACAGTGTATAGCTGTGGGCTGGATCATGTTAATATAGAATGCCATCGCAGCGTCCATTTGCACGATACACGACACCTCACACTACGACAATACACCTAGGAGATTAGGAACTGCACAGGAAGTAGTTACACATGTGTGAAAGCTTATCGTCAGCACTAAAAGAAATGTTCAAAATGCCCTCCACCAACACAATCACATACATCAACCTGCCGTTGTATGAACACCAGGAAGCGTGATGAATCCCTGAAAAATTCCTGATTGTTCGCAATCCGCCCTAATATGGTTACGGAGGGTGCCCACTATCCATACAAACAAAAGTCTAGTGGATTCAAATTAGGACTTCTCGGGGGCTGGTATTGGGTTGCCAATTGCAACTGCTATGGCATTCCACAGTAACATTATCCAGTCCACGGGTCATACACTGCACGTTATGTATTACGGCCTGTAGTGAAGAAACGAAGTATTTGCGGACGTATGTTCATATAACATTTTTTCGTCCTCCAGATGTGACGAATGTTTCCCAGAAGTATTGAGATGCAATTTTGCAACATCCTGGAGAGAAGTAACTTTCTGTCTGTACTCGGAGAATAAAACTTATTTGAAACAAAACTTAACATTTTTTCTAACACTTACGTGTGCAATACAATTGGTCTCTTGTAACATTTGGCGGTGGTGATGAAGCGCCTGTTATGGCTAAACCACCAGCCAACCCTGTCAAACTTTCCCTTGTCCCTGAAATTAAATTGTATTCAGGCGCATTTGACAGGGTTTTGAGACACGTCTGCACTGAAAATAAAATCTCTGTCAGAAATAAAATCACTTTTTGAAGCCGACTGTGCCAAATTTTATTGTAGCGAACACAAAATTATTTTGAATTTAAAAATTAACAATTTATTAATAATTATAAGAAAATGCTATCATTAAGACCGAAACAGACTACACGAGTGTTATTCACAAAAGTATTGACATGGCAAGATATTAATTTTTTTTTAGTGTGTCTCCACATTTGTGTCGAGCTTGCTTGTTAATGTCCGGAGGAGGCACCAGACTGGGTGGGACGTGGCTAGACTTCAAACTAACCAGTTCAATTCTCCCACCACCAGCACCAATATGGTGCTCACGTTGGCTGTACTTGGAATTCGGAAACCAGCTCAGCCGTTCACTTTCAGAACCAACGATTTTCTCCGGCGGTAGGACGGAGTATTAGCAGGGATCTGTAGGGTAGATAACGGCTGGGTGTGGCATCAGCCGTCGAGAAATGATGACTAATCACATGATGGGGTTTACAGAATGTACATAGCAGCGATTACCTCCGACTGTGAAGACTGCACCACTAATCTGACGTAGTTGCAACATGAAGTGAGCACGTTTCTGTACACCAGTTACGATAGGTTAGTTAAGTCAATTATATACATCTAATGATTTATGGCAAATGTGGCGCCTGCAAGGTCTCTTATGACATCGCGTAACCTTGTAGGTCCAGCGTTGCATAGTATTTACGCGTGTGAGACAATGTCCGTCCCATTAAGGCCGTGTCTCAATTCGCCGAGAGAGTACTCTTTTGCTCACTCTTAACGTCACAGAGAGTCCTCTCTACTGTCCCAACTCCTAGGAGAGAGCGCGAGAGGGAGAGTGAACGACGATGTACACTCGGTGCTCACTCTCGCACACTCTCTGGCATCCATGTTGTTTTCAAGTCTAACCTCAAAATACAGACATATATTTTGTTGTTTCTGAAGCAGTGTTAGAAATATTTTATTGACTTCCTTAATTATTGTGCTTGTGAAATGTGTAATAACAGTATTCCGTTTGATTTCGAACATAACAAATTATGATTTTATTATGTGCACGTTTCATTTAGGTTAATTGTGTGCATATTATTAAATACTGCGATTTTCAAATAACAATTATGTTTTTAATCATGCAAACATGTAAACAAATTGGAATAAGTTACTATTTAATAAAATAATATACATTTATTCGAGGCGAGTTAAAGGCCAGCCATATTTTATTTTGCACTAGGCCCTATTTGTTACCTTTTCTGTCAGAGAAATAATGCCAAAGGCATACAGAGGGCGCAAGTCTCAATACGCTAGAGTAAACCAGAGTGTGCAAGAGTGAGAATGGCGGAAGAGAGTGAGCACACTTTCGAGTTGAGACACGGCTAAAATTTGACCTGGCCAGAACGGGTAGGACGAGCAGCTATTCAGAGAATATTATCACCCGTAAAACTTTCCTTAACTGCCCGAACACTGGATTAAAGCTTACGTTCTTTGTCAGCTAAGGCATTGCCCGCCAGCTTAAGTGGCAGGCAGCGAGCGTAATTACTGCCTTATTAGTTCTGCGTATTAGTCATTTTTAAAGTAAGAATGTCTGTTGAACTTGGGAGTGATGTTTTAATATATGTGTATACTAATTATTTTTGGTGTTGTTGGAATTATCAGAATATTACTCTGCCCTGAAAATCAGCCACCAGTAGACTAAAAGGGGCTGCGGTGACTGATCGGTTAGACTGCTCGCCTCCCACCTGGGCGAACTGGGTTCAATCCCCGGCCGGGTCACTCCCGGATTTTCGCTAGTGGGAAACGTGCCGGGCGGTGCCGCTGGTCGGCAGGTTTTCTCGGGTATCTCCCGTTTCGTAAGTCCTTGCGTTCCGGCGCTTTTCAATTCTCACCTCATTTCACCCTTATCGGCTCTCAAGACTTCGTTGTTAAGAGGAGTGTGCATTGAAACAATTTTTTTGTGAAATCGTTGTTTTGCACGTATTCGCGTATCTCGGTAAATAAATGTTCTGTAAACACGACCTTTGGCCAGAAAAGGTAAAAAAAAAAAACTATTATCTATGACTATGTTTTTACTTTTAACATATTAATGATATTTTTGGAGAAAAAAATTCGTGAAAATGGTCAAGTATAGCATTCTTAAAGCTTGCCTATGCAGTTTCCTTAAGCGGCAAGAGAAAAGTACAAACATATGGACGTAGTTTAATCTGTGGGCTTTCGTTGCATGTAATAAAATCCCACTGTTACAGATCTTATTTGCACAGTACAGGACCACGACGAAAACACTCCACGCTTTGAGCGTAGGAGCGATGAGCCACAAGGCGCGCGTGTTCGTGTCGCCCGTATCGCTCCCTCGCATCTTGATCTTGGACGCGCAGATACGCACTCGTGAAAGTCGCCCAAATTTCTCTCAACTCAACTCAGCTCGTCGACTAAGGTGGCAGGCACTGTACTTACCTAGGTCAGTCGTAAGCATAGACGTGTTGTTATGAACTGAGAATTACATGGGCTTACTCTTAACTCAGTAAGATTCAGACTGCAGTTATATGAGTGCGTGGCCAGTTATCGCGGCAACTTCACAATACTTTGCGACACCGGTAATCGCTGTTTTCACTACATCCAAACATTTGGATTTTGCAATCTTTCGTCTAGTAAATGTCCCAGAAACACGGAAAATACGGGCCAGAATTGGGCCGGTAAATGCTAGCCGACAAACTCCGGCCAGTCGATACCGGCCCGCTGTTTTATGCCGGAAGCGACCCGATGGAAATATGGACTGGCGGCTAACTGTTGACCGACAGTGTCGGGCCTGCGACGGCTGGATGTCGCTACGATGCCGGGCCTGCGATGGCTGGAAAACGTTACTGGGCCGGAATAAATAAGTTATTGGCCCCTTACCGAAAATACAAAGATGATGTATAGGAATCGGCCCAGAAATATTTTTAAGATGCTTGTAACATATTTAGTCTGCGATATCATACCGACATATTTTCGGTGATATCCATCTGTCATCCTAAAAAATACAGCGGGCCATTGTCTTTTTTCTAGCGGCAAACATTCTGTCTCAAAAAAGATATCCCGGCGTTGTCAGCTGGCTATCTTCTTGCATTGACACGACAGTTGCCGACAGTACAGCTATCGGGCCGACAATTTGCCGACACTTGGCCGACAGGTTGTGTTTGCTAGGGTACGTCTACTTGTACGGCGAAAATGCCTGTTGCTGCTACGATTTCGTAGTGATAAAAATAATTATCTATTACAATAACACTGATAGGTGAGAGTCTAGGAAACATTAATTTTTGCAAACAATTAATGAAACGTGTCACCATTAATTTATTCGCGGTAGTTCCCTGTTTGTTTTTATCGATTCAGAAGTTAGGAAACCGTCTTCCAACTACTCCCCATGTGGAATCATATGCGACGTTTGTCTTTGCTCGTGAGATTCTTGACACTTGTACTGTGACCTTATTGGTAAGTTATTTCTTGGTATTTATAGTAGAATACACCTATATTTTGCGTTTGCATGACATTTATTAACACGAATTTCGTCTATGTAATAAATTGAATGATCTTCACGCCATCATTCTACATCATTCATATATAAAAAAAAAACATACCTATATAATTTCTGTTTTCATATTCGAAACCAATTTCAACAAGCAATTTTTAAAGACTCGTATGTTTAAAATCTGAAAAAATCTCCATATGCATTAAATTGCAACACATATCTTGCTTCAAGTTAAGTCTTCATTACGCGAGGAAAGCGAACGTACGCACAAGTTCTTCCACTAAGTCGTCAGTCATGTTTACCGAGCACATTGTTGTGCTATTTCCTGTTTTTCCCTGGCGTTACAGTTTTTTCCGTTTCCGGCTGTTTCTTCCAAGTACTGATAATACTAGTAGCAGACACGCCAGGCATTTCACCTGAAGTTGCTGCTACTGCTTGCTTCCCTGGTAAAGTTCGATGCTGCTGAGCTATTTTTTAAAACGGATTTAAAGTTATTCTCCTTTCGCCAGTATACAACGGCTTTCCTTGAGAGTACCTCACGAGCTGCTTCCTGCACTACTTTACACTGTAAAAAATAATGGAAATATTACCTCACAAGGGTAAGGTAATATTCATAAACTTGTAAGGGAAGCATAGTTTTTCTTACAGGTAAGGTAAAATTACCGCACCTTGGAGTAAAATGCACTTACATGGTACAGGCAAATCCCATACATGGATGGGAAAATTACCTTACGACGCGTGTATCTCTTCAGCATTCTCAACAGATAAGAGGGGGTGGGGGGGGGGGTGGGGGCGAAATAAGTAATCTTCTAATACGCCAATATTCTTTGATGCTATCATGTTGTAGTGGTGTAATGGATAGCGCATCAGCCTATCGGGATAGAGGACCATTGTTCGCGCCCACACACCAGCAAGTGTCAAGGATTTTAGTGTTGAGGCTTGGTTATTATTAGTGAAGGGATACGCATTATAAAATAATTAACAGTAGACCTACTAATACTCCGGGTTAATTTTTAATGTAATTTTACTATACATTGTAGTTAATTTTCCCTTACTTCGTTCCAGCTTAGCTGTCAACATATTTGGAAGGAAACAAAGGAATGTATGGATACAGAATCGTAAGGGCTGTTCATGATAAAGTGAGCACTTTTGAAATCAACCTTGGATAAAAGTCAGTATCCCTAACTGCATATATTTTAACGGGCGAACTGAGTGACATGCACCCAGTAAAGTTGGTAACGATGAACGGAAAGTAGTTCCATATCTTAACGTCAACTAAAACGTGCCAGGTAACCGTTTGTGATAACTTAAATCATTTCATTCGCTTTCTGTTTTTTTTTTTTTAATACATCGAAGAGTAAAAATGAGCAGATTTGCAAAACATTTTCTTTTGTAATAATTTCACTGTTGCACTTGACCGACGCATGGATATAGTGACGAGGCCCATGGCAATGTTCATGTTGCATAAGGCGGAAGAATATACAATGTGCATAAAAATAGATCTTAAGTAGGGCTTACTCATTTTACCGTGGACAGCCTCTAAATTATTTGTTGCTAACTGCATGCCCGACGCACCATAACAATTATTTATCAAAATTATTACATGATTATAAATTAAGTACGATATTTTGGATATCAAGTTATGTAAATAGCGAGATATTTTACGTCGATTCCAAATGTATTGTCTATAGGGAAGCTAAACCCTTTGGATCGTTCATGTCACGACCAAGGTATGACTGAAATAACTATAACTGTATTTCCGAGTTGCAAATTTTTAGAAAGGGATCATGAATATTTAAGATATGGTTTATAAAAGATGTATGGGCGAGAGCCCTGGACGTCACGCATAGCGGCAGCTCACATTTCCACTAGGCCTTTATCTCGCCGCTCCCACACTCACGGATGATAACACAGGCCTGCGTTGGAAAAAGAAAATTGGATAATTTTACCTCTTGTTTTGGTGAGTAGAATTCGATGCTAGTACTCAAATTCTCATGTATTACAAGGTTATTCCGCGAAATGAGCTTATGCAAGTGAGTACAGGCTGTTCACGGTAAAATAATTATTAATAGCCCTGCGTAAGATCTACTTGTTTGCACGTTATGTATTCTTCCGCCATATGTAAAAGTAACATTGCCATGGGTCTCACGACTTTATTCAAGCATCCGTTAAGTGCAGCGGTGGTACAGTGTCTAGCGCGCTCGCCCCCCACCACGGCGATCCGGGCTCGATCCCTGGCGGGTCCACTCTCGGATCTTCGCATGTGGGACGCTTGGCGGCGGATTTTCTAGGGGCACTCCCGCTTCCTCTGCCCCTGCATTCCAGCGCCGCTCCATCTAGGGTATCACCTCATGTCATGTTAAGGGACGACGGGCACCTACAGGTCCCAGCTGGAAAGCCCGTTACTCGGAGGGTGTTGCCAAGCCCTGGGTCCACCCCACATACGCATTTATTATAACTGTTAAATTATTAGAAAAGTATTATTTTTTTTTCAAATATGGTCATTTTTAGACTCGATGCATTAAAAAAGAAAAAGAAAGCGAAATGAATAATTTAAGTTATCACAAATGGTCACCTAACACTTTCTATACGACATTATGATATGGAACTACTTACCACCCATCGTTACCAACTTTACGGGGCGCATGTCACTCAGTCCGTCTGTTAAAATATATGCAGGCAGCAGCAGTGACTTTTTCCTAAAATTGATTTCAAAAGTGCCCACTTTATCGTGAACAACCTTTAATGTATGATGCAAATTTTTAATTTTTAAGTAACTTCTTTTCTTCATACCTTCTCATTTTGTAAAAAAAAAAAATATATCTCAAATGCTTTCTTATGTGTACTTGTGTTGCTCTCTCCAAAGTGACAACCCGAGCTCTGTGCACAAGCTCACCCACTCCTTCATGACTAACAGAAAAGGTAGTGAATTACTATTAAGAGTATTATGTACCTGCGCGTCCAAGGTCAAGAAGAGAGGGAGCGATACGGGCGACACTAACACGCACGCCTAGTGCCTCATCGCTCCTACGCGCAAGGCGTGCAGTGTTCCCGTCGTAACACTGTACTGTGCAAATTAGATCTGTACAGTTGGGTTTTATTACACCCGATGAAAAACCACAGATTAAACTACGTCCGTATCGTTGTACTTTTCTCTTTTCGCTTAAGGAAAATACACAGGCAAGCTTTAAAAATGCGATATTTAACCACGTACATGATTTTTTTTTCTCCAAGCATACACTTAATATAACAAAAGTAAAACGATAAGGAAATAGGCAATATTTTTTTATCCTTTCCGTCAAAAAGTTGTATTTCGATGACTTTTATTTGCCGAGATCGCGTTTGCGCGCAAAGACGATTTCACAGAAAGTGTTCCCGTACATAATCCCCTTAAATGAAATTGACTGGACATTTAAATAAAATATTGATTTACAAATGTGTTTGGTTCAATAATATTCCCCCTAATAACTTAGCAACAACAGTACATAGGGCCGACCTCCCGTGGCGCAGTCGGTTGGTGTGCCGCCGATCTTAGGTCTGAGAGATTCTGGGTTTGAATCCCAGACAAGGCATAGTTGTTAGTTTAAGTTAAGTCGTAAGTTAGTCTGTAAGCTGTCCCCTGATAAAAGTTCAGGCATAACACAGGAGGAACTTAATAATCCCTATCTAACAGTACATATGCTTACAGTACAAAGGTGGATTGCAAATCAATTGGTACGTGATAGAGGAACAATTGAGGCCAGTTTCGGATTCAGAATTCCCAAAACATGTTATAATTGCATAAATTTTGCAAAACGTTTTAAGGGCCCAAATTTTGCAGGTTGTGTAACATGGGAACGAACCTGCGTTGTTTGGGAAGCAGATACTTGCTACCGCTGCCTTGATCGCAGTAGATAGGCCGCTTTGTAGTGAGTATTTCCAGTAACATCAGCTTACAGTATGTTCCGGTACCGCTGACCAACACTGCTGTTATTTGGCAGTTGTATCCTGGTACTTTGTGCGAGCAGTGTTGCCATTAGTGTAATTTTTCCCATTGAGTGGAATTTTTGAGCTCTAAAATTTTGAAAAGGGGGAAAAGTGGGTTTATCAAGAGAATGTCTCAAAACATGAAAAAATGAAGAAAGTTAAAATTAGTTTTGAATTGAAATGGTTTCTTGTAATGTTTATTTTAAATACAATTTCCACAAACACTATTAAATTTAATTAAAAATAATTATTACAGTAGACAACTCGTGTTCACGCCGCTAAAATAATTTCTCACAATTAGTCTACGAGAGCTTGCGACTGAGCCACTGAAAGAGCAAAGCTTAAATTACATTTGTGTAATCAGATTAGCTTTTTAAGCAAAGTGAATTGACTGCAAACTTTTAGAGTACGGGTTGTTCATCTAAATCTGCATAACAACATAAAATTGTAGGAAATACGTAACTCCAGTAGTGTTAAAAAATATATTTTTGCATAATAAATACTGTTGTGTACATAGAATGTGAAGGTAATTATTTATGGAGTGTTCATACCGAAGAAATCACAGATTCGATGTACAATTTTAAATTAATTTTTCCCCTATTTTGTTACTAATGTTGCCGTGAATAGTGTAGGCCTATATATTGTATTTCTTTTACAAGCTGAGTGTGCGGTAGTATAATAATACAGGTTAGGAAATAAGGAAATCTCGGTATTATAGCATAAGAGTCAGAAATAAATGCCCAACTAAGCGTGCTCACAAGTTGCATTAAAAATGAGTTTAAAAAACGAACTTCAGAAATGTAGGGTGCAAATAAAAAACGAGTTTCAGGAGTTTAAAAAAATAATTTCAGGAATGTAGAGTGCAGTTTACAAACGAGTATCGTACTGGAAACACCACAAACGATTCATTAAGATATACAGCAGCGTAATTCTAAAATAGTCCTACAATTTAATTGATACTTTATCAAAACATGAACAACGTAATCGAATTTTTTTTTGCTATTATCATTGCTACCAGTTTCCAAACCACCATTAATGAGAAAAAAAAAACTTATTTTGTGGTAAGTGTAAGCTGTTCCGTAGCTGCTGACGAAACATTGGTGAGTCGTGAGTGTCTGCAGCGACCAGCGGTAACGGAAAGCAACCCACGGCGTCCGTAGTGCCAGTGTCTTATATGGCGGCAAGAATTCCTAGGAAGCGAACAGGGAAGTTTGCAGGAAGTTCCACCTACATCCGGCTTTGTTCCGCCCAGATCACACTCGTCACGTCCAGTGGCGACGCTTCGTCACTGCGCGGGGATGGATCATGGAGTTCGCGCCTTATGGGAGTTTAGTGTGTGAGTGTGAAGAACAACTAAGCACTGAGGGAAATAACAGTTGGTATTGTGTCTGGCCGCAACTAACCCTTTCAATCGCACTTTAATTTACGGTTTAAGCTGTCACAATGTTGTAAGGAAAAAATTATTATGCGTGCTGTACTGGATTCGACAAAACATTTGTTTCGTTATCACAGCCAATGAACTGTCGGCTACATGTTCGGCTACAGTTACATGAACCAATGATGACCTAGACTAGTATGACCGTTTGCGAAACATTAACCCACATATAAGTGGGTTGGTTACTAAGCTTCGCACTGTGCAGTACACACCAAACATTATCTACACGTGTGCAATGTACAGCACGATTGTGTGCACTTAATGCGAGTGGGTTAAGAGTCCTATGTACTGACATTTTTCTGTGAAATCGTTGTTTGCGCGTAAACGCGTGTCTCGGTAAATAAATGTTCTGGAAATACGAAGTTTTGCCAGAAACGATAAAAAAACTATTCTCTATGTCGCTATCTTTTTTACTTTTATTGCAAAAAATTATATACCCCTACTGCAAGAAATATTCAAATATTTATTTAGTTTGCTTGGAAAGCTCCTTTATAGTGTTTTTAATATCCATGAACTTCGTAAGTTCCGTCCAATATTCGTCTGATGCATATTGTTAGTTTAAAATGATAATATGTCACACACATGTTCTTTTAGTTCTGTAAAAAAAATGCGGATTTCAAATACGGCGCTACGCAATCCATTCCCCAGGTAACGGATTTCAAATACGGCGCTACGCAATCCATTCCCCAGGTAACAGGCTGCCGTAGTACTACACAACCTTCTTATTAGCCCTTTCAGTCTACTTTATATTTACGAGTGTTGCATACCTTGTTCTGATGTGCGTTTCTTTATTCCAATCGATATCGGCGAGTTTTACTTTCGACTCTAGTAATAAGAACCATCCTTATGAACAATAGCACGTTATATGAATTAGTTAGTTACCCATAGCAGGATAAATGAGCTTTGAGCCTCACATTGTATAGAGCAAGCTAAATATAACCATACTTTTACAATGTGAACGCAGGTGGATACATTTGGTAAAAATATATTATTAATCGAATTTTTACTACCTGTTGTATACATCGAAGTTAGGATAAGACAGGGGGAAATCGTTTGAAGGGAAACAGCACATTAAAATCGCATGAAACAAACATGTTCCTATAAAATGGAAGGCGAGCCAGCAAATAGGGTTCGTATACATTAGACATGAAACGCTTTGGAAACGATTTTAGAAAGTGTGTCGGTATTGTGTTCGCTTCACAGCTCCGTGATGTTACACATAATGGATCACGGGAAAATGCGGTGAAAAGGAGCGTGAATCTACCAGCTACGTTCAATCTAGCTACGTGTATCAGACGTTCCCTAAAGGCATAACGTGTCATACTTTCTAATTAAACATATTATTTGCGTCCGGTCGGAATTTTCGTAGCACCTAAAAAAATTGCTCAGATATTTGACTTGCAAAAATTTAGTATCTCTTTGCTAATAATTTTGAAATGATTAATTCTTGTGTAAAAAATTGTTGTATGTGTTGTCGACGTTCACTTGTTCACGATCGAATTCCGCCACAACGCCACGCTTCAGCGACCTCGGCTAACGTGGCTCACTGACGAATTAAGGATGTTTTTAAATAAGTATGTAAATAAATGTTTTCATCTATTACAGCAAAAGTTGTTGTTACCTGCGCTCAGATAAAGGGTATGTTGACTTAAACATAGTTTGTTTGGCGCAATCTATTTGATTGTTTGTATAGGGACAGTAAAATATGTTATTGTTAAAAATAAATTATACTGTTGTTCTTACACAAACAAATATTTGGATGGTACAACTGAAGGTTTGCTTGCCCTACGTACTTACATGAAACCGTTCCCGTTAATACAAGACAAATGGGGGTCCGGCCTGGACGAGATTCGTCAAGTGACTATTCACGAATTAAGATTGTTTTCAAATAAATATATTAAAATAATGGACAATGTGCACAAATAAATATTTCAAGATTTACAGATCTAATTTTTTCCCCGTCGAACTTGTTTTATTAGGATGCCTAGCCATTATTGAGCATTTAAGAAACACTGTTATTACCTTTATTGTCACAAAATTACAAACAAACTCTTCAACTGTGTTTTCGAACGAAGTCAATCAAATGAGTGACCAAACCAATGTATACATGTTGATTCAACCAAATATTGTGTTGACAATCTAATTTATTTTGGCCCAACAAAATGGTTTTGTTAATTCAAGTGTGTATTTTGCTAAACGAACAAGATTAAGTTTGTTTCCTTTCAAGTTTTGTAGGGGCAACCAATAATAGTTTTGGTCCTATACAAACAATAATTTTGTTGGTTGGAACAACCATTTTTTCAATGTGTTGAATTTGTTTTAATGGAATTAATTTAAGCCAATTTTAAGCCTCAATCAATGACTAACATACACCGTCACTACGTTAACTGCCAAATAAATTACAAACAAACTTTCGATCCGTATTTTGGAACGAAGGCAGTCAAATGAACCGATTAACCTTCAAACAACCGAATAAATGCCAGTGCTTGTCCTATTTGAGTTTGTTACCACAACGAAGTATGTTATAATAGACATAAGATTTCACCAGGTAAGTAAACGTTTACTCACTTCCAACGAAATATTGATTTGAATCTACAATGATTTTTACACTCTTCACGGTGACCAAACTGATAAGTTGAGCGTACTTGTAAAATAGTTGTGTTGTATGTATCAAATACATATACATTAATTTAAAGTCTCGTTAACCGAACTTAATGGGACTAGAAATCATTTGATTAAACGAAAATTCGGTTAATTGGGAAAAATGTGCAACAACGACATAGTTTTTTAAAGGAAAGTAATAACGTAATTTTAAAGTTAGTAAATTAAGTTTTAAGTGTGTACAACAATTAATTTTACGAATATAGGTTTATTGTTCTAAGCACAGCTACACACAAAGCATCAAGTTTATATAGTACATAGTACAGTCGTATTGTTACGTGGTATAGTACGTAGTACAGTCGTATTGTTACGTGCTGCAGCTGGCGCCGACTCCGCTGCCCCGCGGCGTAATCATAGACCCATCTCGCCCTCCCCTCTACATGGAACGATGCGCTTGCTGCCTCCTATTCACCCCTTCTGGGAATCCCGTGAATGCCGGCAGCGGCGAGACTTGCTGGCGTCACAGAGCTCCTCTCGCCTGCTAGAGTTTCCGATACATTTAGCGACGTCGCAAGAATGTTCTTGTGAGTCTGGCTGGTGCCTCAGCCCTCCGCGATGCATTACGCGAGTTGGGAAAGATTCTAAGTGACGGCCTAAGACACTATATATACTGCCGCAACCCAGCGGCCGGCAGTCTTTGATGGAGGCCGTTTGGCCGAGTGTGCGCGAGCGAAGCGAAGTGTGGACGACGACCGGAGATTGCGGGACGACGGCTGGAGATTGCGGGACGACGGCGAGTGAGGCGTTCGTGGCTTGAATGGACGAGAGGGTGTGAAACCGACGAGTGAAGTCTACTGTGCGTGAGGGCACTTGGAGGACTCTAGAACATTGCGACTGGCGGTACATGGACTGAATGGAAGTGTAATACTGATTTTACTGTAAATATTCGAACTGTCAAATATGGGTGCATAAATTATAAAATAATTGTATAGGTCGATACACTGTCTATTGGGACTGATCATTAATTATTTTATTTAATTGATTTCTTTGTGGTAATTAAAAATTTTATTAATTGGTATAAATTGTGAACAGTAAATGATATCAATTTATTGTGAGAATTTGAGTTCAGAGAATTTTGCTGTAGTTATTGTAAATAAACTAAGGAAATTATAATAAATTCTTTTATTTGATTAAGACCTCCATCCCTTAACGAACTTGGTATAGCCCACTTAATTTCTAGAGAGATAAATTGTAACAGTGGTGTCAGAAGTGGGATGGAGGCATTTTATAAAGTAATAAAATATTTGTTATTGGTATTACAGTAGGTTATTACAAGCAGGATAAATTTGTAAATTTAATAATTGCGTTAGTTGGCCAGGAAATTATTAAGGAAATTGTGAATGCTAACCAGGAAAATGTCGGCAGACATGGAAGCACTTCGTGCCTTGATCGAAGGACTGAGTGGTCAAATAAGTAATGTAAATAGTCAGATTAGTAGTGTTAGGGAATCTGTTAGTAATGTAAATAGTCAAATTAGAAGTGTTAGTGAATCTGTGAATAGCAAAATTATTTGTGTTGGTGAACTAGTAGACAAGAAAATGATAGCATTAGCGAAGTAGAGACAAGAATATAGACAATGTAAACGAAAATATAGATAGAAAAATAGACAGTGTAGATAGGAGAATAGAGAGTATGAATGAGAATGTGGACAGAAAGATAGAAGGTTTAAGCGAGTTGGTGAACAGTATAATAGACTGTGGACAAGAAGATCGACAGTGTGAGTGAGAGAATGGACAGTGTGAATGATAGGATGGACAGTGTTGAACAAGAAATGAAACAGGAGGTGAGGGCCCTCAAGAAGGAATGGCAGGAGTTCTTGCAGCAGCAGGAGAGACAACATGCAGGGGCAGAAGAGGAGCCAAAATTGGTGACCACCGAGACGACGAGTGCCGGCAGCGAGAAGAAGGTATAGGTCGCCGCCAGTGCAGCTATCGCAGGGGAGGCGCATCAGTTCTGCAGTTTGGGAACTCCCCAGCCAGGGGTGGGTAAAGTCGTCACTATTAAGTCTGCCCCTATGATGGATAGACACCTTGGCCGAGTACCGGCCCCATTCTAGATCGTGACCAACCTGAATGGCTTGACAGAAGAGCAGCGGGCGTACTACCTGGCGGCTGTACTGAGGGGCCCAGCATTGAGCATACTGCAGTTTCTGCAGGAACGACATCGTCTAAAATGCTCCACACTGGTGTCGGCTTTGGAGCTTCTATTCGGCGACCGGTAAATGCGGCACTCCCATCATACCCAATTGCGAAGCCGCATCCAGCGACCCGAAAAACCACTGCAGGAGCTGCGGCAGGACATCGTAAGGCTGTCGCACCTGTCTCTGGAGGGATGCTCGGAAGAGGCACGAGATGTCATCGCCGTCGGCTTCTTCGTCCACGCTATCGCTGACACCGACGTGTGGTAAGCTTTACGGTTAGCTGCGCCTCACACCATGCAGGATGCCTTGGCCCGAGCATTGGAAGTATAATCAGCAAAACACGAGCCGATGTTCCGACATGTAGTACTGGCAGCTACTCTGTGCAATGACGAAGATGGAGATAGCTTCCTGGACGTCTTGAGAAAGTTAGAGACCAGAATGAAGGACATTGCTGCCAGAGTCTGTGCTAGGAAACCCAGTTTTTATCCACTGAAGCATCGGGGATGTTGGGTATGTAGACAGACAGGACACTTGAGTACGTAATGCCCGCAAAGGAACTGCAGGATCAGGCAGCCAGACGTGATTAAGGCTGACAGCTTGTTGAGAAGACTAGAGACGCGGTAGAGGAACTTTTGAAATCCGTAGTGGCAGCGACACCTGTGCCTCGTCGACGGAGGCACCAAGAATGCTGGAACTGTGGAATGGAGGGGCACTTACGAGCCTGCTGTCCAGAGATCCCAAACGAGACTAGGCATCGAGGAACGGGCCAAGGGACAACTACACAAACAAATGGAACTGACAGCCGCAGTAATAATCATCCAAACCACGTACCCATCGAAACAATTGGTAACATCCTATCTGAGGAAACGAAGAAAGATCGCCATATGGTGGTAAGAAGAACATGGATATTGCAGTCGAACCATGTAAGAAGTCACCCAGCAGTTAACGCAGGCGAGGAAACGAGAGAGGTCCGTTTTCAGATGGAGCTGCACATATGGGTCTTCAGAAGAAGGACAGCCAGAGAGTGGAGTACGAACATATCGCAGTGTCTAATGGCATCAAGAAGAACGCTCGATGTTGTACAAGAGTTGCAGGTAATGCACTCAAGTAAGGACGACTAGTGTGTCTGTATGAAATAAAACGCCTTCAGGGAAATACATCTCAATGCCGAGAATCTTGGGAACGTCCGTACAGGATCTTGAAGCGGATAAATGATGTGGTCTACAGGTTTACCTACAGGACTCTCGGATAAAGCCTAAGGTTGTCCACAATATCCGACTGGCGCTGTACGAAGGTCCTGATTCTGTAGTCTGTTCGGGACGAACAGACTTAAGGAGGGGGCAGTGTTACGTGCTACAGCTGGCGCCGACTCCGCTGCCCCGCGCCGTAATCGGAGACATAGCTCGCCCTCCACTCTTATTGGAACGATGCGCTCGCGGGCTCCTATTTCCCCCTTCTGGAAATCCCATGAATGCCGGCAGCGGCGAGATTTGGTAGCGTCACAGACCTCCTCTCGCCTGCTAGAGTTTCCGGTACTTTTAGCGACGACGCAAGAATGTTATGGTGAGTCTGGCTGGTGCCTCAGCCCTCCGCGACGCATCACGTGAGTTGGGGAAGATTCTAGGTGGCAGCCTAAGACACTATATATACTGCAGCAACCCAGCGGCCGGCAGACTTTGAGGGAGGCCGCCTGGCCGAGTGTGCGCTAGTGAAGTGAAATGTAGACGACGACTGGAGATTGCGGAACGACGGCGAATGAGATGTTCGTGGCTTGGATGGACGAGAGGGTGTGAAACCGACGAGTGAAGCCTACTGTGCGTGAGGGCGCCTGGAAGGTACTCTAGAACATTGCGACTGGCGGGACATGGACTGTACTGAGGTGGGACTGAATGGAAGTGTAATACGGATTTTATTGTAAATATTCGATCTGTCAAATATGGACGCATAAATTATAAAATAATTGTATAGGCCGATACACTGTCTTTTGGGACTGATCTTTAATTATTTAATTTAATTGATTTGATTTCTTTGTCGTAATTATGCATTTTATTAATTGGTGTCAATTGTGAACAGTAAGTGATTTCAATTTATTGTGAGAATTTGAATTCAGAGAATTTTGCTGTGGTTATTGTAAATAAAATAAGGAAATTACAATAAATTATTTTATTTGATTAAGACCTCCATTCCTTTACGAACTTGGTATAGCCCACTTAATTTTTAGAGAGGAATATTGTAACAGTATGTAATTTTTTGTAATGTACGAATTTACACAACAATGAGAGTTGCTAGTTATGCAATTAATTACGGATAGTATTAATGTTTGTTACTACCTGTACATAATTTTTTTAAAGCAACAATTTACTTTTTGTACATACTATTTTTAAGCAACAATTTGGTTAAGTCGGACGTTCAATTCATCGGGTTTCGGTTCAACCAGACCGTACTGTATATTATATTGGAACAACGAATTAGTTGTTCAGCTCAACAAATTATTTTTATGTGATTTATTCGGTCCAAAGGAACTAATGCAGACGTTTGGAACAACAGCAAATTAGCTGAGTGAAGAAAATATTATATTTCAAGAAAAATTTATTTGGTATGTGCAACAAAATCTTTTTCTACGTGACAAGAAATTGTACTTATCACAAAAATAAACTTCTGAATTATTTGCATGAAATTTCACATTGCTTGGAACAAAAATTATAGATCTACAATTTGCTAACGCTTGTGAATAACTATGGCGAAAATGGTTAAATCTTGTAATAATAGAGTCCACCGTTTTGCGGAACATTTGACCAAAGTTGTGTACAAACGGGAAAACCAGAAAACATTCCATTACCTGTCGTTCTCAGAATGACCAAATCATTTTAAGTTACTCTGTAATGCCCTGTTGTCATGTATGTCTAAGTTCCCGAAACTTACAAATTTAAAATAAAATAAATAATATAAAACAAATTTATACACCCCTCCTCCAAGGCGTGACGATTTGCGCAACATAAACCCTCGGAAATAAATATCACTGACTCCCCTCTAAGTTTGTCTAGTCTCTGTAATGATGAATATCTGCGATAGCCAACATATACGTGGGCATAAGATAAGGAAAAGAGAAGATGGCATTATGATTTGAATCTTCAGCCCATCCTGGCTGCCAGGGGCCGCACGATATTTTGCAGCTCCACTGGAGTCTAGAAGTAACTAGTACTTGGAAACTGTACCCAATCTGGCAACACTGGCCGCCCCTAGAAGTAACACCTCTCTTTGACTTGAATACACGCACCACAGCACTGATTGACATAGACTCTCCATCATTTTATAAGGCATGCCCAGTTATATGTGTCAGGTATCGTATTTTATATTGTTATGTCGCGGGTCTGCGCGGCTGTCCTTGGCCCGCCCGGCACATGCGAGTGAGGATGAAGGAGAGTCGTTGTGAGATAACAGCGGCAGGTGATAGAGCAGCATACGTATCAGTTTCAAAGTCAGGCCGACAAGATAATATTCTGCGGCATGACACTGTGTGGCCCTGGCAGTATTGATTTGCGGCCGATATCTGACGAATTCTCTGGACTACTAACCTCCTTTCTCAGCGCAACTCGAAGTGTATTTAACCTTCGAGATGGCCAGGGTTAGACTATAAAAATTGCGTCACACCTCCGAGCCGGCAGTTTTTGAGTTGGAGAGGCTGGATGGATGACTGGCGGGATTCCGAGCGAACAGCATGGTCAGCTGTGGGAAGAGGAAGATGGCGACTGCGAGTGCCAATGTTTTGAAGGGCGTGGATGGAGCCTGGACTATTGGATCAAGTGTGCGAGGGAAATACTTTATAACTGATGGAAACAGATAGACTGAACACGTGCTAATAGCGGGTATGAGTTAATTGACTGTAATCAATAGAGACATTAAGAAGGACGTTAATTAAAGTTGAAATAAACATTAAATATTGCGCTCACTGTTAAATAGAAAGAGTAGAAGCGAAGGCAGCTAATTGATATACATAGTAGCAGAGCGAATAAATTATAAATCACATTTAGTTTCTTTCATATATTTTTATTATGACCTACGTCCTTTACGAACTCAGATACGTCCCGCAGGCGTCCTCAGCAAGTAACAATATGTATGTATGTGTGTGTGTGTGTGTGTGTGTGTGTGTATATATATATATATATATATATATATATATATATACACACGTTCAGCAGGAAAGAGATTTATGCAGCATACTGTACATAAAATAAAATAGGGTTCTGCAAGGAAAGACCGTCACGTCGAGGCAATGCAGAGACTTGACCACATAACACATGCGTCCAATACAGGCGTACCTAGACATTTCAATTGGTGTGGGACAAGGTGGCGCTGAATTTCATCTAATGTTGAGTGAAATAAAAACTTTATTTATATATATGTATGTATAGACACACACATAGCATACATGGTTTTATAATGCCATTAACGGATTTGTGAATTCTCCTTACCTACAGTGAAGGCGGAAGTCTTCAAAACGATTATTTGTTCGAAGAACTGTGGTTGGTGGCACTATTTGGACGCTACATTACCTACGCACAGTGCACTATGTGATATGAAAGTTTTCTGATCGCTCGACCATGTGTCAGTGTATCTCCCATGTTATTGTATTCCCGGTCAATCTGTCCATGAGTATATTATGCTTGGAGTTGAAATTTATCATGTAGAGACAAGACTCATTTACGATTGTCTGTTACAATAGTGCCGTTTAATAAAATTACATACATATTTGCTGTACTTAGAAAAATGGTGAAGAAATGTGTTCTGGTACAATTGCTGGCGAATCGAACATCAAATACATATTAAACAAACCATGAAATGATAATTACCTTAATAAGTTACGCTTTATTTTGAAAACGCGCACATTGAATTATTCTTGCCTTGTCAACTATTTAGTAATATGTACCTATCACAGGCTAATACTGATATTTAATGACGAAGATTTTTAATGTTGTACTATACACAGAAAATAAGAACAAATTTCAATTGGGCGTGAACTCTCGTACAAAGCACTCGGTCAATAACAAATGTGTTGAGCGAAATTACAGAATTAAAAGCCTACATGAGCTGGGAGCCAGCGCCCACTGCGGCTGCACGCTTATTACTCTCAATAACATCAATCATAAACACAGTTGTATTGTCCCCGACACATGGCAAAGCGTTATAGGCTGCTGGTGGAGTGGAGGGACTTGCGAGGCTCTAACCATCGAGGTCTGAGAGCCGATGAGGGAGAAACATGGTGAGTGTAGAGCAGCGCCTGAATGAAAGGGCGGGGGAACGGTAGATCCCCGAGAAAACCCGCCGACCAGTGGCATCATCTGGCACGATTCCCATACTAACGAAAATCCGGAGTGACCCGGTCGGGGATTAAACCCGGTTCACATTGGTGGGAGGCAAGCAGTCTAACCGCTCATCCACCGTGACCCCTGCCGGTGTTTGAAGTGTCTCTTTAACGGAAACGTGACGTGAAATAATCGAGTCCGTAGGCCCAGTTGTCGGCATCTTGAACCAGAGACTGAAGAACAGACAGAGCGGATTACGTCTCTATCGCTCATCCTCAACATGGACTCGACACTTGCCACTAGAACTGTCAATATCACAGATAGAGAAGAGCATGTTCGCTTACGGTTGGTTTTTGCACCAGACCGACGCTTTCAAATTAATGAAATATTTACAATAAATTTATTATACACTATCAACCAAAATGTAATAGGGCACCCATGAAGATAGGTATTTCAGTACGTCAGTTGACTTGTGTGGCCGCCATTCGCTGCAGGCCGCTGTAGAACCAGTTGTAAAGGAGATGGCACGAGTTACAGAGCTATCGGACTTCGATAAGGGCGTGATTGTGGGCTGCCATCTCAGTGGGCTGTCTAGCCGGGCGATTGCGCGGAAGGTAAACAGGCCCAAATCAATGGTCACATTCGTCCTGCTAAGTGGAAGGTCAATGGCCATTGTGCCAATGCTGCACGTTCTGGGCGACCTCCAATCTTGACCGACAGAAATCGCAGAACCCTAAAATATAAAATTGTCAAAAATAGGACACAATCTATGGCTACCATCTGACAGGAGTTTCGTGCAGCAACAGGAGTATCGGTTTCCATAGGAACATTGCGTACAGAGGTCCACCGACTTGGATATTTCGGAAGAGCAACTGCACATAAGCCCCATATCACGACAAGCAATAAAACTCGGCGACTCAGGTGGTGTTTGGACCGTCGCAACTGGACACTGGAGCAGTGGAAATCGGTTCTGTGGAGTGATGAGTCGAGGTTTACATTATTCCGGTCCGATGGGAGTGTATGGGTGTGGCGTCTACCCGGGGAACGGCTTCTGTCGGAGTGTATAGTGCCAACTAGGAAATTCGATGGTGGTGGAGTGATGATGTGGGGCTGTTTCACTGCCTTCGGCGTAGGACCGCTGGTGTTTGTCCGTAGTAGCATGAACACAGAGGCCTATTATAACATTCTGGATAATGGAATGGTCCAAACATTGTGGCGTTTTTACGGAATGGACCCGTGTTCCAGGATGACAATGCCAGGTGCCATGTTTCAAGGACTACTATGCAGTGGTACGCAGACACAATGTTCGCCGATTGGACTGGCCTGCCCAGAGCCCCGACCTCAACCCTTTAGAACATCTTTGGGACCAATTGGATGGCTGAGTGAGGACTCGTCAGGCGCGGCCTAAATCCATTGGCTCTACTAAATTCTAACGTGGTGACAACCACCACGGAAACATTGTGGACAGGTTCATATGGGCAGTTTCTCACACTTTCCTCCCTCCTTCAGTAATTCTGCTATCGACAGCATCCAGTCTCGGTCGATGAGGGAGGCCTACTTGTTCGTTTCACATAACGGATAACCCTCTGATTCAAGGACTTCACATGTTAAAAGTTCAGACAGCGCAAGGAACACAGAGTAGAATGAGAATGCAAGTTGCGCAGCGACCATGCTCCGTGCTCCAGTATTGCGATGCTTCTCTGCCTATAGCACTAGCAGAACAACGTTGATTTTATTGAACGTTAGAACACTGCCCTTATGAGCAAATGAAATGGACTGTTACTATGCTCATTGTACCATAATTTTAATACGTTTATTTGAAAACTATCAATGTTTACTTTAAGAAAATTCTTACTTCGTCAGAGTGCACAAATCAGTTTTGTTTCTGATATGAATATGATACGGTAGGCTCAAAGGTTACATGGCACTTGCTGAACTTTAGAAGTCCGTCGTATATGGTAAAGGGCAAATGTTCAATTTAACTGATTTTCTATGAGCCTGTTCACGATTCACAGACGTTCACCACCGGGGTAACCGAGTTCACCACCGGGGTAACCGAACTCTGATTGTCTCAGTCAAGCATCCGAGTGTATCCTCACAGAGAAACGCAACCAAAAACAGCAAACAAACTGCAGGTGTTCACATACGACATTATGGCCAAGCCTGTGTTAAATTATTTTCACGAAAATCAGTTGTCCCTACGTGTAGCTGTTTTGTACCGGCAATCAAACCAGCTTCGCATTTCGGTAATGTAGCGCCCTTACGTATTCACGTTAAATGATAAGCATCATATAACTACTAGAAATATGATACTTGTGTAGTAGTATCTTGCCTATAGGATGTTTACGGTAAAATCGGCACTTTGAAAGCCCTTCTTTTAGATTTACTTGTACGCACGTTGTGTATTCCTCCACCTTATATAAAATTAACATTGCTATGAGCCTCATCAGTTTATTCATGCGTCGGTCAAGTGAAAGTGTGAAATTATTACCAAAGTACATATGTTACAAATCTGCTCATTCTTATATTTAGACACATTAAAAAATAGAGAGGAAAAGAAATAATTTTAGTTTGCACAAATGGTTACCTAACACAATTTATTTGACGTGAATATATGGAACTATTTCTCTTCCATCATTACCAAATTTACTGGGCGCGTGTCACTCAGTGCGTCCGTTTAAAAAATATATGCTGGCAGGGGCAATGACATTTTCTTGAGGTTGATTTCAGAAGTGCTCACTTTATCGTGAACAGTCTTTATAAAATTATATCAGGATTTCAGTAATTCTCTCACCAGACATTAAAAAAACCGGTTCAAAAGGTAAAACTTTCAACAAAATTTATACCTGGAAAATATGGGAAAACGTGATCATAGTAAGAAATTTGTAATTTAATATTTTTCCTGCAGTTTCACTACTTTATTGTGGAGAGTTGGTTACGTGAAATGTTTAAAAAGAGATGTTTTTTTGTTGCTACAATTGTATTTCTTGAGTAGGTTAATAACGCTGCTCGAGTAGCAAGCTGAACGGCAGCGTATAGACAAGCGATACAGATCATAGACTAGGCACTGTGACTGTAGTGGTTGATGTGAACAGTGCAGTAATCGAGAATTTGGGCAACGCGGTCTTGACAGGTTGGTTGCAATCAAGGTTCATTCTACTCAAAGTAAGAAACAAAACGAAATTTCTTATGGAAAGGTTTTGTATAGGGGATATTTTCGCCGCTAGATGCGCTGACGTTTCAGAGGTCACTTTTGAGCTGGCGGTACATGGAGAATATATATTTATTTACGTGTAAAAGTTCGTGCATGTCGGTAATTGTGATATGTACTTTCCGCAGCCAAAATTTCAGGTATTTACTTTATCTCGCAACTATTCTTCACGCCCTCGAATGGTATTTACACGATCGAACGGTAAAAATACAAGTGTGTTTGTCATTGAGTGTTGAGAAGCAAGCATGTAACAGTGGGAAAATGTGATGAATATATGCGTGAGCTGTAATCAAAAGAAAATTTGTACTTTTTCTGCTTTTCGTTCAGGAAACTGCACAGGAGGGTGTTACAAAAACATTTTTGACAATTTTCCCTACTGTTTAAATTCAGATGCCATATTTAAATTTATTAAATGTGAAAGCTAATGTTTGGTTAAGCCCAGTCTAACGAAAAAAAAAATTAAAATTAATGTGGGAATATTTCGTTGTACGCACCCAGTTTTGTCATATTTTGCTTGTGATCTATATTTTATTAGTTGCCCAACTAATTGCCGTTACACATGCGCCAGCAAGATGGCGTCGCTGATGTAGCAACGCCACGCATGACACGCCAGCCGGCAGTCCTGCCAACAGCACAGCACAGTGTAGCCACTCAGATACGTGGCAGGCATTTTACCTAAGTCATTACGCAGACAATCTGTACGCCCGCAAAGAGAAGCCGCCAGGACATTGCATTTATGTATGCTTATTTGTTGTTTGCCGCAACTCGCCTCGCGCTCTTTTATACACACTCGCCTGCGACAGTAATCACTTGCCCAGCCACGCTCTGCCCCCCCCCCCCCCCCTAATTGACAACATTCCTCGCTCCCTCACAGGAGCACACAGTTGTTTCTCTCTGTTGTGAGAATGTGCTCTAGCAATAACTACATTCTCCAGCTGTAGTCTGGCCTAGAGCTTCGTAGATGAATTGAAGCCAGGGTGAGTGAGTGGAGAGATTTGGGTGACTCTTAACATCGAGGTCTTGAGAGCCGAAGCGGGTGAAGTGAGAAGAATATGGAGCAGCGCCGGAATACAAGGGTGGGGGAAACGCAACATCCCCGAGAAAATTCGCCGATCCGGCGGCATCGTCCGTCACGACTCCCACATTTTACAATCCGGGGGCGACCCCGTCGGGAATCGAACCCGGTTCGCCTAGATGGGAAGTGAGTAGTCTAACCGCTCAGCCACCGTGGCACCTTGAAGCCAGAGGGGAAAAATTTGCTGCAAATAAAAGAGCAGGGAAAGCCTTTAACCTCCCCGCTCTTTATTTTGTACAATTTTACCCCCCTTAAACCAGGCGAGGTGGTACAGTAGCTAACATTCGGACTCGCATTTGGGTGAACCTGGGTTCGAATCCTAATTTCGGTTTTCCAATTTTTTCCGAAACCTTTCTGGGCGAATGCTGTGATTATTCCATACTAGACGCCATGGCCGATTCAAATTCATTTGTTACGTCTCTAATCATCTCGCTGTCGACGAGACGTTAAGAAACGTCTATAGTATATTCGCGATTTCTTCACACTTTTTGAATCAAACTTTTAAAAAATCCCCCTATGTATAACGTGTTTAAATGATTCCCTAAGTATGTCATGAATTACAAGCGTTTTAGGCCTATACGTACGTTAACGTAAAAATTCGCAATTGTTAGTTAAATTAATCTTTTACGTATATTTTATCTATAAATTATAACATTTCTTCTATAATTAACATGAATAAACACAGCGAGAAATTAGTTGTTTTTGCTATGCTTATTCAGAAATAATAATTATGCAAAACAATATTACACTGAGTGCACACGAATGCGGAACATTGTGTTTCGGTGTAATTGTCTAGACTCGTTTAAGCTTTGTTTGCTTGAGGCGGAGGAATATTCTTGAAGTACAACTTTACCTGGGCTTTAGGGAAGTTAGGAGTAACCATAAGTATATTATACCTAACTTGCTCACCTTACAAATTTAATTACGGATATCAACATCAAAACATGTGGCAGTACATATAAAGAAACGTCAGTCGTTTTGAAGTGAGGCAGTATAAAAGTACCAAACATACATACCCACGACTTATACACCTGTAGGACACAGCGAAACTTGATCAATGTTCATTATTTTACGTAAATATATTTCTTTCCCAGATACATTCTCTCTTTCAAATATCTTCTTGTGCTGCACATATCTTCAATTGCACGAAGTTTCAAACAACCTCAGAAAATATAATTAAATTTAATAACTTATTGATTAACAAGACTGTAAGAAATTCTCTTGTACGATAACTTTTTTCTTTCGCGTTTATTTTTTAAGTTTACTATCAAATATGTGTGCAACGTTAAACATTTGCTGTTTACATATTTGTGTTTTATACGTAACTGCAATGAATACTCGTGGAATGATTTCGCGAATGGATGTGCTCTAAAGTTCTACAACCTTATGTGTCATAATGGTTGCGTGACATCTTGGTTTATCATTCAGTCGTCGAATTCCCGCACATAACGGAGATAATTCTTTCTTGAAGTATCCGAGAACTGTCTAGTAATTTCACACAGGTAGGTAGCTCTCTTGGAGTATCCGAGAACTGTCTAGTACTGTCACACACAAGTGGATCTTTTCGAGTATTCGATCACTCTCTTAGTACTCTCAAACAGGCAAGTGGCTCTCATGGAGTAACCGAGCACTGTCTATTACTGTCACACAGGCATGTTGCTTTCATTGAGTAACCGAGCACTCTAGTACTGTCACACAGGCAAGTTGCTCTCCTGGTGTAACAGAGCACGGTCTAGTAATGCCAAACAGGCAAGTGACTCTCTTGGAGTAACCAAGCACATTCTAGGGCTGATACATGGGAAAGTGGCTCTCTTGGAGTTTTCAAAACTTGTCTAATACTATCACACAGACAAGTGGATCTCTTGGAGAAACTGAGAACTGTATGGTATGTGACACAGGCAAGTGTATCTCTTGGATTATCCGAGCACTCTCTAGTACTGTCACACAGGCAAGTGGCTCCCTTGGAGTAACCGAGCACTTTCTAGTACTGTCACACATGCAAAAGGTTCTCTTGGAGTAACCGAGCATTGTCTGGTATATTCTTACAGGCAAGTGGCTCTCTTAGAGCTAGCGAGAACTGTCTAGTACTGTCACTCAGGCAAGTGGCTATATTAGAGTATCGGAGCATATTCAAGTGCAGTCTTACAGGCAAGTGGATCTCTTGGAATAACCAAACATTGTCTAGTACTGTCAAACAGGCAAGTGGATCTCTTGGAGTAACCAAGAACAGTCTAAGGCTGTCATATAGGCAAGTAGCTATCTTTGAGTATCCAAGCACATTCTAGTACAGTCTTACCTGCAAGTGGATCTCTTAGAATAATCGAGCACAGTCTAGCACTGCCACACAGGCAAGTGACTCTCTTAGAGTAACCGAGCACTGTGTAGGATTTTCACACTGGCAAGTGGCTCTATTTAAGTAACCGAATTTTGTCTAATACATTTACACAGGCAAGTGGCTCTCTTGGAGTATCCGAGCACGCTCTAGCCCTGTCTTAAAGGCGAGTGACTCTCTTGGAGTGACCGAGAAATGTCTAGTAGTGTTACACAGGCAAGTGGTTCCCTTGGAGCTTACGACACCTCTCTACCACTGTCGCACAGGCAAGTGGTTCTTTAGGCGTATCCGAGCACTGACTATTACTCTCACGAAAGTGAATATCTTGGCGTAACCGAGCACTGTCTGGTACTGTCACAAAACAAGTGGCTATATTTAAGCATCCTAACTCTCTCTAGTACTGTCACACAGGCAAGTGGAACACTTGAAGTATCCCAGCATATTCTAGTATAGTTACACAGGCAAGTGGCTCTCTTGGAAAATCCGAGTACTATCTAGTACTGTCTCACAGGCAAGAGGCTCTCTTGGAGTAACTGAGCACTGTGTAGTATAGTTACACATGCAAGTAGTACTCTTAGAGTAACCGAGCACTCTCTGATACTGTCACACAGGCCAGTTGCTCTCTTGGAGTAGCCGAGCACTATCTAGTACTGTTACACAGGCAAGTAAATCTCTTGGAGTATCCAAACACTATCTACTTCTGTCACACAGGCAAATGGCTCTCTTGGAGTAACCGAGCTCAAACTAGCACTGTAACACAGGCAAGTGGCTCTCTTCAATAACCGGGCATTGTCTTTTACCCTCACTCAGGCAAGTGGCTCTCTTGGAGTTACTGAGCGCTGTCTAGTAATATCACACAAGCAAGTGGCTCTGAATTGGAGTATCTGAGCATGATCTAGTACTGTCTTACAGGCAAGTGGCTCTCTTGGAGTAACTGACCACTCTCTAGTACTGCCACACAGGCAAGAGGCTCTCTTGGAGTAACTGAGCACTGTCTGGGAATGTCACACAAGCAAGCGGATCTTTTTGGTATTCGAGCACATTGTAGTACACTCTTACAGGTAAGTGGATCCCTTGGAATAACCAAGTACTGTCTCGCACTGTCCCACAGGCAAGTGGCTCTCTTAGAGTAACCGAGTAATGTCTCGCACTGTCGCACTGGCAAGTGGCTCTCTTGGAGTAACCTATTACTGTCTAGGGCTGTCGCATAGGGAAGTGGCCCTCTTGGAGTATCCGAGCACATTCTAGTATTGTCTTTATGTTAGTGGCTCTATTGGAGTAACCGAGCACTGTCTAGTACTAACACACATGCATGTGGATCTCTTGACGTAACCGAGAATAGTCTAGGGCTGTAATATAGGCAAGTGGCTCTTTGGAGAATCCGAGCAATATCTAGTACTGTCAGACAGGCAAGGTGCTCTCTTGGAGTTACCGAGAACTGTCTAGTACTGTCACACAAGCAAGTGGTTCTCTTTGAGTATCCGAGCACATACTAGTATAATCTTATAGGCAAGTAGATCTCTTGGAATAACCAAGTACTATCTAGCACTGTCACACAGGCAAGTAGCTCTCTTAGAGTAAGCGTGCACTGTGTAGGATTTTCACACTAGCAAGTAGCTCTCTTTAAGTAACCGAACTTTGTCTAGTACATTTACACAAGCAAGTGGCTCTCTTGGAGTAACCGAGCACACTCTAGTAACGTCAGACATCAAGTGGATCTCTTGGAGTATCCGAGCACGCTGTAGTACTGTCTTACAGGAAAGTGGCTCTCTTGGAGTAACTGAGAACTGTCTTGTACTGTGACACAGGCATGCGGCTCTCTTGGAGTATGCGAGCGCTCTGTTGTACTGTCACACATGCATGTGGCTCTCTTGGAGTAACTGAGAATTGTCTGGTACTTTCACTCAAGTAAGCGGCTCTCTTGGAGTATCCGAGCGCTCTCTTGTGCTGTCACATAGGAAAGTGGCTCTCTTGGAGTAACTGAGCACTGTCTAGTAGTGTCACAGAGGCAAATGGCTCTCTTAAAGTAACCAAGCACTGTCTAGTACTATCACGAAGGCCAATGGGTCTCTACAGCATTGTCACACATGCAAGTCGTTCTCTTGTAGTTACCGATCACTGTATAGTACTGTCACACAAGAAAGTGGCTCTCTTGGAGTATCGGAGCACGTTCGAGTACTGTCTTACAAGCAATTGGCTCTCTTGGAATATCCGAGCACTGTGTAGTACTGCCACACAGGTAAGAGGCTCTCTTGGAGTAACTGAGCATCGTCTAGAACTTTAACCTAGGCAAGTGGCTCTCTTGGAGTATCCGTGCACTGTCTAGTACTGCCACACAGGGTAGTGGCTCTTTTGAAGAATCCGAACACTGCCTAGTACTGTCACACAGGCAAGTGGCTCCCTTGTAATAACCGAGCATTGTCTAGTACTCTCACACAGGAAAGGAGTTTTCTTGGATTTACCGAGCACTGTCTAGTACGGTCATGCAGGCAAGTTGCACTCTTAGAATAATCGAGCTCTCTCTGGTACTGTCATACAGGCAAGTGGCTCTCTTGGAGTAATAAATATCCTCTTTAGGACTGTAAAATACGCAAGCTGGTCTTTTGGGGTAACTGAGCACTCTCTAGTAATGTCACATAGGCAAGTGGCTCTCCTGGCGTAACCGAGCATAGTCTATTAATGTCAAATAGGCAAGTGACTCTCTTGGAGTAACCTAGCACAGTCTAATGTTGACACATGGGAAAGTGGCTCTCTTTGAGTTTCCAAAACCTTGTCTAATACTCTCACACAGACAAGTAGCTCTCTTGGAGAAACTGAGAACTGTCCGGTGTTGTGACACAGGCAAGTGGATCTCTTGGAGTATCCGAGCACTCTCTAGTACTGTCACACATGCAAGTGGCCCTCTTGGAGTAACCGAGCACTCTCTAGTACTGTCACGCAGGCAAGTGGCTTCTTATTGCCATGGTAGCCAACATATAACGACTAAAACCTGCACGTGTCTGCTTGGAGACGTAAACACCTTGTACTCTTCTTCGTGGATATCAGTGATGTTAACTGAAGTGTCTCAAATACTCACACAAAAAAGTTTAAGTGTCTAGACAATTGGAGAGCAGTGTGGAAATTATTTCGAAAGCGTATGCTTGAAAGACCTGCAAAATACCATATAAGTATTTTTCCAGATGGTACCTCCTTATTCACACGTCGTCCATGTATGTTAGACAATCTTTTTTGTCAACTTTTCTAGATACACATATATGACTTCTCGTAGCAGTATGCTGGGTAATGTTGGACTTCTCAGCCGGTGTGTTCAAGATGGAATGTATAGAATAATGTATGCAACTGCCATACTAGATTATTCAGTAGCACGCTTCATGTCTGACATTACAGTGGTCGTGTGTTCGATCCCACCCACAGACGGTAAACGTGAAGGTTTCATCTGGGTTGGACAATGGGTGGATTTAAGTGTAAGGGTTTTAATTTTGACTCTGCTCCAAGATCAGAGAAATTAAACAGCCGCTCGTGACACGAACTACAGCTACACACGCCAGCAAAATTGCGCCATTGGCCAGTAAGATACTGGAACCTTGTTCGCGAATGAACGCCTGGTAACCAGCTTGTCAGCCTGCAGCGCAGACAGTAGAGAACCTTCCGCAGCACGAAGCAGCCAATCAGACACGAGCCCACGTTCCCAGAGCTTCACGCAGCCAGTCAGAGAATGGGTGCGCTGACATGAAAGGGGCTAAGATCATCTGCGGGTACTTTGTAATCTGATATAACGATGTGGTAGGGGCTGGGGGGGGGGGGACGAAGGTGCAGAAATGCACCAATCATAGGGTTTGCGTCTGGACGTCTGTCGTTTTAGATCGAGGCGCTTGTGCTGTCTGAGTGTGCTGTGGCGCCCACCGCACAGTACACACTCCATCAGAAGGTGAGGAGCTGTTGTGTTACATGGCCTCCTTGAAAGATAGCGCGATGTCTCGTCTAAACATCTTCCGCTTGCAATGCAGTTTTACAGTCCCTGTTAGCTGCATACAAATACACGCAGAAGATATTGCGCGGGATTGGTGAGGTCCTTTGGTGAGGGCCTACCCATTGTTTATTATATTTATTTGTCGGCCTTTCGCCAC